>SPJY01020340.1:478238-574684 GCA_005191435.1 Raddia distichophylla
TGTTGGTGATTGGTAAACGGCCCATCCTGAGACGGGCCTTGGGCCAATTCCGTACCGGCCCATCGCACAAGCGGAGGGTCCAAGAGGCCGTTCCTAGCCATGCTAAAGGAGACGCCTAACCCGCCAGTGGCTGCCCCGGGCTTGACCAGGTCAAACCGTGCGGCACCATGTGCCTCCCGGGCTATCCTTAGCCCGGGAAAAAGGTCCCTCGGGTGATCCGCCTACCCATGGGCAGGTGGCGACAACTGCCGTGTCCCACTGTACTTTCTCCGTCCTTGACCGGAACGAACTGTGTCTCCCCAGGAACCCGCAGCCCGGGGATGGTCACGCGAGCAGCCCGTCGTGTCTTTTTCCCTCTTTGGCAGGCAGCGGATGGTTGTTACGCTACGCGACGTCCCCAACGGGAGGCGCGAGGCTGGCTCGGTCCAGTCAAGGCTATATCAAGGATAAAGGGAAAGTGCTTTCTCCCTAAAGAAGGTTTCCTCCCCGAATAGGCACCTCGAGACAAACACGTGCCCAGTACTAACCTGACTAGCTTCTCCCTGCAGGTTCAAGACCAGACAGAGCCCTAGAACGAGACAAGGGGCTCACCACTAAAGCAAAGACCAGCGCGGGGCCCACCGCATCAGCTTCGGGCGATCCGCCGCGCCTATAAAAGGAGGATCTCTGGACACTCGAGGGTATCCCGAAGCAGACACACCTAACTCCCAGTGCACAAGCCGTATCCGCTCGAAGCTTCCTCACCAGTAGTCTTAGTCCTTAGCTACCTCCCTTGTAAGCTCGGGATCGGTGCCTCCAAGCCCGGTCTCGGTACCTTTGTACCGTTTTCCACCGTATAATCAACTAAGCTGGAGTAGAGCTATTACCCGGCAGTGGGGGCTCGAACTAGGATAAACTCGCTTGTGTCTTCGTGGTTTGTATCCTTTTCCTCTCTTCCTCCTTCCCTCTCTTTTTCTATCACTGTACGAAGGATTCATACCCGGATCATCAAGTCGCACCAGGCTTAGTCCGAGAAGACTGCGCAGCCTGAGCCCTTGCAGGCTCGGCCGCCACCCGGGCTGCTGAGAAGGGTTATCGTTGGGCCTCCCACCAACCTCAAACTCGTCTGTCGGTCCGTGGTCTCGCTGCTCTTCAGGAGCGCGATTCCCAGACACCGACAGGGTCCTTTTATAGTGTTCCGCAGCCAACCGGGGTCCTCCACGTGTAGGGACACATGTCATCCAACCCTCCTCCAAAGGGGAATCCAAAGGGGCTCAAGAGTGGGTCGGCCGGCCTAGGGTGGGTCAGCCGACGCACATTCTTCACCTCTCGGCCATGGATTTCTTCTAGGATGCTCCCTTGATGGTGTAGGTTAACCCCTTAAGCCGGTGGATCAAGTGGACATGCGCAAGAAAGGAATCCAAGGGAATCCTATGCTCATTTGTGAAGCAACCTTGTCCATTCGATCAAACCGACAGCAGTGGATGGTCTAGATATCCTCATTTTGTGTTTTTATGCCACTGGGGAGAAGACAGAGCCGGATTGGTGACGTGGCCAGGTCGGCCGGCCTAGGGTGGGTCAGCCGGCCTGGCATTTTGCCCGGTCTGACTCTGGTTTTTCCCATTTTGTACCTGTAGACCCACAATTCATCAAAACTTGTGGAACTTTATTAGAATAAATAAAATGTTAGTATAAACCTTGTTTTTCCCTCCGAAATGCCGAAATTCCGGAATATGGTGACGTATAAATTTGGCGTTTATTTGACGTCAACAAATACTCATCAAATTTAGACGATATTGAATATGTGCCCAACACTTTTGAGGCACCAAGAGAATCTAAAGAGATTGTATTAGAAGTTCCCTCTGTGGAAAAACTGAGGAATATCATAAAAAGATCGTAACATGGTTCAACATGGAAAAACTGAGGAAAAACTTTACAATCTAAAGAGATCATAAAAAAATGGGTGGAAAAACTGAGGAATATCATATTTGCTTCAAAAAAGTCATGGTTCTTCCATGAATCAAGCACCTATCAATGAAAGATTCATAACAAAACTGCAAAGGAATATCTTTATATCCTACAAAGAGTAGGAACGGCAACAAAGGACCACTTTCATCGGTGCAATATGTGGATTAGGGACAAATATAAGAAATGGTAGGATCAAATTTCTTGTATAATTGTGTGAACTCAACCCCTGGGCTGGCTGCTCTTTTGTCAAACAGAATCATCCCTTGGAATGCCAACCGAGTGCTTGAATTCTATGTCTCGTTGTGGGTGCACAAATAGAGGTTTTATGTTTTTTTTTGTAATGGATGGAAAAGTATGCAAACTTTGGGCACCTCACATTAAAAGTTGCTTCGGAACAGAGAACTAAAATAAAAGTGTTAGAATTCACGAAAGGATGTTTTCAGTTAAAAGGTGGAAGCAGTATGGAGAAATGCTACCTATCAATGAATCATGGAATTTCTATAGGAACACAAATGAAGGCTTTCATCCAACAAATGTCAAGTGCCTTGCTCCTGAAGTAAAAGCATTGTTGCTCATCCTTAGGCATACACTTTATGCCAAGGTTGGATATAGAGAGGTTGTCACACCAGTGCTCGCATGGTTCATACACCTTATCCTATGCAAGCAAGCATTTAATGTTTCTGATTACCTTATAGGAAAAATGGAGGAGGCCATATACAAAAGGATGACAAGTCCTCTGCCATTTGCTCAACTCATCACCTTGTTACTATTTGGAAGGGACATCATTTCATCAGCAGAGTTCAACAGGGAATTTAAAGAGTTTTCTAAACAATACAAAATGAGGAATGACATTGGATTGCAGTCAGAGAGACTAGAAGACTTCCTCCCACTCCTGCTAGAGGTATTGCCCCAAATGATGAAGAAAGTGACATGGATATTGGAGCTGATAAAGATGGTGAAAGTGATGGAGATGATTATCAAGTTAATGATGGACCAAGGATACATTTTGTCGAGGAAAGCAACTTGTCCTGCAAACATTCCTTCTCTGTCACATCATGAATTTACTCCTAACTTCTGATGAAGCTAGCCCCTACCTATATCATCATAGTCTTCATGGTTAGTATCATGAACAACCAAACTTGTTTGAGTATGTAGCTTCAAGTCCTCTAAGTATGTCAAATTTTCAAAGTTATGAGAGTGCGCATACAAAAATTCTTCCTCCTAGTCAAATTTCTCCTAGGCAACTTGATTTCAATGAAGATGCAAGGACTGGGGTCATATTTGATCATGCATCTCTATCATCCATTGGTGCAATGCAAAACCTGGTCTAGTTGGTAGTAACAACAAGATTTGTTGAAGGTTAGCAAGCTTCTTTTGAACTACAGGAACATGATCATAAAGCTGGAGGATCAGGTGCGCCTAGAGGCTCTCCTCAACCATTTGAGCCTCCTAGGTCACACTTTTAGCATAATCAAGCAAAACATCAAGTGCCACCAGAGCAACGGTTTTCTAGTTGGCGACAATTCATGTCACTATTTAAAAATTTGGGTGATCAGATGCATAGTATGAACAACGATTTCTGTCCTTTCAAAAGGAATATATGAAGATATGCAGTTGGTCAAGAGTCAACGAGCATACTTACGGAACTCTCAGAATGAAATCCTCTCTAAAATTAATACCTTGAGAGTGTCTCATGAAGCGAACAAAACATTGCTAGGAGAAGTGGCAAGATTGACTCAATAAACTCACACAAGGCTGGATAACATCTCCACTCAATTGGAAGAAGAATGGATAAGTATAAAAGACAAGGTGGATGATAGATGGAAATTATTCTAGAATTATATTACTGCAAATATGTCAGATATGAGACATTTTTGGGACTACAACGTGGCTCCCTTCCAATTTAACACTCTCAATACTTTGAGATCTCAAGACCAAGGTATAAGGGAACTTCACAGTCAGGGGCGGATCTTCCATTATGGTGAGGTAAGGCGCCCACCATACCTCAAATTTACAATTAGAATACCACCATAATTAATCTAGCCATTACCTGCATGCCATGCTCAACACATGAGCCCAAAATGGCTTAATGGAGCAACATGTGCTTGTGACAGTGATTTGGGCCAATAATAAAGTCCACAAAGAAATTAACTGCGTAGTGCATGTTTAGATATCGGGTTGGATTGTACTGCTAGAGCTATAACACCTTTTCACGAAGCAAGAGCCCAAGACACGAGCTCACACCTGCTCATGTAGCAAGCACAGAAGTTCCCAGGCCAAGAGTTTGACTTGACAAATTATTTTAGCAAGGTGTTCAGTCGATCAAACTAAAATCAAAGTGCTCATATAAGGAACAAGGCACCAATGATCTTATCATATGAACATTTTCGCCATACCAAACTTTTATTTTGTCCTCCGCCACTGTTAACAATCACCAGCAGCAATATGTTAACAATAACCACTGTTAACAATTTCAAACAAACACTCAGTTACACAGTATTCAAGAGTTTGTGTAAACACATGGAACATGATTAAGATGTAACGGATCCTTCATTTTATCAACCTCTCCATTAGCAAGATCAGGCTCAAGATCTTTCTCCTCCAAGATCAAGCTTTGCCGCCAGACCACCAAGTAATGTGACCAAGTTGGCCAAGGCTATCAAAAGATCTCTCTCCAAGTTCAAGTAGTAATCTCTTTGGAGCTTGTTGCCAAAAAAGGGAGAAGAAGAAATAAGAAGCAAAATTACATTTAGTTCTATCTAGAAATGTCTTCGAAGTTTATAATTTATTTGGTTGTTTACTTGGTTGAACTTTAATTTTAACTGGAATTTTCTAATGGCTACTAGACTCAAAATTGTCCTATATAAGCTAGTATCTAGCACTTCCTTGTGACTCGTTAGCTCATGCTTCATTTGCATACATCCTTTAACTATGAAAAGCTCAGGGCTTGCTGCAACACTCATATTAATCTCAAATTTTTGGCTTTGCTATCTTAGAATTTGTGCTCCAAGCTAGTCTAGTGAGTTGAGAGAGTTGTTGATCCAAAGTAGAGAAGCTGTAGAGCTTGTTACTCTTGAAATCATGTATTTCTAAACGATTTTTGTGACATCCTAATAAAATTATTAGGTATCACATGTTTATTTAAAAATTTATTTATTATGATTCTTCAATAAAAAACCCTAATTTTTAAATGACTACAATTCATATATATATAAAATAAATATTTTATAATTATTTACATTACAATTTATAAGGCTTTTACAATTATAATCCGAAGTCTCTTCCTCTCTCTCTCGATCCTCCTCGATCGGAACCCTAACTCCCGCTCTCGATTGAAACCCTAGTTCGACACTCAACCGAAACCCTAAATTCGACCGACTTCCTTTGTAAACCTAACCGGTCAAACTTTCATCCCTCTTAGCCGACATCCTTCGAAATCCCACCTCTATCTTTTCCGGCGGAGCCAATGCCACCACCCAACCCGTAGCTAGCCGGAGACCACTTCTCATCTCTGCATCGGTCGCCACTGCTGTTGTCGATTCCTTGCTGCATCACCTCATCTCTTGCAGCCAACCCCTATCTCGAGGAAACATAGTCCAACACCAATTTCACTCCAAAGCAACCGAATTCGCTGATTAACCCAATCGGACTAAATCCATAAACTCCAAACAACTTGAGCTCTAAGCCCAATTTCAAATGTAATTCAGAACCCCGGCCTCCTTATAAATCTGCAAAAACCCTAGCCGGGGCCACCCCAATGTAACATCCCAAATTTTAACCACAAATTTGGCACGCTAATTTTTCTAAAAGCATGGCATTAAAATAATTTAATATCCATCTTCATCAAGTCATAGTGCATCATGAATGAAATTGTCAAGTAGGCGAATAAAAAGAATCGTGTATTTTAAACCTTGTGAACGTTAACTCAGCATCTTTTAAGCATTGTTGACCAGCTGTGTAAATTAATTTGTATAACTTATAATTCAAGAATAAGTTTTAATTAAATAAGCAAGCAAAAAGAGAAAATATACCTCTTATTAGAGCACTGTTGACGTTAAATAAACACCAATTTTATACGTCAACATATTCCGGAATTCCGGCATTTCGGAGGGAAATCAAGGTTTATACTAACATTTTATTTATTCTAATAAAGTTTCATGAGTTTTGGTCTACAGGTACAAAATGGGAAGAACTGGAGCCGAACCGGACAACAGGCCAGGCCGGCCGACCCATCCTAGGCAGGCCAACCTGGCCACGTCACTGATCCGTCTCGAACTTCTACCAAGTGGCTTAGAAGCACAAATTGAAGACATCTACACCCTCCATTGCAGTCGGTTTGATTAAATGGACACGGTTGCTTCATAAATGAGCATAGGATTCTCTTGAATTCCTTACTTGCGGATGTCAATTTGATCAACCGGCTTAAGGGGTTAATCTACACCATCAAAGAAGCATCCTAGTAAAATTGGACGGCCAGATGGCACAAGAGTGGGTCAGCTAGGCTACCGACCCCCCTTGATGCCCTTTGGATTCTCCTTTGGAGGGGGATTAGTTGACAAGTGTCCCTACACGTGGAGCACCCCGGTTTGCTTCGGAGCACTATAAATAGACCACTCTCCTCACTTGTAACACAACATACAACACATCACATCACTTTTCATTCCACTTAGTAGAGTAGCTCTTAGTCTAGTAGTAGTTAGGAGTTAGAGTCAAGTCGAGCTGAAGCTCAGAGTTCCGGAAGTGTCTTCGGAAATTCGGATAATAGCTCTTGTACCCTTTCTTAATTGTTTGTGACGTCCTAATAAATATTAGAATGTCCCAAGTTTTTATTTAAAAAGAAAAACGAGTTAAAATAATTTCTAATATTTTTCTTATATGAAAAGCCCTAAATTTTCAAACAATTATTTACCTATATGAAATTATCTTACTAATTATTTTCATTTGAATTTATAAAATTACAAATTTAAATGCAAAAGCTCACTCCTCTCTTTTATTCGTTCTAAAAATACAACAATTGGACATAGTGTCCGATTTTTAAACTATTGGACGGGATAGGCAGTGTCTCCATTCTTTTAGTCTTCTCCGAGATCATGGTTACGCATGGCACATCAGACACTTTTACCAGAAATTGCTAGCCCGGTTAACAGATACCTAACGGGCAATGCTCTTCGACTTGTGTGGCAATCTCGATTGCCGTGGCTAGGGCTGGCCGATCCAAAGTGAGTCCAAGCTGAGCTAGGCCCGAGCTTGGTTGAGCTATTGGTGGACTAGTGCGTAGCACCAGCCGAAAGGGAAGCATAATGAGGGAAAATAATCGCCCTTAAAAAACATACATGCCACCGTAGAGTCTCCTTTATACAGAAATGTCATCGTAGAGTTACTTTTGACACAGACGCCATTATAACACCAGAAACATGCACACATGCCATTATTCAAGCTGAGAGAATTTTGGACGAAATATGTGGAGAAATACGGTCCGACATGTGGTCCCACATGGCAAACTCTCATCTTCTTCCTCCTCCATCTCTCTCCCCTCTCTCCCCCTCTCTCCCCCCGATCTGCACAAGCGGTAGGGGGCGACGGCGTCGGCGTGGGGTGGCGGTTTGATCCGGCCGGATCGAGCCGCCGCCCCCTACCACTTGTGCAGCTCGGGGAGAGAGAGGGGGAGAGAGTGGAGAGAGGGATGGAAGAAGATGAGAGGCTGACATGTGGGACCCACATGTCTGGGACCCACATGTCAAACCGTATTTTCTACCATATTTCATCTGTGCAAAGGTTTAACCAACTCGACATCTGCAGTTCGCAGAGAAGATTCGGTAGTTCTCCCACAAAAGATTATATCGGCACTCAGATCCCAGAAGCAGAACATAGATATTCTCAGAGTGTACAAATCTTCAGGCACTTCAAATCTTTGCTGAATTTGTAAACTTGACCTGGTGAAATGCTGACAATGGCAGCCAGGCCACCGTAATGAAGCCTTGCAAGTGAATTCTGACTGCTGCTAGACCACAGCAGAGCTTCATAAAGGCTACCTCCCTTCCAGCAAATGTTAACAGTCACGCCACCTCGAGCCTTCAAGCCTTTAACGCAACCATGAGGCCACTTTTCACGAGGTAAAGCAGGAAGCAGGTACAGGTCGCTTCCGGTGCTCTGTACCAACATCTCAGACAATGCAGCTGGGAATCTGCACATGGTGATTGTAAAAAAGTAAAATTGCAACTATTATCACCCTAGTTTGGCTACGAGTTTGCAGGTTAGACTATCACAAGTCAAAGCCTCCATGCTCCACAGAAGAGAAAATTTATGAGAGAAAAAAATAATATGAAGCGTATGCTCATATTGATTTTGACTTTCTATGCTACCATTAGATGTGAATTATACTACCACCCTAGTATATTTGTCAATGTGTACTATAAAAAAACTCCTAAGCAAACAGGTCATATTTGTCAAAGAGGGCTGCACCTTCATATTATATGATTCAAGGGTCCCTTTGATTTGGTTATGGTAAATGGATTGGTCAAAAACGATTGATCATGCTAAAGTGGTCTGCTTTACCCAAAATTTGCATCTATTTGGAAAGGTGGATGTGCGGTGAACATGTTGCTGTATAGACCACCTTCCTTTTCCACCTCATGTTCTGGATCTATCAAGGTGATCAGCTGCAGAATCATTCGGTATGCATGCTCACTGTTGTGAAGATGAGCCCACAGGGCCATCTTCCATGAAGTAGACCATCCAGGACCTTGATCACCTAAGCAATGGATAAGAAGTCAGCTTCCACAACATCAAAAGCAAAGAAAGTGAAGGGTTCCTAAAAAGAAATAAGGCCGACTTAGTCACTTAATTCTAGTGTTTGAACCAAATTGGTCCTTGTGGTAGGGTGACACCGGTCCCTCAACAGTACAAACGTGTTAATTCGGTCCTTTGATCGATTAACACGGGGCTTTTGGTGATTCAGTGTGGTTGTCGATTGCGTGACATTAAGAGTGAAAGATTTGGCAACGCCATGTAAGATTTAAATCCTTTTTTATTTAATTTCTAATTCCCTTGGGCCTACATGTCATACTAATGTTTATATTAATATTTGAGAAAAGGGAATTAAAATATTAATAAAATGTTAACAATATTTTTTATAAATATTAATATTATTTTTTGAAAAATATTAATATAAATGCTAGTGTGACATGTAAGTCTAAGACAATGAGGAATAACCGGAAAGCATGAAATCATTTTGTGGTAAATATTAATATAACTTTTTGATAAATATTAATTAAATCATAATATATAATTTTATAAATAAAACTATTATTTTTTCAAAATATTAATATAAGTGTTAGTATGACATGTGGGCTCGATGGATTAGGAATTTAAAAAAATCCCAAATCTTCATGGACCCACCACGTCATTTGTCACGTGTAATGCCACGTCACCCAAACATGCCACATCATCAAAAACCTTCATGGTCAAAGGACCAAATTAATATGGTTTGGAAAATCGAGGGATCAATTTCACTGGTACCAACGGGACTAATTTGGCTCGATCATGGAAGTTCAGGGACGAAGTTGACACTTTTTTAATTCCCTTGACGTTTGTAAAAATGAAAATTCATAACAATGCATCTACTGATAAAGATGAATACATGCAGATTAATTCATATAAAAGTAAAAGGTAAGAACATGACATGTTGTGATTAGAATTCTAGCAGCCAGGAGATTTTGCCACTGTTCAGCGTCTGACATCTCAGATAGTCTCGCTTGTCATAGACACATTCTGTGAGGCATGCAAATTATGCCATGTTCTAAAATTTCTCCTAACTGCCCACCTACTCGTTCCGGTTGTTATTTTATGTATGTGTGTATCAGTGTATAAAAATTTATAGGTTATATCATATCATATCAATTGTTATTTGGGCATGAATGGGGCAAGGAATGTCAAGGCATATGATGGGCAGAGTAGACCAAAAAAATATGGGGCGGAGGGCCAGAGAGGTGCCATTTAAGTCACTCTAAATAGTTTGCAGTTTCCTCTGAATTGTCTATATCTATATCAATACTAACATAGAAAGGACGAATTTGAAACGATAAATTGTTATTGGAATTGCAAACAATAGCAAAGATGATGGAATACATCTGAGCCATTCATTATGCTTGATCGGAGGTTTGATATTGGAAGTTGGATACTTACCAAATGATTATCCCCTTTGCATTTAACATCCGTTATTTTATTAGCCTCTATCTCTCTCATCCAATTAATTATAGCCCTTTGCAATCATCCTTGCCATTTGATTTTGTGCTTGTCCTGTCTCATGAAAGCTCAACTTTTGCTTAGGTATCCTGACGTCCTAACAAATATCATACCATTGCTGAAGAGATGGCAAGCTAGGAATTGAGGTTTTATGTGATATTTCTAGCTGCTTATGGAAACAGAATATCTCATTTTATAGCCAGTGTTTGCTAATGAACGATTTATTTTATATGTTGTCAAAATTTGTTTTGGATTATAAACAAATAGATGTAACTTTTAAACTTTGAATTAGCGTTGCATATTCAATCTTCCTAGTTACAAATACGCTACAACAACTGCATAAAATACTTGGGGTATCATTTTTATTCCTATTCCTTCATCATCAACACTTGAACCTCAAGGTCTAAACAAAGCTAAGATCAACTTCGACCTTATGTAACTCCAATGCCCTTCTGCAAGGGAATCTCAACAGGCCATCATCTAACAGCGTCTTTCCCAACTAAAAATTTGACCTACCAAGGTGAAGACATTTTATAAAATGACAAATAATTTTCTTTGAAAGGATCAAAATCTAGCACTGCACAATTTATGTGACCAAAACGTACCTCTTTTATAAAGACTGTTGGCAATAGCTTTGCAGATGTCAGGTGATTTCTCAAGTGTGATAGTATGTCCAGGATAAAGACAAAAAAGGTGAGATACATGTCTGTGATGAACTTCGGGATCCTGAAAATCTTTTGCCTGCCCATGACCCATAAGTGTTACAAAAAGAATACACTGAAGCAATTGAGACAGAGAAAAGTACGAGTATCAACTAACCCACTCCATGACTGTACCATCTCTAGCAATTTTTATAGGTGGGAGCCTTGGTAATGCCTTTTTGATCCTCTGAACCACATCAGTGTTGGATTTTCCTAAAATCTGAATAGAATGCATATGAATACTTTAAATGCATATCAGTATTGGAACAAATGAATGCTCAGCATAGGCCCTCTTTGATAGCTTGTTTAATTTTAGTTTAGTTTTTGTTGAGAAAATTTGACCACCTTTGAAAGTGGTATGAAAAGGCTAAATAAATTATTAAAAAAATATTTTTGAGATCTTTGAGAAAAACCTACAAAGTTATAAAAAAAATTATTTTCTAAAAAATAAAGTAAATGGTGGATATAAAAATAACAAAAGTTGCAATCCCAACAAAAACTAAACTAAAACAAGCTATCAAAGAGGCCCATAAATTACCATTCCTAGTAATTCTAGACTCCAGTATAAGTAATTCTATTTTTAAAGCTACTCCATCCATTCTAAAATATAGTAGTCATTTTAGACTTATCCTAAGTCAAACTTTTGAAACTTTATCCATAAAAAACTTTTAAACTATTAAAATTGAGCTCATAATAATCATATAGACAGATTCGTATCGAAAAGAAGTTTCTTAACAGTACAATTTAATTGCATTTTATAAATAGATTGTCATATCTTTTAGTGGTCAAAGTTATATTTTGGAGACCATGTCAATGTCCAAAACAACAACTACTATTTTAAAATGGGGGGGGGTATATGCTTCATTCATATGGAAGTTAAAACTATCTGCATAATCAGGAAACGGATTTCTCTGAAATAAATAGAACACTTACATCAGCCGAATGAAGAACAGCCGAGAAAACTTCTCTAATAACTGACATGTCCATTGTTGTTGAGTAGCTTACACAGGCCTTCCTACCATCCGGTGCAATGAAATAATGCTCAGGGGAAGTAGAAGGATTGGTCTCCAGATACCCTCCATGCCCTTCAATCAACCAGGACAGCAGAAAGGAAGCAGATCCTTCCAAAAGGGGATATGCTCTTTCCTCCAAAAAGTGCTGAAAAGAAAGAGTAAAATATAACAGTTTTATGTATTCTTGGTCTTGTTTAACTCTATTTATGTTCTCTGGAATGTATATATTCTATTGAATGTGAACTTTTTGCAGTTTGTCATAAAGCTATTTGTTAGCGCATCATTCTAAATGTTATCCTTCAACATTTCAAAGGATAAGGCCTTCTTAGTGATGCTAGATATCAAACTACAGAATTTTTATGGTACTTGGGAACTACTCGAGGTTGAATGCATATTTTTTTGGCTAGGTTGTGACTATACAACTTTTTGGCGAGTAAGGGTCTGATTCTTTTGGCGAGTATGCCAACAGCTAACAACCCTTATTTTATCATGTATTTACTGTCCATCTACCTTGCCATCTTTTGCCACCTACTCCACTCCATACCTTTACTTGGTCATCCATATGGAAGCAATAAACAGTTATTCATCATTATCATCGAGTCTTTGTGGCTTGCTATGGCATTGTCTTCTTTCTTTACAGAGCGTATATTAGGGTTGCATGTACCGGTGGTACAGCAGTGGAAATGCAGCATGTCTATTCCATGGGCCAATGAGTTGTACATGGGAAAAGGGAAAAATGCAAAGAAATCTCTATACAAGTATCAAATCTAACACCCCTTCAAACTCAAGGTGGATTAACAACATTGAGTTTGGAGAGATGTGTATTACACTGCACTCTAGTATGTGCCTTGGTGAAGAAGTTAATGAGCTAAAGATCCAAAGGCACATGACGGAGAGTAACCACTTGATCTTGCCCCTGGACGTACTGAGCATCAACATCGATGTGCTTGAAAAGCTCATGTTTCACGGGATCATGAGCAATGTTGATAGCGCCAGTGCTGTGAGAGCAAACGGTCGTTGCAGTAGAAACAGGCACACACCCAGGTCGACAAGAAGCCACCGAAGCCAAGTCACCTCAGCCATCACAAAGGCCGTCGCCAGATCTTCTCCTACGGCGCGGCCTCCTCCCGCGCCGTCGCCAGGCCGCATCCCAGCGCCGGGTCGCACCGCCACGCCGGGCCGTGCTGCCGGGCCGCTCCGCCGCATCGCCGGGCCGCGCCACTACTGGGAGGGCTTCTGATCGGCGCCGTCACCAAGGCCATCCTCTGCGCCATGGCTTCGTCGTCTCGCTACTCTGGACCGGCTCTTCCGAGCATCCAGTTTGACGAATCAAACTTTCGCGACTGGTCCACTGTGCTCCGCGTCTGCCTCAACAGCCAGGGGCTCTGGGGACATCTCACCGGCACCACTCTTCCTCCGGCGCTGCCTGCGGCCTTTGGTCCTGCTCCTCAGCCTGCTACAAATCGTGCTCCTGTTGATCCCTTCCAGCAGGCTTACGACACCGCTGTCCGGACATACAACACCGCGGTTGAGCGTCTGGGCGATTGGACTGTTGCTGAGAATCTTGTTGTTCATGTCCTCGTCGGCAGTATGCGTCCAGATCTTGCTGTTGATGTGGTCCCCCTGGAGTCTTCTTGGGCGATGTGGCTCTACGTCTAGGCAACACTCCAGCAGCAGGACTCCACTGTTGATGACTTCCGCCGGCGGTTTGGCAATGTTTATCATCAGCTAGACGCCCTGGAGCCTCTTCCCGATGTCTCCAGCTCGCAGTGTCTGCCTTCGGGACCATCGTCTTGGTGCAAGGGTTTCCCAGTTTCTCAGCTGGCTCCATCCAAAGTTTGAGCGCCTTCGTGCTCAGCTCCTAGCCCGCTCGCCTCTTCCAACACTGTAGGAGGCGCTGACTCAGGTCCGGGTTGAGGAGACTCGCCTTCGTGGCATTCTCTCGTCGTCGACTACTGTGTTGGGTGCTCCAGAGTTGCCTCTGCTTTCGGTGACTTCGTCACTTCCTCCTGCTCTCGCTCCTCCTGTGCTTGTTAATGGTTAGGCCGCAGGTGGGCAGTGGTGCCAGCTGCTTCTACACCGACAATAGTAGTGACACCTACCATAGGTTGATCTGGCAGCTTCTGCAACTACTACCGTCGGAGGGGGCACACGATCTAGCAATGCAGGACTCTCCGTGAGAGACAGCAGCGCCAGCAGTCTGGCAGTCCTGCTGGCAGCAGGGGTGTCGGTCCCTCTCGAGGCTCTGAGTCTCGCGCTCTTGAGTGGGCCTAGGCTCTGGTTTAGTGCGTTGAGCGTCTCGAGCTCTCCAGGTCTCCTACGGCCTCCTCTGTCACTGCCAGCCATTCTCCCTCTATTGGATAGATATCTCGTATCTAGGCTTTGGAGCCTCCTTTCACATGACTTCTCGTCCCACTCACCTCACCTCTCTAACGTCCCCAGCTTGTCTGGTGCTTGTCAAAACAACTGATGGCACCTCCCTCTCGGTTGCTGGCTAGGGCACTCTATACACATCCTCGTTTCTGACTATGCAGTTGATCTCTGCTGGCCTGATCTTGGTTTCAGCATCACTCTCGAGTTTGACTCTTGTTTTATCCAGGCTCGCAGTTCGAGAACCCTAGTTGGTACTGGCCGACGCACCCATGACTCCCCACGGCTGTGGGAACTTGACTGGCTCCGCTTTCCTTCTGCTGCTACACCTCCACATCTCAGCCAGTCGATCGTCGCGTCCAATGCTACTTCACCACCAACACCACCTGCACCAGTTTTGCTCAGTGGCATCATCGGTTGGGTCATATGTCGAGTCCTCGTTTGTCATCTCTTGTGAGTCGTGATGTCCTCGAGAAGGTCTCTAGTGATGCCTCCCTCCCCTGTCAGGTCTGTAAGCTTGGCAAACAGCTACAGTTGCCTTTTTCCAGCAGTCATTCTGTGTCGGATCGTCATTTTGCTTTAGTTCAATCTGATGTATGTGGGCATGCACCCTTCATTTCAAAAGGGGGCCATTGTTGATTTGTTATCTTTATTGATGATTACTCTCGCTTCACTTGGATGTACTTTCTCAAATCTCGTGATCAAATGCTAGTTGCTTACCAGGCCTTCATTGCCATGGCTCGTACACACTTTGACTCCCATTCGTGTGTTTCATGCTGACTTTGTTGGCGTGTATCTCTCTACTGCTCTTAGATTCTCTTAGATCAGGGCACCTTTCCTTAGTATTCCTGCACTGGTGCTCATGCTCAGAATGGTGTTGGTGAGCGCAAACATCGCCATATCCTTGAGACTGCTCGAGCCCTAATGCTCTCTGCCTCTGTCCCCTTACACCTCTGGACTGAGGCTGCTTCCACGGCTATGTACCTCACCAACATGAAGCCGTGCATTGTTCTTCAGGGTTCTACTCCCTTTGAGCGTCTCTTCGGTCGCCTTCCTCAATACAATCACCTTCGTGCTTTTGGGTGTGTTCTCCAGCCCCGGGAGAGGACAAAGCTCACTGCCCAGTCAGTACAGTGCCTTTCTTAGCTATGACTCTGAGCGCAAGGGTTTTCGCTGTTGGGATCCCCTTGCTCGTCGGATTCTGGTCTCCCGAGATGTCCAGTTTGATAAGTCCTGCTCCTTCTTTGACGCCTCTCGCTCCTTCGAATCCCTACATCACTTCTCCCTTGCTTGAGTCCCTCTCTTTTTTGAGCCTTCCTGAGCGGTTCTTGGTTTCTCCGTTCGCCTCCGCACCTATCACTACTACTTCATCTTACACACCGCCAGTTCCCTCTTCTTCCATTTCTTCGCTTGTTGAGACTCTACCTACTCCATAATCTCCATCATCCACTCCACCTTCTTCATCGCAGTCTCCACCTCCACCTGTTCTTTTTCACTACACTCGCCGTTCACTGGTTCCTTCCGTTGATCCTGCTCCACCACCCCCATGGTATGCTTTCCGTGATCGGTCCACTCTCTCTCCTCTCGTTCGCTATGGGTTTTTTGCATCTGCCACTTTTTTCCCCGAGCCTTCCTCCTATCGCGAGGCTCTTGGCTCTTGCTCACCCCGAGTGGCAGTTTGCCATGTCCGAGTAGTTGGCTGCTCTTGAGCGCACTAGCACTTGGGCTCTTGTTCCCTGTCCTTCTACTACTCATCCCATCACCTGCAAGTGGACTTCCAAGGTTAAAACACGCTCTGATGGTTCTCTTGAGCGCTACAAGGCTCGCCTTATGGTTCGTGGTTTCCAGAAGGAGTACGGTCATGACTATAGTGAGACCTTTGCCCCTGATGCTCATCAGACCACTGTTCTTTCTCTCATAGCCATGGCTGCGGTTCTCTACTGGACTATCTCGTATCTTGATGTGAAAAACGCCTTTCTTCATGGTGATCTTCGTGAGGAGGTTTACATGTATCCTCCCCCCTAGGTGCAATGTTCCTCAGAGCTTTGTGCTTCTTCTCAGACGCTCTCTCTATGGCCTCAAGCAGGCTACTCGGGCCTGGTTTGATCATCTTGTGTCTGTTCTTGCTGTTGCTAGTTTGATTCACAGTTCTCACCACCCAGCTCTTTTTAGTCACACTTATACTCGAGGTCGCACCTTGCTTCTTCTATATGTTGATGACATGCTCATCATTGGTGATGATACTGAGTACATAGCCTTTGTCAAGGCTCGCCTCAGTGAGCAGTTTCAGATGTCTGATTTGAGTCCTATTCGGTACTTTCTTGGGATTGAGGTTAATCATACACCTGAGGGCTACTATCATTCTCAAAGCAAGTACATCCAAGAGCTACTTGATCGTGCTTGTCTGACGGAAGAGCACACAATTGACACACCTATGAAGCTCCACTTTCAGCTAAGGCCTACTGATGGAGTCCCTCTTGAGGATCCCAGTTGCTAGCGTCACCTAGTGGGGAGCCTTGTATAATTGGGCATCTCTCGTCCGGATATTTCGCATGTTGTTCATATCCTCAGCCAGTTTATGGCGTCTCCTATGAGTGTGCACTATAGGCATCTTCTTTGGGTCCTTCGCAACCTGTGTGGTACGGCCAATCGTCGCCTGATCTTCTCCAGCTCCAGCACTCTTCAGTTGCAGGCTTACTCGAATGCTACATGGGCTAGCGATCCCACTGATCGCAAGTCCATCTTGGCCTACTGCGCCTTCCTCGGCTCGTTGATATCCTGAAAGACCAAGCGACAGGATGCATTGTCTCGCTCCAGCACAGAGGCTGAGCTTCATGCTCTTTCTTCGGCCACGGCCGAAATCACTTGGTTTTGTTAGCTTCTTGGTGATCTTGGAGTTCCTGTCATTGGTCCGACAATGGTGTGCTCCGGTAGCACTAGCGCTACCAGCATTGCTCGTGATCCTGTAAAGTATGAGCTCACCAAGCACATTGGCATTGCAGCTCACTATGTTCGTTGTCAAGTGCAAGATTAAGTGATTACCCTTCAGTATGTGCCTTCGGCTCTTCAGCTAGCTAGCTGACTTCACCAAGGCATAGATTAGAGCGTAGCATGATATACACATTTCCAAACTCAATATTGTTGATTCACCATGAGTTTGAGGGGGTGTTATAATAGCTATTGTATAGGACCTCTTTGCTATTGTATAGGTCTATAGGGACCTCTTTGCATATTTGCCTTCTTTCTCATGCACATGTATTTACAGCCCATTTTGGGCACAATTCAATTTGAGCTGTTCATTTGACAATATCTACCTAGTGCATAGGAATCATTGAAGTTGATATTTCAATATGATGCATGAAAGAACTGGACACAAGTGCAAGACGGCACATAGGATTGCAATTCTTAGTCCATGAAATTACTCACTCTGTCCATTGTAAAACTGTAATGCTCCCATAGGTGTGTAGCAAGCCATGGCCCACCCATTGGCCATAGAGCCCACACAGGATCACCAGCATCTGGTGATGTTTTTGCCCACAAGTCTGTGACCTGATGACAGACCCAACCGCTAGCTTTGTAATTAACCTGTCAGGAAAAAATATAATCGCATAAAATGATGTTGGGTTGACAGTTCTTTACCTCAAAAAGTTCTATTAAAATAGGAAGTTCCAAACTATGTTGTGAGCCCATTTGGACCAAGCAAATTGGATCTCATTCTCTCTCCCCCCTCTCTCCCTCCTTCTCCCTCTCCCTCTCCCTCTCTCGCTCTCCCCCTCTCCCTCACCCAACCTCACTCTCGCTATGTGTGTTATGTATGTATGTATTTATGGTCTAACAATGATTTGAAGCACCAAGTAGAATCCTATATGAATCTTATACACAATTTCTTAGAGTTGTTTGATGTTGTAACTTTAATGTCACATTCCTATGGCATACGACACAATAGAATAACCCCTTTGGCCACATTTGGATGGTCTAGAAAGTGCACATTGCAACTGCACCAATTTTGTATTCATGTATTTTACAATGTCAAGTTAGTAAGTTAATAGTCAATACTCAAATTGAAATTGAAATGATCGAGGAAATTCCCTATCATCCGGATATACTCGGAATGTTGCTGAGACAGTACTTTCATCCTACAGTAGCGACCACCTATCCATGTTGGACTAATAGGTGTGGTATTATGTGGAATTTGATATTCAAATACTCCCCCCGTCCCACAAAGAGTGATTTTTTAGGATTTTGTAGACAAATAAGTAGCCATGAGAAATGATCTATCTACCCTTAATTAAAGCTGCTAACAACCATTAGCATGCACCTTGGAAAGAAAAAAAAGGCAATTAAATGCACATGCCCCTTGGAAAGGAAAAAAACAGGCGATTAAATGTGCATGCATCTTGGAAAGGGAAAAAACAAGCAATTAATCAACCAAATGGACCCATCTAGATGGTCCAAAGGCTACGAATTTATTCTTTGTGGGACAAATTTTAAACGCTAGAAATGCACTCTTTGTGGGACAGAGGGAGTAACTAGTTTAGTTTCCTTCCTATATTCTTTAGGGATTAGATTGTTTTTTCCTTGATGAGGACATCATCGACAAGCCTGTCCATTGCTTCTACTACCACCACTACGTCAGCTGATGGACTAGGAAGACAACAAGACCGCATGAATCCTCATGCCATGTCATTCAAGCCTTCACCACCATAGGTTCAGAAACCGAAACAATCCATGAAACCCCGTCCACCGGGCCTAGAGAGGGCCCCTAAGTCGTTGCAAAGTTAGATTCGACAATCCAGGAGCTGTCCATTTTCTAAACAGACGCCCTAGCCACACATCGGCCTTGTATTGATGCTCCACCACTCCACAAAAAAGTTTAGAAGATACCTTCTCAATGCTTTCGATCCAACTGCAATATTCCATCCAGCGCATTGGGTATCGCCAAAATACGAAGACAGATAGAATTTCCCCTGTGTTGCATTGCCGTCTTTTTGGGCAAAAAGCCTATGTACTCCTAGGGTTGCGTGTTTGTGTGTCCTCGTGTGGGCCACACTCCTCCCTTCCCGTCGTACTATATGTATGGCCATTGTTGTGTTTCTTTTCCCTCGGATTTTATTTAGTTTAGTTCTCCATGTGCATGTGAAACTGTCTCGTTCTTGTCTTGGATAAACCAACAAAACTGAGTTTTCGAAACCCTAATCATATAGTTCTTATTTTTTATTCGCAATAATCAAATAGTTCTTATTTTTTATTCACAATAACAGATTGCTTATCGTGTGTTCCTGCTTGTTCTTCGGTTGTTTACAGAACCGACTTTCATGGTCAGGTCGATCGTGTCTTAGTTTGGTCGATAACACTCATTGCAGTGGTATAGCGATTGCTAGGACTTCCAGCCACCTACGTGGTTGATAGCTGGATTGTTCAAGTCGCCTAACACCTTCCAAAATTACCCTTCTCTCTCAGCAGAAGACGGTGACCTTGCGCCCGCTCCTATCATTTATTTTAGAAATATTCCATGTGTTAAAGATAATTTTTTTAGGATTTGTAGAAATTGTTTCTTAAAGGTCAACTCAAGTCGATCCTACAAAATAGATAGCATCATTTGTATTGTAAATCAACTACAAAAGAATTAAACCTTTTGAGAAAAAAATCTCTCATGCTAGACCAACTAAAAAACCCTTATGAAATCCTAACCCCTTCAAGCCATGCCATACGGCCCTCTACCGCTCTACGGCAAGGTCAATGCTCTAAATATCCTAATTAATCCATGATTAATTTCCGATTAATCTCTAATCGGTAGTCCTCTACCTAGAAGAGATTACTAATTAATTCATGCATTAATCCCATCTAAACATTAATCCCTAGCTCGCCAATTCATTAGCCATTTCTTAAACCTTGACCAAGGTAGTTATCCGTCCATAGACGTCATGGAAAAATAAGATTTGTTGGCCCTCATCCCACGCAACAGAATGACGTCATGGAGGCACACACACACTATAAGAGCAATGTAGAAGAAATAGATTGAGGAACACGATATATTACTTCTTTATTAATGCCATAGATTATTTGATGAGTCTCCTTACAAAAAAGGTTCTCCTAGTTAACATGGAGGAAGATCGATGCAATAATAAACTTCTAACTAATCAATAAACTTCCAAACAACTAATTCTTATCATAAAATAATCAAAATATTTAATGAAATAAATAAGTAACTATCCTATTCCTCACATGGGGTCCATACTATTAAGGATATATATCTAGGCCCATAGAAGTCCAAGCCTATAGAGGCCCGTAATCGATGTATTTATACACAGCCAAAGCTATTGTACAAGTCCCTCTCTTCTTCTATTAATAATCTCTTCAAAGGTAACACATACCACAGTACACAACGTGCAATATAATTTGTGCATGACATCAGATAATTAAGTAAAGTGTCCAATGAACATAGTATTCAGACAAGAAAGTAGAAAGATATGCTCAAATCAGAGGCATACAGAGTAGAAAATGCATTGTTTTGATACACCTTTGTTTATATAAGTGCACTTACTTTCGCTGTCTTAGCCCCATTTACGGAAAGAGATCCAATGAAGTCGAACAATGGTTCTTGGCATTCACTAAGGTTACAAGGAAGTGCTGGCCAGTAATTCATTTGTAGATTTATGTTTGGATGGGGTGCTGTTCTGGAAAGTAAGAAAGGAATATAAATTTTGATCAGACATGGAAAGCCAGAAACCATTACAACAGGACTTCATTAATATGGTCACAAATAATTTACATTACAATAACATTTCTATACTTTGTGTCCTAGAATTTGTTAGATTAGATACTTGTATAGCCGTTTATTTGCTTTTCTCCCTCTCCCTTATATATGTATATACAGCCAATAGGGCCATGGTAATGGACATGCCGCATTCCCACCATTACTAACAAGGTATTAGATTACCTAGGTTAGGGTTTCCCCTCACTTCTCCCTGCCACTGTCGCCGGCGCTTACCTCCCGCCTCCTCCCCGAGAGCGCCGCCGCCGCTGCTACCCGGCCTCGGCTGCACCGCGCTGTCCTCGGTCGCGCAAGCCCTAACTTCGGCCATGCCGCCACCGGCCCGATCTATCATAGCCTGGCCTCCACGCAGCACCGCTCAGTAGCACCGCTGCGTCCCCGCACTGGCTCGGCCCCTCCCAGCACGGCTGTGCTATCTCCTCTCCTCGCCTCGCCTCGGTCCCGCACCGGCATGGTTGTGCTGCTGCCTCCCAGCATCGGCTCAATCCTGCACGTCCCCAACTTCTGATCCATGAGCCAGACACCTGGTGCCTGATCTAGTCACCAGATACCACTTACCTTGGTCCTCTACACCCTGTTCCCTCTTCTCTTTCCGTTCGAATAGATGATGGTACTTTCCTTCAAGTTTCTGTTCTGGGCACTCTCTCTACATCTAGATCTCACGTGCCTGTTGTCTCATGTTCCTAACCTTACCATGCAGCTCATATCCGCCATTCAGCTCATGGATATCGTCTTGTTCTTGAGCGTAATGCTTGCTCTCTCCAGGATTATCGCACGGGGGCACTAGTCGGTGCTGGCAAGGTCACCCATGCCTCACCGCGTTTTTGGGAACTTGACTGGCTATCTCTACCATCCGCTTCCGTTAGTTCCACTTGCCGGTCTTCCACTCGCCAGCCTTCCATTACCACCCACATTGTTTCTACCACTCTCGCTGCTTCCATGAGTCGTGCCCTTTGGCATCACCACCTTGAACACCTGTGTTGTCCTCGCCTTTCTTTTCTTGTTAGGCATGGTGTTCTTGGCTCTGTTTCTGGCGGTGAAGATATTCCTCCACCTTGCATGGACTGTAGGCTCAAAAAGCAGGTTCAACTCTCTTACCCTTCCAATGACTCCACCTCTTCTCGCCCTTTTGATCTTATACACTGATGTATGCGGCCTTGCTCCCTTTGTTTCGAAGGTGGGCCATCGTTGTTATGTGATTTTCGTTGACGATTTCTCTCGTTTCACTTAAATCTATTTTATCGTGATCAGGTGTTGGCTGCTTATCAGACCTTCACGGTCATGGTTCACACTCAGGTCGATTCACCTATTTGTGTGTTTTGTGCACGTCGATTCACCCATTTTTGTGCTTCGTGCTGACACTGTTGGTGAATACCTCTCTACTACTCCACCAGTTTCTTCTTGACTAGGGCACCCTTCCCCAGTACTCGTGCACTGGTGCTCATGCGCAGAATGGAGTTGCAGAGCACAAGTACCGTCACCTTCTTCAGACTGTCAGAGATATGATGCACTCTGCCTCTATTCCACTACACTTCAGGGCGAAGGTAGTCTCCACGACCGTCTATCTCATCAACATTAAGCCGTCCACTACTCTTCAGGGTGCCACCACCGGTTGAGCGTCCATATGGAAGACCAGCTCAATACAGCCACCTTCGCACCTTTGAGTGTGTTGTCTACGTCCTCTGTCAACCTTGTGAGCAAACAAAGCTGACTACTAAGTCGGTGCATCGTGCTTTCCGTGGCTATGACCGAGTGTAAAGGTTTTCGCTGTTGTAACCCTCTTGGCCATAGAATTTGGGTCTCTCAAGACGTCATGTTCAACGAGTCTCGTCCTTTCTTTGACAAGTCCCACTCCCTGACTCTTCCTTCGACACCTCCTTACTTGAGTCACTCCTTTCTCGGTCTACCTAAGCACTTCTCTGCCCCTTCCTCTTGTTCACCAGCTACACCACCTTCACCACCACCCTCACTACCTTCTCCATCACCACTATCTCCACCTACGACCATACTTTTCTCTTCTTTAGTTCCATCTTGATCTACACCACCTTTGGTTCCTACTCAACCACCTTCCCTAACACCACCTCTTATTCCTCTTCGATCTCCTGTTCGATTCCATTACTCTCACCGGCCTCCTCCGTGTCCTTCCACTCCCTCCTTGTTGGAGCCTCCTCCTGCTTACATGCACCCTCAATGTGAAGGATGCATTTATTCATGGTGAGTTGCATGAAGTTTACATGCACCCTCCCCTTGGCTACAGTGTTCTGGATGGTCACATGTGTCACCTTCGCTGCTCCCTCTACGCTCTCAAGCAGGCCCCTCGACCTTGGTTTGAGCGCTTTGCTTCGGCCGTCACTGCTGCTGGTTTAGTTCCCCGTCAGCATGACCCTGCTCTTTGTCCACACCTCTTCTTGTGGTTAGACCTTACTTCTGCTCTATGTTGATGACATGCTCATCACTAAAGATGACCCTCAGTACATTGCCTTTGTCAAGGCATGTCTCAATGAGCAGTTCTAGATGTCTGATCTAGGCCCGCTTCGGTACCTCCTAGGGATTGAGGTCGATTCCACACCTGAGGGCTACTACCTCTTCTAGCGTAAGTATATTCATGAGCTTTTTACTCGTGCCTGTCTCACTAATGAGTGCATCGCTGACACTTCGATGAAGCTACACCTTGAGCTTCGGGCCACTGATGGGACTCCCCTTGTGAATCCTACTCGCTACCGTCACCTTGTTAGGAGCCTTGTCTACCTTGGCATCACCTGTCTAGATGTCTGTGACATCCTCTATTTTGTCGTATGTCACTTGTATTTTTGAAAACCCAAAAGTAAATTAAAAGAGAATTGTTATATACGAAACCCTGATTTAAATTAATTTAAACTAGGTTTAAGCCAAAACCCGAGAAGACCTTTTTGAAAAATTCTGAAAAAATTCCAAAAATCCTAAATGCCATGAATTAGCGACCCTCCAAATTTCAAGTCTAAAGTCCAAGGCTAACCTGTGTTCCCGTAGTGTGACGCCGTTCTGCTGGTAGCCCAATGAAATGACGAGAAAACGTGCTAGACCCAAGCCCAAACTTGGTGGACATATTTGAGGCCTAAAACTACCCAAAGCCAGAAGCCCAACTCCAAATTCGTTTATTTGCAAAAATACCAAAATTGGGGAGTTCTAAACCTATTAGGATTAGAATGAGCCCAACTCAAGTTCTACCTATTGAATGCCTGCTCTTGGTCGACTCAATCAGTATATAAGCACACCAAGACCCTCCCCTCAGCACCACAACTCGAGAGCAAACCCAGAGCAACCCTAGGCGTCGCAAAACCCTAGCCCGAGCTGAATTTTCGGGTGGATCTCCTAGTGCTTTGCGCAAATAAAGTTGTAGAAGCCACCATTGTGTAGATCTCGTCAAGACGGTCCAGATGGGTACCCAGATCATCAAAATCGGTTGAGATTTGCGTCCTAGGGAGCTCGCCGGAGTTGCTGGCTGCGCCGCCGTCGCCCTCGCCGCCGATAGCCTCGGAAGCCGTGCCCCGCCGCCCAGGATCCGCCGCGCTCGTATAACTTCGTATAAGGGCAGGCCTGGCTTGGCATCGCCAAGAGCCACGAGGCCGCCGCCGCGAGCCTCCGTGCCACGCTCGACCAGCTCCTCCAGTCCCCCTGCGCCGCCGCCGCCGCCGCCCAGCCGCGTCGCGCCACGTGTCACCGCCTGCCGTCGCCGCGCGTCGTACCGTCGCCAACTCCCGCTTGCCGTGCCATGTGTCAGCACCCGCGTCCGCCCGCGCCGCCCAACCCGGAGCCGCCGCGTGTCACCGCCTGTGCAGTCCGCTGCGCTTGACTGGCCGGTTCGATCGGTTCGGCCTGGTTCGCCGGTTTTAATCGGTTTATTTATTTTCAGCTTTTCTGATTTTCTTAAAACTTCCCGGAATTGTTTAGGGAGCATCTGAACTCCAAATTAGATGATTCCAAAACCATTATTTCTCATAATTCGCCTAGAATTTTATATATTTAATTGGGATATATATGTTCTGTGGTGAATTGTGCTGTTCTTATGCATTTGCATTATTTGTGTAGACCGTGCATACTTCCGTTGCTCAGCGTTGTTCCTGGAGGTTCCAGAAAGAGGCCCGCAAGACCCTGAGTATTACAAAGGCAAGATAGTTGCATCTTGCTCTCCTAATTTTTAAAAATCACCCATTTAATTGTTTTATTACTTTTTCTCATGGAGGGGATTGGAACCTAATTATTCACACTGCGTCATTGACCCTGTGAATTTAGCCTGTTTATTGTTGCCTTAGTTATTTTTCTTAGCCTATCCTTGTACATAGTTGCTAGCGCTCGTGGGTTATTAGTTGTTAGGTTATTCATCACTTATTCATGAATCTTGTGACTTGGTATATTTGGATTACCAAGGCAAGGTAGTTGCATCTTGCTCTCCTAATTTTTAAAAATCACCCATTTAATTGTTTTATTACTTTTTCTCATGCATAAAATGATGGGAGGGGATTAGAACCTAATTATTCACACTGCGTCATTGACCCTGTGAATTTAGCCTGTTTATTGCTGTCTTAGTTATTTTTCTTAGCCTATCCTTATGCATAGTTGCTAGCGCTCGTGGGTTATTAGTTGTTAGGTTATTCATCACTTATTCATGAATCTTGTGACTTGGTATATTTGGAGGTGCTGAGTTACTTAATAACCTAATCAACTAAAACCTACGTGGCGTGTGTTGGCTAAAGGTGGCAAGTCGGGTGGTTTTGTGGATTGAGGATTGTGGTGGAGGTAGTCACCTTGGTTTAAGGACCCTTGTCGTGCGCTTATCCGTCCAAACCATACAAGCGCAACCATAAGTGCTAGCCCTAGCATGTCGGCCAACATGTGCTAGTCTTGGCTTAGTAGTTAGGAAAAACAGTTAACATACTTTACCTTGAAAAGATCGGGCTGCGGTCTGTGGGCTCAAGAGGGGGACCCGTAGTGTCGAAACCATAGACGGGGTATCAGTGTTAACAGAAGGAACTAATGAATCGCCTTGTATTGTTACTTGGTCTAGGCTCGTAAGGAAGAGCTAAGACGCAAAAGTATCACTCGGCTTGCGGGTAAGGTGTGCTACACTCTGCAGATTTGAAAACTATCATGATAACCGTTTCCACGGTTATGAGAGGGGAGGAAGGTCGTACATGGTAGTCGCATGTGTTACCTAATAATCTAATGGGATGGTTTTGTTTTGAGTATTTGAGGCTTATGCAGTTTTGCAGAGGGGCTTTCGAAGCCGAGCTCTGTTTGTTATCTTGAGAATCTATTCATCTTTATTAATTGTTCAACAAATGTTTTCACAACACTTTAATTAAAATTGACTAGAATAGGTGTTTATGCAAACTAACCATCCTGTTCTTGTTATACCCGTGCATTCATATATAAGGATTCTTGCTGGGTAGCCGTGTACTCATTATACAATCCACGGATATATTTGTTTAGGAGAAGACTCGGTTCCGGTCTGTCCGTAGGATCAAGAGGATTCTGTGCCGGACTTTGCTGAAGATTAGCTATCGTTGAAGGGTCAGATTAGAGAGCATCGACATAATTATTCTCTTGCATATCATTTGGATTTCCGCTACTCTGAATATTATTACTATATGGATTTATGCAAACTATTGTAATAAGTAGTTGTGGTACAATTACTTTTGCATCGTTATAATATTTTCTTAGTTATGATGGTTGTGTTGTGATGCTTGACCTAAGTCGCTCATGAGTTGCTAGCATTGATCGCTGGGACTACCAATGGATCATGGGTATATCTCGGTGAAGCCGGGGTTGTGACAATGTCTCTCACGCTGTTCACATCCTCAACCAGTTCATAGCAGCTCCCACTAGTGTGCACCACCGTCACCTTCGCGTTCTTCGCTACCTCCGTGGTACGACTGACCGTCGCCTGTTTTTCTTCAGTTTCAATCCCCTACGGCTAGAGGCCAACTCAGATGCTACCTGGGCTAGTGATCCCTGCATGCACAAGTGTCCCAGCCTACTTTGTTTTCCTTGACTCTTCTCTGATGTCCTGGAAGACCAAGCGATGGCCTGTTGTTTCTCACTCCATTACTAAGGATGAGCTCCGTGCACTGGCCACTGTGATGGCTGAGGTGGCTTGGCTTCGATGCCTTCTTGCCGACCTGGGTATGTCGGCTTCTGCTCCGATGACCGTCTGTTCTGACAGCACCGGTGCCATCAGCATTGCTCGTGATCCCATGAAGCATGAGTTTACCAAGCACATCGGTGTTGATGCTCACTATGTTCGGTTCTAAGTGCAAGATCAGACGGTTCCTCTTTGTCATGTGCCTTCAAATCTTCAGCTCACTGATTTCTTCACCAAGGCACAGACTAGAGTGTGGCGTGATTCACATCTCTTCAAACTCAATGATGTTGATCCACCTAAGTTTGAGTGGGTGTTAGATTAGATATTTATATAGGGGTTTATTTTCTTTTGTTTGAGTGGGTGTTAGATTAGATATTTATATAGGGGTTTATTTTCTTTTTTCCTTCTCTCTTGTGAATGTATATACACCCCATTGGGCCATTGGTCCCATGGTAATGTACATGCTGCATGCCCACCATTTCTAACAAAATTGACATGAACTTGCTACGGAAGGCAAGATGATCAAGATTCTTCACTATAAGATCTCCTTAAATTATCGATAAATAGTTCAATACATAATTTTCAGAATTTACCATAAATTATGAAATATTAGAAAAATTTGTATAAGTTTTCAAAGTTAGTGATTAGAAAAATGTTCATGGATAGCTTAACATTTCCACGGCATGTCTTGAAGACTTGTATGCCTTCAATTAGTGGTTAGGCAGCTATTAATCTACAGAAAAACAAATACCACTGAAAACATTAAAAGCTAAGCAAAAGAAGCAATCTCTAGTTTGACACACCTGCCAATTAGATGAACTTCTAATGGCAGTTTCAAAACATATCTATATAAGGAAAAAGTATAGATTACCCCCCCCCCCACCCACCCACACAACTCTTTGTCGAAGGTATAGAAATCATCCCTAAACATCAAAACCAGCTTTTTAACATCCTTCAACTATGGATACGTGTTGATTACCCTGATCCAGCATTGCAAAGTGGTTTTGACCCACTTGGACGGTGGCATGCCTCCATGTCAACCCACGTGAGTATGTACATGCTACATCGCCATGCACAGGCTGCCATGTGCCTACATGGGCCAGAAGAATACGCTACACATACATTAACAAGGAGAACCCTAAAGTTGTTCCATTTCACAAAAGTTGATAGCTGTGGAACAATTCTAAAAGATGTGGAATCAAATCTTCTGCTGGTGAAGCTGTTTTCCCATCAAATGTATAAAGCATATTATTCAAGAGCAAGAAGGCAAGAGAAATGGTGATGTCAAAGCATACCCCCATGGTGGTGCAGTGTCCTTGCTCCATATTCCTTGCAGATTAGAAATCTGGGTTCCAGGCCTTGAGCAAGAAATGAGCAGATATCGACCAAACTGGAAGAGAAGTTCAACCAGAGAAGGATCTTCATCGTCTCTAAAACTTATAATTCTGTCCACAGTTGGCTTCTCCGAATTATTAAGCTCTACAAAACTTGAGCAGTCAACCATCTGTACAGCACAATCAGACACGGTAGTATCCTGAGAACTATTTCCTGATGAATGTGCCAAATTATTCCCCCCAAGTGCATCATTAGAGCTTTGTGAAAGTTGCAAGGACACACGCTGGAAAAGATTCTGGTAATCATCTATGTGATAAGCTTTTAGATGTGAATATGAAAAGTTTCTAGCCATATTTAATGCTGTGAAAGCTGATGCCCTTGGATCCAGTTTAGAGTCAGAAGGCTTGATAAATGGACCTTCAAAGGAGGTAGCAGCTGCAAGGAGCAACACCACTGAGTCGGCACCATCAAGTTTCAGCATCTTGTCATTTAATACTTGCACTGTGCCATTGGTACCAATTGTCTGCAGATAAAGAATAGCACAAAATTTGATTCCAGCAGAATGATCAGAGGCATTGGCATCTCCTGCAGGCTTTTCTCCTGGGCAGCTACCCTCCATAATTATTTCATTTGCATCTGTCACATGGATCTGGTGATCTAGGGGAGTAGCTAAAGACGCTATAAAGGAGATAGCACCTGGTTTGTTTGCAGAGATTTTAGTTGCAATGACTTGATGTGGATTTGAGGAGAAGTGTTCCCTTGAGTGCTCTACTTCCCCAACAGTATATGTGACATTTACTATTGCGGTTTGAAGATCTAGGTATCTTTTATAGTTTCTGTACTTGATTTGCTCACCGAAGGCCAGATCAATATCACCAAGAGGTTGGTAGACCTTCATTAAAACATAAATATATTCTTAACATGGACGTCACGATACAACTCTTATATAAATTTAAAATACAATATATACCTGTGTTTCATCACCAGATAGGCCATAAGCAACAGCTGTAGCTTCAGCATACTGTCCCTGGTCAACCAGGTTCCTTACTTTAGAAAGGACAGTAAGTGCATTGGGATTTGTATAATTTCCGGGTCCACCAGTCCACAGAGTGTCATCTGCACCAAAAGTATTAATATGAAGCATTAAGCTAAATTATATGAAAAGAGCAGGCATAGGTAATTAGAAAGAATGTTGACATGTGTGGATGCATGCAAATAGTGCACAGCAGTGAGCAACAAAGACAAAAAAGGATAAATATCCTCTGCTCATAAGAAGTAACCAATGGAAGAAAATTAAAGTGTTATAAACTTTTCCATTAGCCCATGTTATCAAGGTTGCAGTTAGCCTATATTATCTCGGAATTTTTTAAGAAAAAAAAATCACTATATGCCAGACATCCCATTATATGCCACTCCAAAGATTGGATTCCATTATATGCCACTCCAAATATAAGGCAAACTATTATTTGCAACTTTGGCAAACCCATTTTCTTTATTTCAAATCCTTTATAACCACAGGAAAGGGCTGAAATATCCCTAGCCCCTCTTCTTAAGGCCTGGTGGTGGTGGTCATGGCCGTGACCGGAGCTCTGACAGCGTTGACCAGCATTACATACACCACAACCAGGGAGGAGGATGTATGCCGAATTGTATGTGCACTGTTTTTCTGTAGTGATAATTTCTGTGAGCGCATTAACAAACCATATAATAGCAGATTTCAACTGTTCAACAAAATAGATTAATCTGATAGCCTTTCTATTAATCTGTCCCAAACGATTAATGCACAAAATTCTTTTTCGAACGCTCTGGATTGGCCTAGCCTAGGCATACAGGAACTCTGTTTCAGCAAGCAGAGCTTGTGGGATACTAAACAAATGTGAGAACGTTAAAAAGAACCCGATTGGAAAAACCTCAATAAAGTCAAAAGGCTCTCCATGAATGCAAATCTGCAACCATGCCTATGGTCAACAATTTTTTTTACTTGGAACAGTGAAATATAAATTAGCCCAACCAAATCATCTGATCCAACTTACACATTTAATCCGTTATGCATCAAATTCAAAAATGACTAAGACAAAAATTTAAGCAAGCAAGAAAAGAATACACGTTCCTCGTTACATGACACATCTTTTCCCAAACACCAACAAGCAACCACCGATTCAATAGAACACAGTTGATCCGTTAATTTTCCTCAGTGTTGTTTAGTGACCAAGAACCACAATTTATGAACTAAACTTAGAGCAGAGTAATCAAGCGCTTAGAAGAGGGAAGGGCATTACGGTTGAGCTGAAGCTTCTCGGAGGCGACGCCGCCCCAGACCATTGCGCCGAGGCGGCCGTTCCCAATGGGCACCGCGTCGGTGAAGTACTTGGCCGGCGACGCGAACACCACCTTGAGCGGGTGCGCCTCTTCCGCCGATGGGACCGGCCATCCCGCCGCCGCAGCCGCTGCCTCCGCCTCGGTGGGGCGGCGCACCAAGACCCACTCGTCTTCACCATTGCAGTCGCCGTCAGCGTCCATGGGGAGCAGTGGAGTACGTCTACAGCCTACAAGCGGACAAGCGGTGACTTGGGGATGGGGAGTCCGTGACCGAGAGCAGTACTCAAGAAATTTGGGTATTTTGTATTATAATAAGAAAGAAATTCGGGTAATTGACACAGAGGCCCTCTTTTATTCGCGGTCGTAAATTGATTTTGGTTTTATTTAAAAAAATTAGAAGCATTTACAAAAGATTTCAAAAAACTAAAATGTTATAAATATTTTTAAGTTTTTTGAGAAAAACCTCACATTATCTTAAAAAATTATTATAAAATGTTATAAGCCTTTTTTGTTTTAATTGATAGTTGGTAAAAACTTTTATCTGAAAGAGTTGTAACACCTTTAAAAACGTCTTAAAGAGTTCAAACAAGCATGAAAAAAATTATTTAATGACTCCAAGAAAAACAATTTAAAACCCCATATAAATGACTAAAAAATATTACATCATTCGGCTTATACAAAAATAACAAATTTTCATCTAATTTGATTTGATTTAATCTAAACTGAAACAAATAAGGCATGTGAATGGAATCTATAAAAATGACAAATTTTGCAAACCGATCCAGAACCGCGAACCAAGGACGGCCTGAGCCTCTTGGTACTAGTATTCGATAGGGGCCAGTTTTATTTTTTTTAGATCAATTGGTATAATATTTGGTAATCATTTTTAAATAGTTTGTATTATTTTTGTCAAAAATATTTAAAATATTTTTAATACTTTTTAGCCTTTTCATATTTTTTAAAAAAAACTCTTGACTTTTGATTCAACCAAACTGAACTGAACCGAACCGAACATCTAACCATATTGGACCTTATCCATGATTCGCGAGTCTTAGAACATATCTAATGCGCATATCCAGCAAGCACATCTCTGCTCGGCAACTTTTCAATTATTATCCTATTTTTATATATTTCTCTCTCTTATGTATAATCACTATCCTATGGCTACATTGTTAGATACTCCCTCCGTTCTAAAATATAAGGCGTCTTTTGATCAGAGAAAAGTCAAACTTAGTGAATTTTGACTATAAATAAATCAAATAATATGCATCGTTAGTATATCAAAATTGTACCAAATTGTTCATATTTCAAAGTGATTTTTTATATAATATTATATTGTAACAATTCATAATATATAATAGAGGAATCTAACATCAAACTCTATCATTAAAGACTTTTGTGAAGTCAAAATACGTCTTATATTTTGGAACGGAAGGAGTATTACAATATAGATATCAAATAGGTACACCATTAAACTCTTAAAACACTTCGTTTCAAGCCACTCTTCACATTTCCACTCATTTTCGTTTTTTCTTAAAATATGTACCTTTTTTATATGAATTGGAGTCGATTTTTGAGTTTCATAATAGGTTCAAATTTTGAAAAATCGGTTTGAATTTTCAATACAATTTGAATCATCAATTTAAAATCCAATTGAGTTTGAGGTTAAAATTTGAACTTAATTTTGAATCTAAGTTGAATTTTGAATTAAAAATCGGTTTAAATTTTAAAAAAGCTTGAATCTTGAATTTAAAATCCATTTTGAGTTCTGAATTTAAAATTTGAATTGGCTTTAAATTTTTAAGTGACAATTCGATCTTAATTTGAATTCAATTTACATTTCAGATGTCAAATCTAGATTGAATTTGAAATTATATTTTACCAAACCTGTTTCCATGTGAAAAGGTTAATAGAAATTAAGAAAAGAAAAGAAAAATTGGTGAAAATTTTAATGGAGACATGAAACGAAAGAATTGGAGGGTTTGTTATCAAATACCGAAATGCACACAGGCTGTGTGTCTAATACCGAGAGGCTTATGTGTTGGAATAACTAGCACTTTTAGGTTTATTTTAAATAAGAGATATAACATGTACAACGTCTGAGAGATAGATAAAACAGGATGAAACCACAAGCACAACCTAGATACACATGCAGAAAACTACACGTATATCTCTCTAGTGTACTCGCGAAGGTGATGACTTACTGGACGTAGTCGTCGTCGCCGTACGGTACGAGTTGCGGCGGGTTTGGTTCTGGTTCTCCGAATCGGACGCTGTCTTGGAAAAGGTGTTGCCGACGCAGATCGCAACGACGTAGCCGAAGAAGTCCTCGCGAAGCGGAAGAAGGAAGCAGCGAGCAGTCGCGCCGAGCGCTTCCCAAAAACCTGATTCGCTCTACCCGGTGCAGGAGCCCGAGGGCGATCGGTTCCGGAGACCTGCTCTCCCGAACGCCGGTGCACGCCGGCGCACGGGATGGGAAAGAACCAAAGCGGCGGCGCAGCAGAGGGAGGTGGCAAAATCTAGGTCGATATGATCTGATCCCTCTGGACAGCGCGGCGGTAGATTTATATAGCAAAACACGTGAGGTAAACGGATCGCGAAACGGGCCGCGACCGAGTCCAACACGATTTGCATATTCCATATCTGACCCGCAAAATCCGGAGAGCAAAAGAAATAAAACTGTAAAAGGATGCTGCGTCTGCGCAAGCACGAGGGTCCGGTTTTGGCGGACCATTCACGCAGGTGCCGTGCGCACGCGCCGCCCCGCCCCGCCCCGGGCCCGGGCCGGCCAGGCAAGGCGAGCGAGCGCACGCGTGTGATTCTCTATTTCTCTCTCCCATCACATTCTCTAGTGGGAGGGACCAAGCTCCACTATTTAAGCATGTCCTCCACTCCTCCCACTAGCAATATGGTACTAAAGAAATTTCACATGCCTCATGCATACATGGGCCTTTGAGATTTTTCAGGAATTATTTAGATATTAAATGGGCCAGGCCCAATAATTCTAACAATCCCCCACCAGGTCTCAAAGTCCCATCAAGTTTGCCTGTTCCCAAAACTGTTTATATACCAGTGTTTCGGTGACAATGGACTATGCCTTGAATTGCACCTAGACATTTAAGTTACACTCATTCACAACTTGGACAATGGACTACGCCTTGAATTGCAAGTTTTGTGTGAACAAGTTTCACTCAAAGCCAACTGATACTTGGCTGCCAATAGGCTACCCCGCGGGTGGAGCATATAAGTCGTACTCCATGGTCTCTTCATGAGCTTACTAGAGATTACCCAAGTCTCATAGACTGCGACTTCCAACAGTCGGGCTCATATAGGTGTGTTCTTTCAAGATGCTCTGTAGGATGACATCTTCGCTAATTAAAGCCAACAGAACAACATTAAGGCAAATGCCAACCTGCCATACAGATTTCGAGAGTATTGCATCTCACATGGAATGGGTTAAGGTATACTCTCATCCAGCTAACCAATAGCTTGTTTTCCCCAGGACCTAATTCACGGGATCTCCGATCACATAGGCTGGGTTACCGCTATGGTGTAACTCACGTGGGTCTCATACCCAGTTCCCTCGATGCATTGTCTATCACACACCGTGATAAACCCTTTGTAAAAGGATCTGCCAGGTTTTTAGCCGTTTGGATATAATCCAACGCTATCACTCCGGAGTTTCTCAATTTCCTGACAGACTTCAGTCGTCTTTTCACATGTCTTGAGGACTTCATGTTGTCCTTAGAGCTGTTCACCTTGACAATCACTGTTTGATTATCACAGTTCATAAGGATAGCCGGAATCGGCTTTTCAACCACCGGAAGATCCATCAAGAGTTCACGCAACCACTCTGCTTCAACAGTGGCCGTGTCCAAAGCAGTCAATTCTGCTTCCATTGTTGAGCGTGTCAAGATAGTCTGTTTGCAAGACCTCCACGAGACTGCTCCGCCACCATGAGTGAACACATATCCACTTGTGGCCTTTATCTCATCAGCGTCAGATATCCAATTGGAATCACTATACCCTTCCAGCGCTGTTGGGTATCCCGTATAGTGCAAACCAAAATTTGTAGTACCCCTCAGATAGCGCATTACTCTTTCGAGTGCTCGCCAATGATCATCTCCCGGATTAGAAGTAAACCGGCTCAACTTGCTAACAGCAAACGAGATGTCTGGCCTTGTAGCGCTAGCTAGGTACATGAGTGACCCGATGATTTGAGAGTAAGTCAACTGATCTCTAGCAATTCTCTTGTTCTTTCGAAGCACAATGCTAGGATCATAGGGTGTTGGAGAAGTTTTGCAATCAGCAAAGCCAAAGCGATTCAAAACCTTTTCCACATAATGGGATTGTGACAAAGTGATCCCATCCTCACCCTTCAGTAGCTTGATGTTCAAGATTACATCAGCCTCTCCTAGATCTTTCATATCAAAATTTTGAGACAAGAAAGACTTGACCTCGTGAACCACATCAAGACTTGTCCCAAAAATTAATATGTCATCCACATAGAGACACAAAATAACGCCCTGGCCCCCACCATACCGATAATATACACATTTATCGGCCTCATTCACGACAAAGCCCGCAGAAGTTAAAGTTCTGTCGAACTTCTCATGCCATTGCTTAGGAGCTTGTTTCAGGCCATACAAAGATTTCAATAACCTACACACCTTGCCTTCTTGACCTTCTACTACAAATCCATCAGGCTGATCCATATAGATCTCCTCGTCCAACTCTCCATTTAGGAAAGCTGTCTTAACGTCCATTTGATGAACAATAAGACCATGTGAGGTAGCCAAGGAAAGTAGTACACGAATTGTAGTCAATCTAGCCACGGGTGAATATGTATCAAAGAAATCTTCGCCTTCTTTTTGGGTATAACCCTTGGCCACAAGCCGAGCCTTATACTTTTCAATAGTACCATCAGGCCTAAGCTTCTTCTTAAATATCCATTTACACCCTACAGGTTTGCAACCATAAGGTAGTTCTGTGAGTTCCCAAGTCTGATTCGCAAGAATGGAATCCATCTCACTACGAACCGCCTCTTTCCAGTAGTCTGCATCAGGGGATGCAAACGCTTCTGAAATCGACGTGGGAGTATCATCCACGAGGTACACAGTGAAATCATCACCAAAGGATTTTGCAATCCTCTGTCTCTTGCTCCTCCTCGGAGCCTCACCGACATCCTCCTCAGGAGTTGGTTCAGGATATTCAATTTGAGTAGTAGGTTCGGGAATTATCTCACTAGTTTTACCAGAACTGCTATGCTCAATTTTCATAGGAAAGATGTTCTCAAAGAAAGTAGCATCATTAGACTCCATGATCGTGCCAACAGACATGTCAGACACCTCTGATCTTATCACCAAAAATCTACTGCCAACGCTACGAGGAGCATAACCCAGATGGACACAATCTACTGTCTCCTCTGGACGGCGCGGCGGCAGATTTATATAGCAAAACACGTGAGGCAAACGTATCGCGAAACGGGCCGCGACCGATTCCAACACGATTTGCATATTCCATATCTGACCCGCAAAAATCCGAAGAGCAAAAGAAATAAAACTGCAAAAGGATGCGGCGTCTGCACAAGCACGAGGGTCCGGTTTCGGCGGACCATTCACGCAGGTGCCGTGCGCACGCGCCGCTCCGCTCCGCCCCGCCCCGAGCCAGGCGAGCAAGCGCGCGCGCGTGTGATTCTCTATTTCTCTCTCCCATCACATTCTCTAGTGGGAGGGAGCAAGCTCCACTATTTAAGCATGTCCTCCACTCCTCCCACTAGCAATATGGTACTAAAGAAATTTCACATGCCTCATGCATACATGGGCCATTGAGATTTTCCAAGAATTATTTAGATATTAAATGGGCCAGGCCCAACAATTCTAACATTATGAATTGAGTCAAATACCGAAATTCCCCGTGGTACTCTGGTATACTAGTATATAGCAATGAGCAATTGCACGAGGTGAATCAATGAAGGGTTGGATGTTATGCAAACAGGCCCCTGTGGAAGTAGATCCTCTGCAATTGTGCAACTAGGGGTGGGCCCTAGTTGCGTGGAGCCACGTATCAGCGACACAATTGCAACTACAAAGGATACATGTCCCCCAACCTATATTCTTTTGGTACTGGCCAAAGCCTGAAGGGAGTGAAGTCAAAAAACCCCTATAATTTTATCAAAGATATGATAATAAAACAATGATCCTTGCTAATTTAGGTAAGATGACGTCATTATAAGGCCCCTAGAATAGAATTACTATGATCTAGAAATATAATTTTTGTTACGCTTCGATTAGCATGATGTTGCCTATGTTGGAGAGGATCAAGAATTAATTGATGACTAGGATTTAATCAAAGCAACATGAGGTTGTAACTAAGTGGCATGGGATGATATGCCCTAAGGTAAGGAATAGGCTATATATCATCAAATCCTTATCCTTCTTCAAATAATAGTTGCACCCTCTTTTTCACTGTCTGCTTGGGCCTCTTAGCTACTTTCTGAAGTTGACAACCTTCATAATTATGATTAGAGCCATTGCAGCGGCTGTAATGCTTCACACTTCCATGCTTACTCACTTTTCCATGCCTTACTTGTGGTTGCTTTCTTCTTAATTTCCATGTATGCCTGCCTTCTTGGTATATTTGAATTCCATTTCGATTTTCTCAATTTTCTTATCGCTACAAGGCATGATGTTCTGACCATATGCTTGAGTGTGTCTATCTATCAAGCAGCTGGAAGCAACCATTTACTTTTTACCAACGTTCCCATTGAAGCACCCTTCACGAAGCGAGGTATCGCTCTGATCAACTAGTGGTAGCCCTTCACCACTCAGGCAGGCAGACACCTGCCTTCACAACCCTTTGGGCCTTCTACAAATTCCTCCTTTGAAGGTCACTGAGCCATCATTCTTGAAACCTGAGACTTGAGTAATAGGCTAGAGAAGAACCGATCCCATCGGATCAAACTCCCATTAAGCACCAACGACTACTTAAAACCCTAGCGATCAAGCTCTCCCAACCCTAACTTTTGTAAATCTCACTCAAATGACTTAGTGGATGCTCAAGGAGTGCAATAGCAAGCCAAAACGCACACCCTCCAGCTTTTAAATAGGAGCCCCCCAAAAACTAACCATTTGAGTGCAGGCGCACTATGCGCGTCGGACAATCCGGCCCAACAACCAAACCGATTGAGCCGGCCGAACCAGAACAGACCCGCGCACGTTCTCACACACCTGCTAGATAGTGCCCTAGATGGTTCGGTAGCCCATCCGACGCAACAACCGTGATGTGACCATGTCCATCATAGATATAACCAACACTACGTCAATGTTGTGGTCATCAAAATTTCCGTCGACTACTTCGCTAGCAAGGACGTCGACGAGTCTTCGATCGACTACTTCATCTTCGACGACAAGTTTGCAACACTTCACGGCGTCTTCTACATCATCTACATCAAATATGGTGTCATCATCAACTATATGGCATCATCGACCGGCGCCATGGCCAGGTCGCGTGCACAGCCGGCAAGCTCATCATGCTGATATTGCGTTGTCGCCGCAGGCAGTTCTGCCTCCATCGTGGCCACCTCCCCAAGCTCAAGACATATTCAAGAAAGGCGCATCTCCAGCACTTCGATGCCCTCTGGTCCCACAAGCCACGTAGCCCAATTTGTTCACGAGTCAGGTTCGGTCATTTCCGTGCAGTCAACTTAAAACAGATGCCCTGGATGCATACGGACCCCATTTGGGACTTTATTAGTATGCAAGGACAAGCTCTCAACGAGATCTTTCCAACGAATCTGGTCACACCTCCAAACTCCTTACGGATCAACAGGAATCATCGAAACAAGATTGCGACCAGAATCTGCTAGGCGCTGTGACGCTCCACTTTGGGCCCATGTACCTCCTAGGGCTACGCCCCAAACCCTATCCGTCGCTATAAATTCAGTAGCCGCTGCTAGTTTAGACTTGGGTTTTGCTTAAATTTTTCTACCGTTGCAGCTTCGCCATTTACCAGTTTGCGGAACCCCAACTTGTGTGCTAAATCGGTAATCTGTAATATTGATATTACATCTACCGTGCTCTTGCTTATATTCTTAATTCGCTTGCAGAAATTAACCTTCGTGATGAGGTCAACCCCGTCTTGGCATGGTTGATAACGAACGGAGACGGTGGTGTAGCGATTGCAGGCTTAAATCTGTTTTGATTGGAAGCTGGATCGTTAACGTCGAGTTCTCCACTAATCGAGTTTATCCTAATAGTCGGAAGGTCGAGACCCGTCCCCCATCAAGTGGTATCAGAGCACCGGTTGCCCGTCAGGTATCTTTGTATCAATGTCGTTTATTGTTCATCCATTACCTAGAGTCCAGAAATTTGCCCCACAAAAAGATTTGAATTCGTCATCTCATGCATCGTCCAAGCCACTTTGTGCCCCACGTGATTTCGTTTTCAGATTCGCGTTGTTGAATTTGTATCATCGTCATCGTTTTGTTGCTTGTTTAGATTAAGTTCTTGGTCTTGTTTGAGTTTTTCATCTTGACGTCGAGTCCAATGCCATCACGTCATCTTCGCCGCTGCGTCCAAATTGGATACCAATCTGTCTACTTCGGTATTTTGCCATTATCTCCTTTGTCCAAATTCCAAATTGGACAAACTCATAGCCTAAATTGTATCTCGAAAAAAGATCTACAACTTTGTCCATTGCACCAAGTTCCATAAACTCCATCTTCAGATCAAAAATCTCGTTAGTAGTGATTCTGTGTGTCTAGGATTTTTCTGTGCAGTCTGTATTGCGGGGCTCAAATATCCTAGATCCTTTATTCAAATTAGGACTTCCATATATGCCAATTGCACGGTAGAAAAGGATGTACAACTTTGTAGTTGTGCATTTTTATGTTTGAGATCGCAAAAAATCTGAAAACTGTGTTGGAAGATCTGCTGTCTTTCGAGACCGAAAATATAGTGTTGTAATTTTATCTGTCGGTTAAACAAAGAAAAAGAAAAAGAAAGAAAAGAAAATAAAGAAAGAAAAGAACAAAGCAAGTGCATACAAAGGAGCCGCACAAAATAAAGTAAGGAAAAATTCAAAAGTGTTTGCAAATTGTATTTTTTTTGTACTTGGTGTATCCCTCGTTTGCTTGAACTAGTTGTAGGAACGAGTTTAGGCCAGCAACTTTGACAAGTACTTTGGATATTTATTCAGCTTTGCTATTCTGATTTTGATGATTGCATATTTCTTGCTACTAAATATTGCATATCGAAACTCCACACACTTTTTATCAGTACTAGTTCGAACTTGCAATCACTTCGACCATACTCGTTCGGTATCACGAACCAGCTACAGGTTGTACCTCCTGCAACGTTGGTAAAACACTTGTAAGAGCTTGGTAAGACGCTTGAGAGGTTGTGACTCCACCGTTTAAAACCTAGTAGTTGATAAGAATAGTACTTTTATGTTATCTTTTATTTTCTACTGACAATGACGAGGCTAGAGGAAATTTCGATCGGTTCCATTATAAGGAGAAATTGAAGAAGAGTTACACATCATCTTCCACCAACAAGCATGGTAATACCATTGAGAACCTTCCTATATATGATACAAAATTTGAACCTGATGCATTTATTGATTGGGAAATAGCAGTAGACAAAATTTTTGCTCAACATAGAATTTTCGATAAAGAAAAGGTTATGACAGCTGCTAGTGATTTAATTAATTATGCATCAATTAAATGGAGTTGTATTGTTTTCTTATTGGGATACCTTCGACATGGAGAGACATGAAACAACGATTAAGGAATAGGTTTTTTCCTGTCTATTCTAGTGAAAATTTACTAAAGAAACTACAATGTTTACAACAAGCTGATAAACCGGTGATCGTTTACTATGAACAATTGCAAAATTTGTTGTTACGTTGTGGTTTGGAGGAAACAGATCAAGAGAAGGAGATTAGATTCTTACGTGGTCTTGATAACAAAATTTTCAATTTTGTTGTTGATAAAGAATGTTTCTCTGTTGTAAACTTTTGCTCTTACTTGTGCAGCTGAAAATAAAATAAAATATAAAAAAGTTGTACGAAAAACCAACACATCTATTTGTAAGAATGGTGTTTATTCTTGGACGAATAACATTTTGCAGGCAAGTGCAAATAATGAAATTGAGAATGAGAATAATGAAAAGACGCTTATTGTTGCATATCTGCTTTCAACACCGACTACTAAGAATGTACATACATCAACTGAAAAGAAAAAACAATATTAATGAAAAAGGTACAACACTCATTCAAGATGTGAACGATATTAATGTGGTGAAACTTTTCACGAATCATGCTTTTTTAGAGTAACAAATTGTGGAACCGGTTGCTGATTTACCTTTGTCACAAGAATATTTGCTCGATGTTTCTTGTGATAAAGAAGAGTTGTGTGATAATGCTTCACTTATATCTATATCATAAATAGTGAATGAACATGTTACTTTTGCTTCAAAACCAAACACTTGTGTTGAATATAAACATGTTATTCACCCTACAAATGAAAATGATGAGTTAAAATTGTTGTCTTTTTTAAATATCTTAGGTTACATTGAATTTGATATTTGGTTTGACCTAAATAATTTGAAGGAGAGACTTGTTAATTTCCCATATTTATCTAGAAACACTTTTCATGTTGTGGGTAAGTATAATGATGAAGAAAACTACAAGGTGAATCGAGTGTACATTTGCTAAATATGAATTTTTCTTATGATGTACAACCATGTGATCAGTTAGAGAGCTACATTATAAATAATCAGAATACACCAAGTGTTTCTAGTTTTGTTATGAACATACCAGAAAAATTTCAAGAAGGGGAGGATGTGGATCCTAATCAGTATGGTTCTAACAATTTAATTAAAAATGATATGTTTGTTGTTTAACCTTCCTTTGTAGCTAACTTTTTGCAGATGAACGAGTATGAGTCGAGGACGACTCACAATCAAGAAGTGGAGGATGCTGTGACCATGTCCATCAGAGATATGACCAACACTACGTCAATGCTGTGGTCATCAAGATTTCCGTCGATTACTTCTCCAGCATGGACGTCGACGAGTCTTCGATCGACTACTTCATCTTCGACGATAAGTTGACAACACTTCATGGCAGCTTCTACATCATCTACATCAACTATGGTATCATCATCAACTATATGGCATCATCGACCCGCACTATGGCCAGGTCGCGTGCAGAGCCGCAAGCTCATCATGCTGATATTGCGTTGTCGCCGCCAGCAGTTCGGCCTCCACCATGGCCACCTCCCCAAGTTCAAGACTTATTCAAGAAAGGCACATCTCCAGCACTTTGACGCCCTCTGGTACCACAAGCCACGTAGCCCAATTTATCCATGAGTCAAGTTCGGCCATCTCCGCACCGTCGACTTGAAACGGATGCCCCGGATGCATACGGACCCTGTTTGGGACGTTCTTGGTATGCACAAACAAGCTCTCAACGAGATCTTTCCAACGAATCCGGTCACACTCCAAATTTCTTATGGATCAACGGGAATTGTCAAAACAAGATTGCGTCCAGAATCTCCCAGGCGCTGTGACGCTACACTTTGGTTCCATGGCCCATGTACATCATAGGGCTGCGCCCTAAACCCTAGCCGTCACTATGATTAAAGTAGCCGTCACTAGTTTAGAATTGGATTTTGGTTAGATTGTTCTGCCGTTGCAGCTTCGCCGTTTACCGATTTGCGGAACCCCAACTTGTGTGCTAAATCGGTAATCTGTAATATTGAGATTGCATCTACCATATTCTTACTTGTGTTCTCGATTCGCTTGCAGGAATTAACCTTTATGGTGAGGTCAACCACGTCTTGGTGTGGTTGATAACGAACGGAGACGGTGATGTAGCGATTGCAGGCTTAGATCTGTTCTGATTGGAAGCCGGATCGTCAACGTCGAGTTCTCCACCAATCGAGTTTATCCTACCTGTCGAAAGATCGGGACCCCGTCCCCCATCAAACCCACATTGGAAAACACACTGGACCGGACACACCATACGCCTGATGGTCCGACAGTCAGTCCGGCGCAATGGCTCAAAAGCACAAAACTCCCTGGATGAGCCGGACTGTGCATTAGTTGATTGACAGCCCGTTTTGCCACACCATAAAAAACTCAAACATGAAAACGACACTCAAACTTCACTCCCAAGCACCTACAGACATACTCAACCTAGTGTTTCATGGGAAAATATGATCTAACGATAATAAACCAACTGCAACCGCCCAAGCTCAAGCTAATGAAGAACAAAAATACCTAGAAGAGCTTGATGAACCTTTCTCGACACGTGAGTTCACACTATACCATTTTTAGCCTTGATGTCATCAAAAGAGAACAACTTGGCGAGGTTACGCGCCATTTCTACCAAAACCAATCATTAACACAAAACACCAAGGAGGGCTCTTGAACCTTACAATCACCTCCGTTTTGGTGTGAGACGACAACACAATCACAAATCTTTAAGATAAATAATAGATTTGACACGATCTAGCAAGGAAGCATCTTTTATCTTAAGAAAAATGGCTAGAGCACAAGATCAAATAGATAAAAAACTGAACAAATACTAGAACAATGTAAAAGCATTGCAAGCACAAGTTTAACCAGAACAAGAAGTTCATAAAGCTAGCAAATTCGCATAGAGCTAGATAGTGGACTCTGATCTATTCTCCCCCTTTTGGCATCAAGCACAAAAGGATAACTTTATGTTATGTCATAGTAAAATGGGTCTTGGAAATCAATAGGGTTTTGTAGATCCTGCCGAGGATTCCACTGCTCAAATCACTACTAGAGAAAGGGCCTTTAGTCCCGGTTGGCAACTGACTATAGTCCCGGTTGCCAAACCGGGACAACTTCTAAGGACTGAAGGTCACATGCCTTTAGTCCTGATTGTGGCAACCGGAACAACTTTTAGAGACTGAAGGTCACATGCCTTTAGTCCCGGTTTCCCCAATCGGGACACAAACGTAGGCCTTTAGTCCCGGTTTCCTCAACAGGGACATAAACGTTACCATGGTGTAGAAAAATATCTAAAAAATATGGCAAACTAAAGGCTCGAACTTGGAACCTCATGGCACGGGGCTCCGGACTCACCCTTCTAACCAACCCACCTAGTCACGCATATTTTCTAGACTAGGATATGCATTCCTTTTGAACTATGCTATAACGAGGCTTTAGTTCCGGTTCGTAACGCGAACTGGGACTAAAGCTTACCTTCAGTCCCGGTTCGTGTTATGAATCGAGACTAATTTATGCCCTTGCCAGCTGGCATGTACCCGTCTGCCAAAGCGCTCTTCTATCCCGGTTCGTGACATAAATCGAGACTAATGTAGACCAAAAATCATGCTTTTTGCCTAGTAGACATAAACTGAGACTGATGCCACTATCAGTCCAGGTTTATAGTTAAACGGGACTGATGTGCCGGGATAGAAGGCCCGTTCGCTAGTAGTAAATTTAGGAAATAAAACATGACATTGAATAGTCTATATAAAAAAACAAATTTTGACTTAACCGAACAAAATCAATTCAAATCGCGAACCAAAGTATCTCTGGCTGTCCAAAACACGTTAGTGGGTGATGGCCGTCCATGCACGCATGGAGCTCATGGTCTCGTAGTAGATCTACGACGACAGCTGGGAGGGTCCCAAACTTCCAATACCAGCGGTTCACTGTGGGAGGTAGACTGAGACAGTGCGGGCCAGCGTGCTGATGAGCGGTAAACAGGAGCAAGACAGATTCGGGAAAGTGCAGGAAAAAAAAAAGGTTCGAATTTGCGAAATAACAAATTAAAATCTATTTGACTAAAATTTCGAGACAAAAACAGGGACATCCTCACCACTATAGTAGATTCAAGGTGAGCCAAAAGCAACAATACAGGAGTAAAAAACAAAAGAGAGTATCTAGAGAATTCAAAAGAACACAGATTTATAACTCGATTCAGCTGGTTTGAGCACATCTTTTTAAAACAAGGCATAAGATGCAGGTTTAAAAAGAGACATGCTCAAGGAAGTTGGTGATAGTTTGATCGGAAAGGTCATACTAACTAACTGCACAGTGAAGTCACGACGATCTATGCTAGAAGGCGAGCGGATCAAGGTGTTATGTCAAGAATTTGTTTGGGAAGGCAAACGGATTAGACGACAAGATTGGAGATCTGTTTCAGGGGCACATAGGTTGGGTGGTGAAATTGGCGAAGAGTTGGTCAAATCATGATCGGTAGGATTGATCCAACAAAAGGAATGAAGGAGCAAGTGTTATGGCAATGAATAAAGGTGACCAGAAAGCGACGGTGTGATCTCTCAATATTAAATATGCAATCAACTAGAGCATATGACTATTGGATTTAGTTGGTCTTTTTCATGTGAAATAAAAGGAAGTGGTTCTCTCCATACATGACATGTCATTTTGTTTGGTCTACTTAAGCAATGACATAGTAAAGCATATGAAAGAATAAGAAGGAATTTGATTTCGCTATGGAGCTAATATGACCGGGGGTGTGACACTATGGCATCCTAACAAAATTATTAGGTGTCCCAAATTTGCCTAAAGATAAAAACTAGGTAAATTGACTTTTCATTATGCTTTTATAAGAAAAAAAAACTACTAAACACCCCATACTACGGCTCTATAGGCTATTTTAATGGAACCATGCTTAGAATTGGGGGTGAGGCAGTGGCAACAAGTGTCCCAAGTTCCCGGATTCATATCTCACCATTCCCTAAATTTTGGGTTTCCCAAAAATCGGATAAAGTCCAGAAAGACCCTAAACCTTTATAAACACCCCCATAAATAAATTTAGAAAAGGTCAAATTGGGTGTTTCATATTTTCTTGGGTTCCAAAGGGTTTACGTTAATTTATACCATTTTTAAAATATTTATAAGGTTGATAGCTATTTTTAATAATTACATTTCTTTTCTACTATTTACCAATATAGGAAAAATTTTAATATAATCTTAGAATAAATGTACAAAGGGAATATCCAAAAGCAAGTACATATCTAACATTTTTCTATGGTCGAGAAACATGTATAATATTTTCCCTAATTTTACCATAATATTTGGAGTTCACTACTATTTATAATAAATCTATTTGCATTACTGAAATATTTCAAATGGATAAAACGAAATAATCGGCCAGCACAGTAATGGGCCGGCCCATCAACGCGCAGCAGCAGCGCACTGCACGCAAGCGCACGAGAAGCCTTCCCGTCATGCGGCTTGCGGCAGTGTTTAAACGCGCCCGTTGGATCTGGATCGGACGGCGTCCATGTTGGTCTTCACTCAGCGTTGATCACCTGCGATACTCAACAAAACCCAAACACACTCACGTGAACACGAAGTGAACACAGAGGAGTTGTGCAGCGAACTTCACAGCTGCGTTTTCTGTTGCTATTGCTATTTATAGGAAACAAAAGATACATGCGCATGAGCGCTTCTCACGCCCCGCCGTTAGCCGCGTTCATCCCCACGACCGCGAGATGTGCGTCCCGTTCATGACGCAAGACTCGGACGCCGCGAGCTATTCTCGCCACGCCCAGCAGCGCACGCACGGCATCCACACAAATTGTGGCCTCGTGCATGCTTGAAAAACAAGAAAGCTAAACATCAAGTAAACAACGAGCTAAACAACTAAAAGCTAAATACCCGGCACAAGCTTTATTCATAACAAACTCCCCCAAAACTTGTGCCTCTACTGAAATCATACCAATTCGATCTCGCAACTCCTGGAACCGTGCACGTGGCAGCGCCTTGGTTAGGAGGTCTGCGAGTTGCCCTCCAGTGTCGATGAAATCCGGCCTAATGTCCCCATTCTCCACCGATTCCCTGATGAAATGAAACCGCGTCTGGATATGCTTGCTTCTGTCGTGGAAGACCGGGTTCCTGATAAGGGCTAAGGCGGATTTGTTGTCCACCTTGAGATCGACGGCTTCGGTTGCAATGCTTCTGAGGTCACCGAGTAGCCGGGCAAGCCATATGCCCTGGCATGCCGCTGAGGCGGCTGCAATGTATTCTACTTCACACGAAGAGAGGGCAACAACCCTCTGCTTTTGGGACTGCCAGCTTACCAAGCTCTTGCCGAGGAAGAACATCACACCAGACGTGCTCTTCTGCGTGTCGATGTCGTCGGCCATGTCACTGTCGCTGTAGCCGTGCAGTCTCCAATTCTTCTCCTTCCCATAGCTGCAGCCGTAGTGGATCATCCCTGCCACGTACCGGATTATACGCTTCACAGTAGCGAGATGCTTCTCCGTGGGCTTCTCCATGAAGCGGCTCACGTACCCCACCGAGAAAGCAAGGTCCGACCTGGTGTTAACCAGGTACCTCAAGCTCCCCACCAGGCTTCTGTACTCAGTGCCATCAACCGATGGTGCTGAGCTTTCCCGGCTCAACTTGATGCGGGGCTCCATGGGAATTGCACATGGGTTACAACCCACAAGCCCCGCCTTCTCGACGATCGCATCAAGAAGACCAGCATGCAGAAGCTTCGACGCGAGTACGAGCTACTCGCGTTCCGCTATGGGGAAGCAGTGGAGGACTTCGCCATGTGTCTCACTGGCATCATCAACCAATTGGCAACCCTCGGCGACCGCGAACCCGACCAGAAGGTGGTGGAAAAGTACCTGCGGATCGCCCGTTCAAGGTTCAAACAACTCGTCCTGTCCATTGAAACTTTGCTCGATCTCTTTGTCTTGTCCGTGGAAGAGATCACCGGCCGACTCAAGGCGGCCGAGGATGATCTCGAGCCCTCTCCCGCCAGTGGTGGTGGCAAGCTCTACCTCACTGAGGAGGAATGGCTCGAGCGATACAAGAAGAAGGAGCAGGAGAATTCACGCGGCGGTGGCGGCTCCAACAACCGTGGCAAGCGCCGTGGAGGAAGGAGACGAGGGTGTGGCGCCAGCAATGGGGACGCTCGGGGTGGATCTGGAGCTGCACCGGGCCGGACCGGCGACAAATGCCACAACTGTGGCAAAACTGGCCATTGGGCCAGGGAGTGCAGGAGCAAGCCCAAGCAGAACGAGCAGGCCCATGTGGCCCACGTAGAAAATTGTGGTTTTTGAGAAGGCACCTTTAACGCATGCAAAAACCCAAATTTTCTACTATAAATCATGAAGACATTTATGATGCCCTAGGTTTCAAATTTCATGGTGATATATGGATCAACTCTTATAAGGCAAAATTGCTCTTGATCATAGTGACAAAAGTACAAAAATAATTTTGGGCTATTACAGCGTGCGACCTACGTGCTCGCTCGCGGTGCATGCGTTAAGGGTGCCTACCATGGGTGTGCCTTTTCGTTGAGGAGACGCGACGCGGGATGCATCATATCTCCACTTAACCTGCCTGGGGGGCCATGGGCCCATTGGCCAGTGTGTAACACCCTGGTCCAAAATTGCTTAGAGTCTAGTCCACCTACGGGGCTGACCCACGCATGCATAGCACCCACTTAGACTTTTCGGCCTCACTTCGTCCAAAAGGGTTAACACGGGGTGCTATATTTGGCTCCAACAGGCATTATATGCTACTACAACTCTGTCTCAACTAGCAATATAGGATTAATCCCACCATCACATCCACATGGGCCACATGAGCCTCACAACAAATTAGGGCGGAGTATTACATAGTGACAAGCTAACGGGCGCTGCATGCGCTTGCCTAAAGCGGTAACCAACAGGTGGGCCCGCGATTCGGTGACACACATAATACGGGAGGCACGAATCTTAAATTGCATCGGACGACGTCTGTTCATCGTCTTCCTCTGTCGGCAGCTCGTGATGCGACAATGCTACGATCATCCTAAGGCCAAGCGCGTGTGCACGATGAGCACCATCAGGCATCACGAAGTTAGGGGAGTCTTGAGCTGAGGGCGAAGACTGCTAGACATGGCAGTGTGATGAGCGGCGGTGAAGCTGCAAGCACGCCGAGGTGATGGTCCTAGCAAGAGGGGGCTTCGAGAGTGCTCACCGAGCTCGCGGCCAAGCGAGAGGATGCACGAGGAAGGCTAGCGGCGATGGCTCGACGGCATGCGAAATAGGGCAACGCGAATGGGGCTCCTTTGGTGCAACCCTGCTCAAATTGACCGAGGGGAAATGGTGAGAAGTTTTCGATGAAGGTTATGGTGAAGGGCATTGCATGGATGCACACCAACCTAGCCGAAATCCACAATGGCGGGGTTTGGGGGAAATAGCAATTGGCACTGGGGAAGGACCACTTCAATTATAGGGGGTTGTAACAGGGTGGTGAGGCTCACGAGCGGACTCTGGGTGCACGGCGAGGCCTTAATGGCGACATGATGTCGAGTAGAGAATGCCGGGGCACGGCGACGGATGAGATATCGCGATGGTCTAACGGGGTAGCCTTTTCGACTTGCGGAGCCATAGTGATGGTTGAGGCGTGGTCGAACAGCGCATGCATGCACGACTTTGACGACTCGCCGGTCCATGGCTACGGACCATAGGTTCTCCACGGGTGGACCGAGCGTCACACAAGCGCACGACTAGGATGTCACACGGCTCGAGGTGGCACGACGTGACAGTACAGGGGGCAGGTGAGCGCGACGAGCAAGAACAGAGCAGGGAAGAGAGAAAACGATTGGGTGGCAGGGCAGAGTAGAGCAGAACAGAGACATCCGAGCACGGGGGCAGCGACGCAAGGGCGAACATGCAGAGGGAGAGAGAAACAGCGTGAGGTGAGAAAGAGATAGAGAGAGGGGGAGAGAGAGATTGCATGCAATGTGTTTGATAGAATGCCCAAATGACAGAGTATGAGGGAGAGAGAAAGATATGGATTTCAATTTGCATTTGATTTTTTGAATTTGGCTTTTGTTTGGTCAAATTTGTTCAATTTTTTCATAACATTGCTCCTAGCCCAAAATTGTGTTTTACAGTCACCACAGAAGGTATATGTTCACACTACATGTTGCCATAGTCTCTATGTAACATGCTGTAAGTGCTCCTTGTTTATGGGTAATTGATAATTAACATGCAACTTACACTTGTGTGTTTTGTATGATAATATTTAACTTATGTGCAGCAAGCATACTCACTTGATTACACCACAATTACCGTTGGACCTTTTCGCAAACAATTAATATAATATTTCTGATACGAACATCGCCACATCGGATGTACCCATGAGATCAATGACCAAAGACACCCCTCCCGACCAGCAACCCTCGACCAGCATTCCAAGATTGATTACCCGAGCCTGCGCATGACAAATTAATTATGAGGTAAACTCGTTTCTCGGGTTGAATAATTATACTTTGGGGAATAGATTGCTACCTAATAATATTATTATTTTTAGGAACTTGAACAATCACCAGCTACAAGGCATTAAAACACCAACCAAGACAATAAAGCATGGTACGAATGTGAAGGGATTCCACTCGGACTTAAATGACCACTCTGACTTCAAAACGTCATAGAGAATGCAATCAGACTCTGTTTGGGGAGTGTGAGCACTTGTTGGAAAGATATTATCGCCATCTTTCCCATGGATCCAACCTCACATTCCAATTCCAAACGAACTGGCCGCAACAGTCAAAAACATCTTGTGGACGGAACCAGTCTTTTTCTCTTCTTGGGTGCTGCATCACCATTAATTTGGGCCCCATGTATTCCTGCTGTGTGAGAGCACCTGCTAGGGTCATCTCCCTGCTCTATATATTATACAAGCCTCTCCATTTTCTCCTTCAGTTTTGTTTTAGATCAGTTGCCCCCATGTGCCAAACTATATCGCTTGTTCTCCTATCTCGGCTAGAGCAATTGTAAACAAGTACAAAACCTCAATTCGAGTGTGCGCTTTACCCTTGTTCTCGCGAGTTCTTCGATTGCTTCCAAGGATAGACCTTCGTGGTGGTCAGGTCATCCGGGCTTTGGTATGGTTGGTAACAATCAGGAGTGTGGTTTAGTGATTGCGGGCATTTATCGTTGCGTGGTTTGTAGCCGGATCGTCAAAGTCATCCTCGGCCTAAATCGAAGTTATCCCTTTTACGGAAAGATCGGGAACCGTGAGCGCATCATTTGGTATCAGAACGATGGTTGACCGATGAGCTTGTATCTTGTTTAGTTGTTTGTTTTCTTCCTATAGTCTAGAAATATTTGCCACACAAAAAGATTGTTTACCTGCTGTCCAAGCCCGTTTGTGCCTTTTCAATATGTTATTTTGTTTTTTAATTTGAGCTTGTGTTCGTTCTAGTGTTGTTTTGTTGCTGTCAATCTTCTTGTTCATCTCCCCACCTCAAAATACACCCAAAAATTAAAAAAAAACAAGTATCAATATGGACCAGAAAATTTTCATTTCTGCAGTCTGCACCAAAAACGTCATATCTTCCATTTTCCTTATCCTTTTTGCGTGAAACAAAAAGGAGAAGTTTCAATACTTGTTTTCTATCATCTTGCCAATTTTCAACTCCATACACGAAGAAAACAAGGAGTTATGGATGTTTGATTCAGGCCTTGTTGCTGTCATAAAATCTACAGATCAGTACACTTGTAAATTTTGTGCGAATTTTCAGTTGGTTTTCGGAACGTTGGCCCAAAACAAAAGTTGTTGCAAAAGACGTTAGAAAGAGTGCAAAACATTTCATAAGTAAAGAGGCACTTGACAAAAAGTTACGACCAAAATACCGACTTGCTGTCTTGTGGGCTAAAAAACAGAAAACTAGAAGTTGATTCAAACTTGTGTTTTCTTGTTCCGTAGTGCAAATCCGTGACTTGTCGATTGTCTAGCACTTGTTTTTGTACCCACATACTTGCTTAAGCCTACTATACATCTTTGTTTGATCAACAACATAGGCTAAGTGCTAGTTTGAATACTTATTCAATTTGTGCAAATCTGAAATTAGCTTATTGTTTCCATTGCTACTCATACATAGCCTGTCCAAGCTCCACTTGATACTAACCATATAGGTGATAGCCTTGCAATCGCTTTACTCACACTTAAGATCGGTTTATCACGAACCAGCCGCCGGTTGAACCACTTGCTGCACTTATAAGAATCGATAAGAACTTGGTAAGAGATTGAGAGATGTGATCCTCAATAATTGCAGCACCTAGTAGTTAATAGAGTTTCACATATTTTTGTGTGCTATCCTTGTTTGCTACTAACCATGGCAAGGTCATATGGAGATAATGGTTTCAAGCAATATCATAAGAATGGAGTGATCTTCACTTCTGGCGATAAGCAACAGCGTACATCGATCACGCGAGATCTCCTCATGTTGGAAGGAAGATTTGTCAGATCAACAAGAATGATGCACCATCTCCAAATTTTGAATAAGGTAATCTAAAGTGCACCTTGTCTCTTCTCAGTATTACATATGATCCTAATGCTTACATTGATTGGAAAATTACGGGTGACAATGAATTTAGAAAATATGATTTGTCTGAAAAACAAAATATTAATGCTGCCGCTAGTGTGCAAGAAGGATTTATGTTAATATGGTGGAATACTAGAAAAGAGGGACAACCTCATGACTAGAATGCCATGAGGAGACTTATGAGAGATACATAGGTTCCTGATTACCATGCTGATTTTTGTACACTAAACTTCAACGTTTGAAACAAGGCAACAAAAGTGTTAAGGATTAATTTGGACAATTGTAAAATCATTTGTTGCGTTGTGGTTTATATGAATGCGAGAAAGCTACTAAACTTTGGTTTTTGGGAGGGCTTCATCAAGAAATCAAGTGGGAGGGCTTCATCAAGAAATCAAGGATATTCTTGTTAATAAAACTACAACTCACTCTCTCATCTGATTAAGTTTGCATGTAAAGTCGAAAATCACATTTTGGAAGAAATGAAAATGCTTGATGCTAGAAAGGAAGAGGTTTCTAAATGTTATGAAGTAATTTGCGTAGAAAAATATAATTTAATGGATAATTTGCATGCTCATTTGTCTCCCTTTTCGATTAACATTTTGCGGGACATTGGAAAGAATGAAGAGATCGAAGTTGATATGGTCGAGCATGGGACATTTCCTTCGACCACGACGTTATATGAGATTACACCTTCTATACTCACTAACCAGATCATGGTTGATAGCACTTGCGCTATTGTTGGCCCATGGTCTAATGAAAATGAGATACATCACAACATACTTGTTGATGCAACATTGAGTGCTGAACAATTTACACCAGTTCAAGAGAATGGTGATGAGATCACCATGGTTGCCAAAAAAACACGTACATCATTTGAGAAGAACATTAAAGGTAATAATGGCGTCGAATCGATAGTCATCCACGAAGAAGAGGTGAGTTCTTGCAGCAACACTTGTGCTGAAAGAAAAATATCGTTTTCTGAATTTAATATTTCTGATTTACATAATGTTGAATTGATTACTCAAGATAAAAATCTTAACAAATCATTTCAAGATAAATCTTTATGTTATGTGCTATTTGATGAACCTGTTTAAACTGTGTAGTGTGATTGATAAGTTTGCTGAAATTTCTAGTTTCAAATCACTAGATGGTACTTGCAAATTTTATTTAATTGAAAATTATGGTGTGGAGAACACTTTTCATATATGTCAAATGTTTTTCACAACTGATTTGTTTGCTGATTTGAAATTAAATTGTTGCAACACGCCATCTATTGTGTCATATTGTGATAGTTTGCAGATAAACGAATTGTTTGATGATCACTATTTGAAAACTGGTTTGCATTCATTTACTCATATGTCACATGTGAATCACTTGTTAAAATCTGCATGGCCCAAATAAATCATTTACTCTTCCAAACAACTTGACACAATGTTTAGTAATGTTGAGTACAGCTTTCTTTGAAGCACGCCGAAATGATGAGAACAAATGGTTTCTTGAAAAAACATTGCATAATTGTTTCCATACTGAAAGTGAGAATGATAAAACAATTGATGCATATATATACCACGTGTACACGTTGTTCTTTTTCTTAAGCACCTTTGCAGATTGTCAAAAGATATCTTTTCATGAAGAAGGATGGATGAAAAGACCATGGCACCAATGCATATGTGGAAGTGTTATTTGTTCTGAAATATAGTTCGCCTCCCAGAAGCACATTAAGATTTTACGCCGTACTATATAATAGAAGATCAACTGGAGTCGATGACGACTCTAAATAAAGAAGAGGAAAATGATGCGAACATTGCCACATCGGATGCATCCATGGGATCAACGACCAAAGACAACCCTCAAGACCAGCAACCCTGACCAGCATTCCAAGACCGATTATCCGAGCCTGTGCATGACAAATTAATTATCAGATAAACTCGTTTCTTGGGTTGAATAATTATACTTTGAAGAATATGCTGCCACCTAATAATATTATTATCCTTAGGAACTTGAACAATCATCAGATACAAGGCTTTAAAACATCAACCAAAACAATAAAGCATGGTGGGAATGTGAAGGGATTCCACTCGGACTTAAATGATCACTCTGACTTCAAAACGTCATAAAGAATGCAAACAGACTCCATTTGGGGCATGTGAGCATTTGTTGGAAAGATAACTTCGCCATCTTTTCAATGGATCAAACCTCACATTCAAATTCCAAGCAAGCTGGCCGCAGCAGTCAAAAACATCTCGTGTACAGAACCAGTTTTTTGTTCTTCTTGGGTGCTGCATCACCATTAATTTGGGCTGAGTCTCATGTATTCCTGCTGTGTGAGAGCACCTCCTAGAGTCATCTCCCTGCTCTATATGACTTTGATTGCTTGTAAGGATAGACCTTCGTGGTCAGGTTATCCGGGCTTTGACACGGTTGGTAACAATCATGAGTGTGGTTTAGCGATTGCGGACGCTTATCCTTACGTGGTTTGTAGCCGAATCGTCAAAGTCATCCTTCGTCTAAATCGAAATTATCCCTCTCACTGAAAGATCGGGAACTCGTGAGCGCATCAATTTCCAACACAAATGAGCGTCCATGTCAGAGATCTATCAGCGCAAATGGTTTTTGCGGAAAAATCAGCGAGCCGGATGTGATGTGCCCATAGTAATAACTATCAGATGGACGTCAGCCATACATGACATGTATATGTTAATTCTGCCAACCTACAGATATTAATAAACAGATCTTTTTTATATTTTTCTCGGAAGTCTATAACGATGTCAGCAGGTATCCCTAAAGATACAATATTTGGACAAATGCACATGAAACAAAAACATGGATTGTGTCAGCAATTTTTACTCGAGGCATTTTTGCTTCTAAAGGAAATCTCTCTTCTATAGGTCCCTCCAAATGTGCAGATAAAAAAAAAAAGTGTTAACCCTCCTTCAATATGGACCAAAAAGCCGCCTGCATTTCCTTTCTCCTCGTACTTCTGGTTCAGGGGAATCCTACTTTTGCAGGTCCTCTCTATTTCCCTTTTTTTCTGCCTTTCTATTTCACTCTAGACGTGTGTTTACGCAAGCGCACAAATAAACTGTTTCTGTAGTCTCTAACAGATACAACACTATATAACTAAGAACAGACGTGAACGTTGTTGGATCACTGACGCGTAGACTCTGGACGTACGAAACTATATGCAGTTTATAATACTCATTTTGTAACAATAGGAGAAGCAATTGATGGCATGACAGGCCTGATCGAGGCAATTGGACGACGGCGATTATTTAACCCATGTGGATAGCGTCGGTGTTTAGTTATAATACACATCTTGTAGTATTATATAGATAATAACGCATCACTTAACTTCTATTACATGTCCCTAACTGTTGTGTTGATGCAATTTTTTTATCTGAGTATCCTGATTTCCTTCCCTACTGTTTCCCAGCAAAAATATTACTTGGCGAAAATATAGGGCTAGCAGCTCAATAATGTTCGTTTTTTCTATTCACCGGTGACGGTTATTGTGCTGCAAAGTTTACTAATCAACTGATGGTCATGCCATTTGCAGACGAGTTCTGTTTCGTTTCTACACTTTGGGATTTTATGTGTACCAAGCTAGCTTGCAAGCTCGATTGTTGGATGGCCGCCAAAAAGACACACGGGAAAGTCGAGGACAAATGGTGTACCGGCAAATGGCCCAAACTGTACTGCAACTGTAGGATTTGCTTGAACAAGTAAAATTGTTTCTTCTTAAAATAGATATATGGCATCTGATCCTCAAAAATAATGAACGGTATGTTTGATTATATCATCCACGTTTTGCTGAGAATTTAATTTAATGGATTACATATCTATTCATACCTCACAAGGCGTTTTATGGAGAGAAAATTGAGCTTTTGCCACTCGAAACGTTGCTGCTCACAAATTTACCACTCTCGGTATGACGCTCGTAAAAATGCTACCCCAAACAATTTTCGCTCGCACATTAGCCATTTTCCGACATTTTCGCCTAACACACGAGCCAAATACGCAAAAAATACGGAAAATATACATGGGGCCCACATGTCATCCTGTCCCCCTTCTTCCTCCACCTTCCTCCCAACCTCCACTTCGGCGAGCTCTTTGTCTTCCCCGGCGTGTGCCAACTTCAGAGGGCGGCGCCGGTGCGCGGAGGGCGGTGGCGGCGCGTGGAAGGCGGCAAGTGCAGAGGGCAACGCGTTGTCCGAGCGAGCCGGGGGAAGGCGGCTGCGGCGGCTACTGGGGCTGGGGCCGTTCGAAGGCGTCGCGGTCGCCGGAGGGAAGGAGCTCGGTGGGAGCTCGCCGGGGAAGATGAAAAGCTCGCTGGAGTTGGAGATTGGGAGGAAGGAGTAGGAAAGAGGGGGAGAGGATGACATGTGGGCTCCATGTATATTTTCTATATTTGTTTTTGCGTATTTGGCCCGTTTATTAGGCGGAAGTTTGGCGTGGCATTTTTGCGAGCGTCATGCCGAGAGTGGAAATTTGCGAGCGGCAATGTATCGAGTGGCAAAAACTCAATTTTCTCTTTTATGGAAAGCCCCCTTATGCGTTCTGCTTCTCCCCATTTTCTACTCTCTCTCACCCTAGCAGTGGAGGTTGATGGGTGCGGATCCAAAGTCCCGATCTGCTGATGAGATAAGGAAGATTAAGCTTGTTGCAATTACAAGATAAGTAGCGATGGCTAACTTCAATTTATAAAACGCGAGGAAGACAAGACACGGTCGAGCACAAATGTAGTACGACTGACAAGGGAGAGTCACCACACATAAGGGGACCAACGCGTACGAAACCCTAGGTGTAGACGGGCTTTGGGCCCAAAATGACGGCCATGCAGCACATGGCAAATTGTTCATACCCATAATTTGACAACTACAAATGCTTTTGAAAGAATTTCCTAGTGGCACTGAAGCGTTGAAAAGCTTATCTCCTAAGCTTTTCATTGAATGATCAAGCAGAAAAAACGGAGCTTGTATGTAGCCTGGGCATCCGTTTGAAGGTGGACTGGTCCTGGATGGAGATCCTGACTTTGCGACGACTTGGACGTTCTCTAGAATTGGACCTGGTAGTCGGGAGATTCACGAACCATAGTGTATGCTTTATGGACTTCCGTTGGTGAAGGCTTGAACGGCCTCGCATGAGGATTCATGCCATCTTGTCACTTTCGTAGTCCTAGTTCCGGCATAGTCAAAGTAATAGAAGTAGTGGATGCGGAATTGTCGGTGATGCCTCATCAAAGGCCCACCAATTTCAGGGTCTCAGGCGCTACCTTGACAAGGGAGTTTTCCCCATTCCCTTCAAACTTAATCCCTATCGCCAGGATGCATCTCATACAGGGCACTGCTGCAATGTCTACAGTGTGTCGAGTCTACATGTGGTCACTGCCTCAAGCTTCAGACCAGGGTGCTCGCTCACTCTAGGGCATCACCAGCGCATCCAATGCCACGACCTCCCTCCAAGCACCATTGATGTAGCCTAAATGGGACTCTACCGCAAGTGTTCACTTCAAGAAAATGGAATGTTTTCCATGACCAAACTCATGATTGACAGCCAAGAGCAAGTTGTCCACCATAAAATTATATGGTCGATGGCCAAAGATGAGCTCGTCAACCATCAATTTATAGTTGCATGGCCATATTATACAAGCTCTCGACACTCCTTGTCGATAACTATAACACAAGTCATCAACCCTAGATGGCCAGAGTAACAATGATGGTCGCCATTCACCCAAGTGTCTAGAATTAACATCTTTTGCCTGGCAAGGATGAGAGGCAACCATGCCAGAAGAACACCAAGCAAATCAAGGAGAACACTCGCTGACTTAAGAAGATTCAGAGGCTCCTAGAGATTCCTTGCTCTCCTAATGGCTCTGAAGTTGAGGGCGGTGAGGACGATGAGCTGCTCTGGCAGTATGAGGCTGCCTTTGCCTCTACCAGCAAGGACGATGACAGAGATGATGATGAGGCATACTTTGGTCAAGAAGAAGAAGACAGAAGCTTGCAAGTTTTTCTTCGTTCTCTCTCTTTTTGGTGTCCTCATGCCAAAGGTGGAGAGAGCTAGAAAAGCTTAGTTATTATCTAGTTGTGATAATGTTGATTCTTGCATGTTGATGTTGTTGTTGATTTCTAAAACCTGTGTTGTTTTGTTGCTACTTGTATCGGTTGGTTTAAATTCAAGCAAACTTGATTTATCCGTGTTGCAAGTAGCTTTTAAAGCACTATTTGCAAGGTTGTTTCCTTGTAATTGCTTAATGTGCATTTGTGTTAATCTCCATGTAAATTGCATATCTTGTCATTTGAATTTATTTTTGGCAAACACTTGCGCAAGCTTATCACTTCTTAGACCCCACGAATGCAAGGATATATATAAGGGGAGCTTCCTTGATTCATGTTGAATTTGCACATTTTGGTCTTCCAAGAGTGCAGATATTTAGGAGGAACCTTCTCTATATGCTTGATCATTCAAGTCAACATTCTTTTCAAATATATTGTAATCTTTAATTTTACTGACATCAATCGCCAAAAAGGGGAAGATTGAAAGTGTATCTAGGTTCTACGTGGGTTCTCGTGATCAATGACGGACAATTAAGAGTCTAACATGTTTAATAAGCAAATGAACATGTAATGACCTCTTGAAAAGAATGTGGAGATGCTCATGGACCCCTCAAAGGTAAAAAGATAAGAAGGTGCTTAGTCTTTAGGCTTAGAGTTTTATTTTCAAATTGAGTCTAAGGACAAGCCTTATTATTAAGAGGGATGTGATGCAAAATCTTTTCTACATGGTCTAAGTGCTCAAATTGAATGAATCTTGTTTATATCCACAAATATCATTTGAAATCCTTTGGTCTAGTTTCATATCAGACTATCCGATATGAACCGGACATTCTAATACAAGGTCTGATACAACCCTCTCTATTCCAATTCTTCCAAAAATATCAGACTGTTCGATATTTACATTAGACTGTCCGATATTTACATTAGACTATCCGATATTGGTTTCGGAGGTTCCGATTTGACCCACTCTGTCTCTCAGGGTTCAAAAAAATCAGACTGTTAGATAGGTTCCAACTTGCTCCAAGCTTTTCTCTTGGTCATATCGGATAGTCTGATATGTAATATCGCATAGTTTGATGTCAGTCTTGAGTCAAACGACTAGTTGGTGGGTGAGGCTATTTATTGCCCACCTCCCCTATGTGCTAGGGTTGCCTTTCACATTTACTCTGAGCTGAGCTTCCAAGCAACCAAATGCATTAACTCTCTTTTCTCTCTTTCTAGATCTAATTGATTTTATCCTTAGTGAGAGTAAAGAAGTTAGATTTGAGTGTTGTATGTCAAATCAAGTTTCATCCCTGAGCACTTATTTCATCTCTAAGTTAGTTTTTCATCTGATTTGTTACTCTTAGAGTTTGAGGGCTAGCTCCTAGACGACTAGAAGTTGTTACTGAACTAGTGGGGCTTGGTGTGGTGGTTGGGAAAGTTTGTGAAGGATGGATCCGTCTCTACAAGGAAAGAGATTTACGGAGTAAGTCCAGGAGTGATTGGTACAACCCGGAATGTTTAGGGTCAAGAGGGACCCCGACTCAATTGTAATAGTCGCCTCAACGGAGATGTAGGATCTCTTCAAAGATCCGAACTTTGGGAACAACTTCAACTGTGCCTCCTTGTTGATATTGGTTTCTGGTAATTCTATTTTAGTTACTATATCTCTCTCTAACTTTATTTGGTGCAGGTGGTATCCTTATTTCTAGGGGAATCTTAAAATCCCTAGATCTGCAGATATCAGATAGTCTGATATCATATCATATAGTCATCATATCGTAGTATCTGATATACATATCGGAACATCCAATATGCTTCATTAAGTAGAAGTGTGAGACCAGGTGGATTGTGATAAATACATTGACAAATTTTGTGCGTATTCGAATGGTTTTGGGCTCGTGCCATTGGACTGGGTTCGGGGGGTCTCTCCTTGGCTAGGGTTGCACCATTGTGCATGGTTTTTGTTGCAATATTTTGGGCATCCATGTGTGTGGCTTGAACATGAATGACTATGGACTAACATTGCAGGTGACGAAGGTAAGTGGATGGTTTTAGACTATCTTTGTGTCACAAGTCTAGGTGGATTGTTGTTGGCAACAGGCTGTGGACGCAAACTAGAGGTTCGAGGGTCCTGGACGTCGAGGAGGTTGCGCGAGATGCTCGGACTAGGACTTGGGGTCACAAAGATGGTGTGGAAGATGGACCGCAATTGACGAGTGGGACCGTGGCACAACGGAGGATTGCGGGCATCAGTATGGGACAAGGTGGGAATGTACAAGAGTGGAATATGTGGGGCATATTGTGGGGAATATGCGGGGCATATTCTTGTGTTGGTTGTATGTGTGATCAAATCTCAGCCATTCATGATGCATCCAAGGGTATCAACAATTTTTCACAAGATATTGCGATACCCTAGAGCTCATGAGTTATAAAAGAAGGGGAGGGGTGTCTCCCCCTTCACCTATGCCTCGTGTGCTGAGATTTAATGTGTGTATAGTGCAGTCTTGAAGTGCTTTGCCCACCTAGTAATGTGTCTTGTAAGCTCCCAACATAAAAGCAATGAAATCATCCAAGTTTTTATCTAGTTCTTGTGTTTTAATCTTGTTTCTTTGATTTTTTTGTTGGTGAAAGTCAGACTGGCCACGAGGGAACGTGGCCCATTCAGACAAACGACCTAGGAGGCCCTCCATGAGCCGCCTAAGCTCACGGCCAAACTCCTGCAACTCGAGCTTCTGCAACTCGAGCTTGAGCTTTCTAAGCCCGAGCTCGAGCTTACAAAGCTCGAGGCACGCGCCCTAGAGCGCACTCTACTTCATCACCCGCAATAGGCACTGCACAGTTGAGGCCTCGAGTCAACTTAGCCCTGATACCAAGACAGGCCTGCCACAACCACTGGTAGAAGATTCCCTTCCACTCATGGGTCTGACATCCCCGCCTCCTGACACCGAAAAGGTGTGGGGCCGTCATTATGAACTGATGGGCGCTCGCTAATACCCAGCGGACCACACAAAGAACCAAGCGGATTATAGTTATGTTACTTTTGACCAACAGGTACCCGCATGTCCTCATGAACCGACGATGACCTAAAGTGCACAAGTAGATTGCCTATAAAAGGAGCTGAGGATGAAGGCAACAACATCGACTATGACCTGCTTCCAGACTTAGGTTATGTTCTTTTGGACTGATCTGAACAGCTGAACAGCTGAAATGATTGAATGCTGAAATGATTGAATTTTGAGAGCTTCTTGAAGTAGTCTCGAGATTCGGATCCATTTCGTTTGACTTGCTTTTTAAAGCGTTAGAACCCACTTTCGAGAGCGAAAAAACAGACTAAACAAACACAAAACATATGTCTTTTGAAAACGTAGATAACTCGTTAAGCTGCTAAGCAGTTAAGCTGTTAAGAACGGAGCCTTAGACTCACCGCAAGAGAACTCCAGTAGAACTAGCACATGAGCACTAGCTAGGACATGATAGTTGTAAGAGAGAGATCTTGCCCTCATGTAGATAGGAACACACACGAAATTTTTTTTAACCTTTTTAAATAAATAATATAAAATTAACCCTCGGCCAATGCATCAAGTTTATATTGCAAGCAGGTGCTAGAATTCTCAATCTAGAAGTCTTAAGTGCCAACTGTGATGACATGACCTACAGTAGTTTCCTAAAGTTCTTATTAAATTTCAATTTTTTATGTGGGTGCTGCAATCCAATAAACTTATATGATTCTACATGACAATTGAGTCTTCTTTTGCTTATTTTTTGAGATCTCATGGCAGTGGTATAGGCTTGTTTTTTGAGACCGCACTCATCTCCATGACAATTGAGTTTGCTTTTGCTAGCATTTCTTCAAAAGAATATTCCTTTAGGGAGAATCGCTCATGATATCTGAAGTTGTGCCATTAATTTACCTGTGCGAATACGTATAAATTGTGTTGTTAATTTACTAGTGCTAGCATGTTTGGTAGCCTTTTTATTTGTTAAAATGATATGATATTCTTTGATTTTTCTTGATGCTTGTTTTAGGGAAAAGAGCATAAATCAACAAGGAGAACGGGTGAAACAAGGGTAAAAGTCAGGCATTGAGAAGGGGAAAGTAGCTGAGATTAATGTAATTTTTTTTATCTCCATGATATTCATAATTTTTTTTAATCAATATGGTTGCATATATGTGTTGAATGTAATTGTGTGGCCATCGAGCCATTTGGGCACAATATATATTTTGTGGACTATTTTGAGATTTTTTGGGTGCAGCAACAGGTGTAGAAAATTTTAATTTTTTTTCCTGCAAATAAGTTTTTCTCGAGGGCCTTTCTATGGCCGTCGAGAATAAGGCTGGCTGTCGAGAATAAGGCTTCCCTGAGCACGCGGCCTACCTCTCATCTGTCTCGACGGCCAAAGGCCGTCGAGATAGCCTGTTGGCCCCGCGTCGTGTCGACAAGGCTCCTTCTCTCGACCGCTGGTCTGAAGCCGTCGAGAAAGACAATCTCGACGGCCAGGCCGTCGAGACAGGTCATCTCTCTCGACCACACTGTCTCGACGGCCAAATCTCGACGGCCAGCCGTCGAGATTGACCTTTCTCGACGGTTTTCAGGGCTTTCTCGACGGCTTTGGCCGTCGAGATTTGCAGCGATTCGCGTGGTGGGTGCCACATAATGATATTGTGTATGACCTCTCTATGCTGGGTTACCCCGTCACCTTCTACAATTATAACGTCAAAATCCTCATATCCTAGACATATACTTGTTCCACCGTGATATTAAACTAGCCTGGGCGTGGAAGAACAACAAGAGAGATGCCGCCAGTAATTTGGACAAGCATCAACTACCAAGGGAGTAGGCACTGGCCGGTACTTCAATGGCTACCTCTCAGAGATAGAGAGAATAGATATAGGAATGATGATGATGATGCCTTAAGGCTAATTGTATTTCTTTTCTAACTTATCTTGTATGGTCACCTATGTTGCACTTAGCCGTTCTTCCAGCTCATGGTATTGTCGGGTTTTGTTTCTCTATTGACTCCTTTTGAGCATCCTAAGCAAAGCTGCACTTCCATAGAACCATGCTAACACCTTGTACACATCCATGGTGCCTCGGGTTTTCTAAGGACTTGGTTTGCTCATTATTTCCTATCATGACCCCCTGCGTCTCCACAGGGAATCCGGCACCATAATCTGATACTAGGCCTAGACTAGTACCTCATGATGGACACTTAAACGGTTATCATCGCTAGCATTCCATTATTATTCAAAATAACGGAGAATTACAAGGTAGCATCATATGCTATTACAGTAAGGCAGATATTACCAAATATTAAAATCGAATAAAAGAACATCAGAGCAGCAACAGCCTTCACCGACGATATCCAAGAAATTGATCTGGACACCCACAGCTAGTCCTACACACCTGAGTTCTGACCCTCCTGGTCCTGATCAGACTTACAACCTGAACAATTAAATCATCCACAATAGATATAATGAGTACGCGGTTAACCAGCAAGCAATCCTTAACAAATGTATGCAATGGCAAAGATCGGGGGGATTTAGCTATTTTACACAAAGACCAATTTTCTAATCAAATTTTATTAAACCGAGTTTTATTTGTTGAATGCATGAACTGAACCAGTCATCACCTTATTACGAGCATCAAAGGAAAGGTGCATCATCACACCAGGCCAATCCCAGCCTACTCTAGTCAGGTTTAATTATTAAAAAGGTGAATCTACGAGTGCAAACCTCCTACCCCATCTATATCCATGGACACGGCTATCATGATAGTTTAAACTTTGCATAGTGTGCACAAATTTCCCCACAAGCCCCATCTCATCCACTAGGAGAAACCGTATAAAACTTTTCTAGCCTACTACGCCCACCACTTCGCCTGCCCTCTCTTTTGGTTTCCCCGGCCCCGCCGGTGCCCGCCGCGGTAGGGCGCCTACTACTTCTGGACACCACCCGGAGGCGTTCCCCAATTAAGCCATTTAGACTCAAGAACGAACCTACCCCTTAGGTAAAGTAGCTAACCTTACCCTAGGGCAAAAGTATCGAACCATAACCGGCCAACATACCAGCAAGTGGTTAGTAGGTTTCGTAGGGTACTAAGTCAGGGCCAAAGGCACAAGTGGTTGTACGGTAAGGTTTGGTATAGTAGTACACAAGCTTGGGTCCTTATTAGAGGAGACCCTCAAATCTCCACCACTGTCCCGGAACCAACACTGTCGAGTCTCCCCTAAGCAATCTATACTAGTTTTAGTTGTTTAGGGTTTAACCAAAAACACCATTATGAAGCATACGCCTTACAAAGGCACATTTTATAGTGAAATCCCAATGCAGTCCTAACATCTAGTCAAAGGATAGGCTAAGGAACAATAAAGGGTTCATCAAGTGAGGTCTAGTCATGCTAGTATATGACTAACCTGAATAAGGCACACACTATTCTAATATGCATGCAAAAGGTGAAATACGGAAAATAAAGACGATTAAGCTCCCTCCTTTTAAAAATTGTTGCCCTAGATCGTAGCCAAAAAAGCACATTCTTTTGGACGGACGGGGTTAGTAAAACATAGGATAGGAATATGCAAACAACTAGTGCTTGCCTGGCAGTGATTGGCCTCGCAAGGAATTGTCGACGTTCTCGGGCCGCCATCTTCAATGGTGACGGCTTGGCTAGAATCCTAGTCTTGATGATCCTTCGCGAAATCATCGGTGATACCTCAGTGCAACACTGAGTTGTCATGCTCTTCCGGGAGGTTGTCGGCACTCACTGCCCCAGTGTCACCGGTGACATCTCAGTCCAAAGTCCGAGTCTTGACGATCCTCCACGAATCTGTCGATGCTTACGGCTCCAAGGTCTCCGACGACGGTGTCCTTACCTAACCCTAGTATTCACCATCTCCCTATAATTAATCAGCACTCACGACTTCAATAAAAATACTGGTACGATCTACACGCAAAATGAGATGCAAAGCAATAAACCATAGAAAATATATTTTAGTAAAAATAATAAACTAGATATCGGCGATGGTGTCTCGGACATAAAAACACGCATCGGATTTGAGCAAACTTTAGACCAAGATATTTTTCCCTTCGATGGCGCCACTAAATGCTCGCTCGGCAAGGTCGGCGACGACTGCACGCAAAAAAAGGCGCTTGCGCAGAGATCGCTGCAGAGGAAATTCTGAAAAATATCAAATTAATACAGTGGCTAGAATAGATCCAAAGGACGATAGAGAAATTGATCTGGAGTAATTTGGACATGTGGTTTAGAAGATAGAAAGTAGAGAACGAACACTGTGCTCATGAACAGTACAGGGCCGATGTCAAGACGTGGTATTAAAGGGGTAAACTCCCCAATCCCATCCCCTCACATCACACCAGGGAGGGGGGGGAGAGAGAGAGTGGGAGAGGGAGAGTGCGACGGTAGAGAGAAAGGAGGAGAGGCGGCGTCGGCCATAGCTCCAGGAAGGGCGGCGCTCCGGGGCGGCGGAGCGGCTCACCGGCGACGCATGCGGCGCAAGCTAGGGTAGCAGCGCTCCCGGGGAGGGGCAGAGGCGGCGGTGGCACGGGGCGGCGACTGTTTGAGGATGAGGGTGGCGTGGCAGCGTGGCATCCCGGGCGGCGCGGGGACCTCGGGTAGCGGTGGCATTGGTTAGGGTCGGCGGCCGGCAAGGCACAGCGGCTACACAGAGGTGGAGAGGGGCGGCTCCCCAGCGGCGGCAGCAAGGCACCAGCATGTGGGCTTAGGCTGGGCAGCAGGCAGCGGCCATGGTGGTGGCGCGCTCTAGTGGGTGCAGGGCGGCGGCGTCTCCCGGAGGAGATGACGGCGGCGGCAGTGAGAGTAGAGCTACGGTTTTTTTGCCGAGTATTGCTTTACTGGGTTCTGGGTATTTATAGCGGGAGCTGGCTCGGCGATCGGGTGGAGTACATATAGGCCGTTCAATGGCTGTGGGCTATAGATATGGCTCAATTGGGATTTTGCGGTAGCTGATGAACTCTGTTGAGGCGGTTCCTCCTCAGTGGACGACGGCATGAGCAAGGCGGTGGCTTGAGCTTTGACGTGCAACAGGCGCAAGCCGCAATGTCTCATTGCGGCAGAGTGGCAGTGAGTACCGGCGGTGGCTGTCTTAGCAAGGGTGGCACGACGCCGATGTCTTGACCAGTGGCAGTGAATGTATCGATGACGACGAGCTCGGCACAAACGCCTTGGGTTTGGGTCGATGGTCATGGGACGATGCGACGAGAGTGTTGTTGGTTTACATAGAAAGGCCGGCCGGAGAGGTATGGCTTAGCTAAGAGAGAAAGAGAATCCAAGTGGCCTATTATACAAAGGAGGTCGATCGGGTTTAGGGTTTCGATCGATGGAGAAAAGGGGAAAAGATAATGGAAAGAGGGAGAGGTAGTTTGCTTGTGAGCGACCTAGGTACAAGGAAAAAGATTAGACCACGGACTCGTCTCGGCCGGAAGAGACGGAAGTTCAACCGGCTATGGCTTCGACGGAGGTCAGCAGAAATTAGGGTTTCGAGGTTCGTCGGCCAAGAGGGACGTTTGACCGGTGAGGGTTACGACGGAGGTCAACCGGAGTTAGGGTCGGTCGAGATACAATGGTCATTTCGACCGAGGCTAAGAGGAAGATGGGTTTGGACGGTTGGAAGGGAGTTTGGCTCGGTTGCGATCGCACTACAAGAAATATAACCTTCTGTGACGTAATTTTTGTGACAAAAAGAAGGGTTTTATTGTCACCGTATACCATCTATGACAATCCTATGACGAAAACACGTCTGTCATAGAAGGTGCGTCTCTAAAGACCTTTCGTGACAAAACAAGGAAAAACGTCACAAACTTAATGACAAATGTTACAACGTCACAAATGATTATGACGTTATAAATCGTCACAATTTAAAAAGAAAACGTCACTAATGAGTAACTAGGATGTTGCCACATGGTAGATGATGTGGCATGTGACGTGGTGGAATGTTGTGACAAATTTTATCATAATTTATAGCTCACAATTCGTCATCACACAAATAAACCACACAATTTTTACACGTAAATAAATTCATGATAAATTCCAAAGTATAACAATAGTGCATAGTACATAACAACATAAATACAATTGGATTTATGTGTCACCAAAACATAACAATAAATATTCCAAAGTATAAGCTTCAATGTATTAAATAAATAATGCTTTCAACTTCTACAACTTAGTTGCACTAAAGCATAAGCTTTGATGTTCTACGACTTCATGATTAGATGCTCCCCGACGATCAGTTTTCCTTCAAAAAAAAAAAAGAAGACATACAAATCAATTAGGTAAAAGTGCTTATTGCTTACTTTTCATAAAAATAAATAACACCTACATGCAACTGGTGTTGGAACACCCTCAAAGTGTCAGGTAAACTGAATTTTATAGCATGGACAAAGTCTAAATGAATGTTATGTGCTTTAGCTGATTTTTTTTTAGCAAACTGAACATTATGCAGTATAGAAATGATTCATATAAGACGAGGAAGAGGAACACCCTGCTGCACTGCACAATGCATGGTTTAATCATAATTTTGTATCTACTTGTAGAATTTCATATGCTTCTTAGATGCTAAGTGAACTCTTAGTTTGGATAATCTTCCAAATTGAAATAAAATAGTATGTGGTGGAAGCTTCCATCACTTAATCAAAACAAGTAAACTGTCAAAATTACTAGAAGCACTTGTCAAATACAGTAGACTTGAAGGACATGTCAAATGCATGAGAATTTTGCCGAATACATTGTTACTTGAAGCACTTGCTGTTATTCAGTTACATACATGCCTACATATACACTGTCGAATAATATCTGGTACAGAATTTGGACAGGACACCAAACAACTTTGAACCACATTTATCACATAACTTTTTTTCTAATAGAGAAATGTGTGCTTTAAGGATTCACCCCCATTATTTTATTTTGTGTGCGCCTGTTAACTGAATTCTAAAGTCTACAGGGGCAGTTATTGGTAGCTGATCCACTGAACTGAACTTTTCTTTAATTCTAAATTGTAAGTTGAAATTTATTCAATTGCACAACAATGCCATTTTAACTAGGGATGCTACAGGGAAAAAGCTCACAGGTTCATCCATCTGGCCTAGACATAAGCTGAACAAATTAGAACTTTAGAAAGAGATCTAGCCATGGAAAGAGCTCTACAGACTATAGTTAATACCAGTGTCACTCTTTACCTTCTCAGACATTGAATCCCCATTCTTCTCACATATGTATTAGAAATTAGAAGGGGTAGTTTTCCTGGTTAAGCTTAAAAGACCTTCCATTGATGCCTCCGACATTTGTCTAACATAAACAAAAAAGCATGTTAACAGAGTCTTGACATAAATCTACAGTCACCAAAATGACATTCACTACATGATTGCACACATAATATCTGAATTTTATTTGCAGTAAAATATCTGGGATATGGATATAAAGATTCTGAAAATTTAATTGCTGGCACCTTTAACATTCACTAGGAGTTATAGTGAAGCCCAAACTATCATATTCAAGGATTAAATGAGAATCAGACCGGCAGTTATAGTTATCTCTACCTTTGCATTATCAAAGAAATAAGACACATGATAAGAATACCAAAGAAATAAGACACATCATTATGTCAAAAAATAAGAATCAGACCCGCAGTTAAGTAGCACACTGATCAATCATATGTTTTATGGTGCCCTAAAATCATATAAAAGCATAAGAAATGCATTCTGTTGACAAACAATGCATGTGTAAATATCAAAGGAATCTAACTGTTAGTGGCGTTAAGCTGATTTCAGTTTTTTAATGGCATGTATCACTGAAGCAGGTTCGAATTAGCACCCCTCCTATTTTTTCAAGGATTTTGAGTACACAATCAAACAGAGTTAGCTTAATGATAGATGAACACGATTAAAACTACTGAACTAATCTTGCACCAGGATTAAGGTTAGCTCTAATATACTCGGTTTTTCTTTACATAATAGGAAATTTGAAGGATGAACTATATGATATCACAGCACCCTGAAAGTATAGTGAAGCCATGAAAAGGATGAACTATATGATATCACAGCACCCTGAAACAATTAGTGCTAAATGAGCAGAAAATGACACTGAACAACCTAAACAGATCTATAAATGAGCAACATAACTTATCATCAATTTTCACAAGAATAACATGAGCTCATCTACATATCAAAGATCATCAAATTCTTGTAGAGCAGAAAAAAAAAACATTGTGCCATAAGCCTTTTAATATATCACCAGGTCCCTAGCAAGTAGGTCCATAGCTAGCATATCAAAATACCATATCATAAGAAACATCTGCACCAAAATAATGTGTTTTGAGTAGATTGGCATTCACCTTCTAACAGATCAAGTCTCTAGCTAGTAGATCGACATGTTTCTCTTGCCGATGATTGCAACCTGCCCTGTCCTTCAGGTCGCCGTCATCCCCAGGACGCCACCCTGCGGAGGTCGTCGAAGCCGCCTACCTGCGCTCTTGCCCGGGCTATCGGCGAAGCGGCCTGCCCAGCCCGCCGGCGACGGCGCGCCCAGCCCAACCCGCCGGCGCGCCGCCAGATCCCTTGCTCGCAGCAACCTGGAGCTCCCCTTCAGATCCCTTCCCCCGCGATGGCTGCCCACCGCCGCCGGCTCCTTCCCAGCTGGAGCTGCCTTCAAATCGCAGCCGCCATGGAACCCTAGAGAGAAAAGTATGGAATAGCGGAGGCCCGAGAAATGAGGATTGCGGGAGATTTTTTTTGGGCGCTGAGCATCTTATGTGGGGCCAGCGGTATTTTTTTGGGAAAATTTGATATATGCCATTATAAAATGGCCGATTCCGAGAAATGCCATTACTTAACCCGATATCTGTGACACGCCATTACAAAGTTGCTCTTCTCTAAAATCTGCCATTATGGCGTTTTCCACTCGTTTTCAAGCAATATACGGCTGGAAATACGTACCGGAGACCGTATTTACCACATTGCCATCGGCCCAGCTCACCCGATTGGTCCGACTGGACCATTGTGTAAGCCCGACTCCTTCAGAGAAAAACCCTAAATCCCCAAATCATCCGGCGACTCGCCCTCGCCGCGCAAGCGTTGCTCTGGTCATCGTCCCCGAGGAAGCTTCCCCGTCGCCGTCGCCGTCGCCGTCGCCGTCGCCGTCGCCGTTGCCGGTCATCGTCCCCGAGGAAGCTTCCCCGTCGCCGTCGCCGTCGCCGTTGCCGGTCTTCGTCCCCAACGAAGCATCCCCGTCGAGCCGCACCTGAGCACGTCGAGCAGCGCCGCCTCGCCACATCGAGCAGCGCCGCCTCGCCACACCATCCCCAGGGTCGTCGGCCTTGTGCGCGGAATCGTCGCCGGCTAGGGTGGGGGTGGACTTGGGGCGGCTGCAGCTAGAAACACTTGAGCAGTAGAAGATGACTAGATGAGCAGTACAAGGCAATTTGAGCATTTTTTTCCCTTTGTTCTGTGATTTCAGCAAAGATTGTCTTATTGCTATCATGGATTGAAAAATTGAGAATTATAGTCACCATATCTTCGATCATTTTGTAATCCTGGGCTGGACCGGGCAAAGATCATTTGTGCAATGAAATTTGGCCTCTCTCCTAAAACAGCTCTGAATTCATTGTTACGCTTGGTAAGCAGCCGAAGATAAGCTCTGAATTCATTGTTACGCTTGGTAAGCAGCCGAAGATCCTTAATTGATTGCTTCTGTTCAGATATACTTGATGAAGACGTGATCTTGTTGAATATTTCATGAAAATTTTTTTTGCTCACTGTTGGCAACACGATCTTGCTCCAAACTGAAATGTGAAGCAGTGTGTGATGATCAATTAAGCGATGGGACATGCAGTAAATTACTACAATGTTTACCCCAGCATATGAGCAATTAAATGTAGCAAAAACAGCATACAGAAGCAAATAGAAATGAAAATTTTCTCAGCTCATGTATGTCAACGTTGTGATGCTATTTGCTTCTTAGGTCCTCCAAGCCAATGTGTAACCCAATTTTCCACAGAATTGCAGCTTACTGCTAGCTCAAAGAATTATTCCAGAATCTTTAAAGCAATGCAAGGAAATAATCAAGGCAGAAAATAATCAAGACAGAAATGGCCACAAAAATAGATAAACATTGCCATCTCAGTTTGATAAACAGAAGATATATGTAGATAAGCATTACACAGGGAACATTGCACACTGAGCATTGCCATCTCTGTTTGATAAGCATTACACACTGAACATTGCCATTTCAGTTTGATAAATAGAAGATAGATGTAGATAAGCACTACACTCTGAACATTGCCATTTCAGTTTGCATTACATCACAAAATGCAATCATGTCTAGATTACACAAAAGTGCAGCCATGTCTGCATTACATCACAAAGTGCAATGCAAACTGGCAACGGCGACGGCGACGGCGACGGCGACGGCGACGGGGAAGCTTCCTCGGGGACGATGACCAGAGCAACGCTTGCGCGGCGAGGGCGAGTCGCCGGATGATTTGGGGATTTAGGGTTTTTCTCTGAAGGAGTCGGGCTTACACAATGGTCCAGTCGGACCAATCGGGTGAGCTGGGCTGATGGCAATGTGGTAAATACGGTCTCCGGTACGTATTTCCAGCCGTATATTGCTTGAAAACGAGTGGAAAACGCCATAATGGCAGATTTTAGAGAAGAGCAACTTTGTAATGGCGTGTCACAGATATCGGGTTAAGTAATGGCATTTCTCGGAATCGGCCATTTTATAATGGCATATATCAAATTTTCCCTATTTTTTACCACCACAGATTTGGCGAAAATGCGGGAGTAGGCGGGAAGCGGCCAATTTTTCGTTTGCCTGATTCTAAAATTTTAGATTTGGTTAAACTTCAAAATTTTTATTTGAAGGCTAAAGAATTCATTAATATTTGTTTGAAGCCCAAAGAGTTTAGAAATTTTTAAATTTTCCTAGATTTAGAAATTTTTTCTTGATTGAAAATTTTAAAAATTTTCAATTTTGAAATTATGTTGGGTTAAAACTTTGCAAATTTAGTAAAATTTCAAACATTAAATTCAATATAAATTCTCATCGACGTGGAGCAAGCTGAAAGCCTGGAACGATAAAGGACGGCCGACCTATATCTTACTCCCTACCGTGATTATGCAGAGGAAAACTTTACCTCGCATGATTAAACCGATCATTCGATAATCTGAATCATCGATCTTATAAAGAACGATCCACATTAAAAGGATTTGGAACCTGTCAATTTTCTAAACCAGAGTCGGGGTTCAACACACTTTGATTTGAAATTTTAATCTTCAAATTTAATTTTTAATTTTTGAGTTTGAATTTTGGATCAAACCATTCCAAATTTTAATTCATCGATCTCCCTCAACAGAGAGTGAGATTCTTCAAATTTTGAATTGAAACTTTTGATTTTGAAATTTGATTTTCAAGTTTTAAATTTGAATTTTGGACCAAATCGTTCAGAATTTGAATTTGAAAGTTTCGGATTTATAATTACATTTCCATAATTTGAAATTTAATCCCAATTCCAGTATAGGAGATCAACGTAATAGCAATCCTTTTTTGCATGGGCGACCCTTTATGGAGATCAACAACTTACATTAGGCAAATGGTCAAACCCCCTCAGGGAGTTCGGCCGTGCGTGGTAAAGTTTCCCTTACTGCCTTCCATGCTGGAAAAAACCAATTGATAAACACAAGTTAATTGTTAAATTACTAAAGTATCTAGCTAGGCTAGATGGAGAGTTATTATGCCCATTTGGAGCATCCACTAGTATAGCCATGCATTATTCCCTAAATTTTTAGTATCTTCAACAAAAAAAACCTTGCTACCGGTAAGGATTCCAACTTAACTTTTTTTGCTTATTTGGAGGAGAGAGTTAAAGATTAGGTCCTATCTAACTATAACAAATTTAAAGATACCTGCACAATGCACACTAGCTCTTATATATGACTACAAAATAAATTTAGAGACAATGTTATACCTAGTACGTTGGAGTGGTTGTCTATTTATTATCTATATATATAGATGGCATGTCTATGTATATATAGGCCGGTGATACACTACTATTGAAGATGCCAGTGGCACACATGAAAATTATTTTCAACATGTCTATTCTCTTCTTTATTTGTCTATATAAACTAAATATCTTGTGCAAGTGCAATCTATGGGCCAGACAACCAGAGCGTTCTAATCCAAATGAGTGGTGCTTGGGAGCTTTGCACTTAAAGCACCATAAAACTTACCAGTCACCACAGTCCTCCCCCAGGAAACTAACCTTGATCTTCTCCCGTGCGAGGCGGCGGCACCATGGTCCATGGTGACAACGCATAGGTAGGCATGTGATCGGATCGGATAAGGTCGGATATCGTTCTATCCATATCCGTACCCGTATTTTTTACTGGATACAGATTCGAATACGAATGTGTCAAATATGGATACAAATTCAAATAATACTAGATAACATCGGTTACGAATACGGAGCGAATACAGATTGGATAAGACAAGGATACGGATATTGTTAGTCAGATAGTTGAAATTAATTTTCAAAACTCTATTCCAAATTTTAACAAAATATGGTCAAATTTTAAATTTAAGAGTGAAAATTTATAACATTAGTACAAACAAAACCTTAGAAAGTCTATACACGAATATTATTAACTTAATGTTGATTTAAAAATTCAAAAAATAAATTTAAAAGTTGGGAAACTATCAATAAAAAATTGTAGAAATACATTAAAAAAATTTCAGAAATACATTCGGATAATATTCATATTTTATATCCGAATATTATCTAAACAAAAACACGGATATTCCTTATCCACTGAATAATCTGTGTTGCGTATTCGTATCCATCACTACAAGAAATATGGCCTTCTATGACAAATTTTTTGTGACGAAAAGAGGTTTTTATTGTCACCGTATGCTATCTGTGACGGTCCTATGACGAAAACCCGTATGTCATAGAAGGTGCGTCTCTAAAGACCTTTTGTGACACAATAAGGAAAAACGTCACAAAATAAATGACGAATGTTTCAATGTCACAAAGAATTATGACGACATCAATCGTCATTGTTTGAAACAGAAAACGTCACAAATAAGTGACTAGGATGCTGCCACATGGTAGATGACATGGCATATGCCTTGGTAGATGACGTGGCAGGTGACATAGTGGAATGTTGTGACGAATTTTATCGTCATAATTTATAACACAATTCATCATCATATAAATAAACCACATAATTTTTTATGTAAATAAATTCATTATAAATTCACAGGTGACCAAGTTATACAAATATTTACAAGTACATGGTACATAGCAACATAAATACAGTTGGATTTCAGTGTCACCAAAACACAGTTTAAGTATAAGTTTCAACGCAATAAACTAATAAGCTGAACTTCTATTGCTTCATTGCAATAAAGCATAAGTCTTCAAGTTCTACAGCTTCACGATTAGATGCTCCCCAACCTTCAATTTTTCTTAAAAAAAGAAGACATTTAAATATCAACTAATAAGATCTCAATTTTCCTTCAGTTTGTATAAAACAGGATATTTAAACATGTTAGTGCAAATTGGTAAGGAACCAATGAACATAGAATTAAGAAGTCATCTTTTTAAGCACACTAGTAAACCGGCAAGTTCAAAGCACATCGCATAATATGTGTTAAATCTTTGAATGCTAATGTTATTTTCTCAAAAAAAAAAACTGGTTGAAAACATCTACTACAGCAGGTTCAGTCCAGAATAATTCATCAATGAAAGTCATGCTTGTAAAAGGCCAACTGATTGAGAAAAGGGCTTACAATTTGTTGAAACGCCATGCTACGGGATCTCTGCTGTAAAATACAAGGAAGGAAAAAAATGTATGTATCGCCTTGTTTGAAATATCTGTCCTGCCAATGAATAAGGTTTTATGTCTAGCATATAAGGAAAAAGGTTAGCGCACGATGGTGCACCGCTCTGCGAGAAACAGAGTATGTTGCATGGAAGCATAAAACAAATCAAAACCCTAAAGTGAATGACTAATCAGTAACTTAACATATAGCTAGAGAGATTAATAGTAATGGTGGAATGATAGTGCCCTCATGTTACACGTATAATAAAACAGAAATAATGACTAAGCTAAAGGTTTGCCTCAATAAGAAAATGCCAGAACTAAAATTTCTTGATCTGAATATAAGCAAATTGGGGTGTAGGTAACATAGCACCCAGGCCTGACAAACATACATAAATGTAACATATCACAAAAAAATTATGGAACTATAATGTAGCCCTAGATCACAACATTTAGTGTATCACGGCATGAAATGATTCTAAAGATCTATCAACTTTCATCCTGTTGACTATGCCAGGAGCATTTGCATCACCTAAAAGCTCTAGCTAGAAACTAACATCCAGCCATAACAAATTAAAGAAAGTGTTACGACAAAACAAGCATTAAAAAATGCCTATAGTAAGCAATGTACAACACACCCAAGGAATTGATCGGCTTGCATCATGTTTATACTCTAAAAACACATAGCTAATATGAATTTTTCTAGACAAACAGGCATGGAAAAGCTGGAACCTAACCTGGACCAAGCCTAACCAATAAATAGTCCAAGTATATTGACAGTATATGAAGGAGGTGCAAATATTGACAGTAATGTTAGATGCTTAGATGTCATGTTTCTGTACAATTAAAACAATAGTAACATTGGTTCTTAAAATCAAACATTATTGACTTAAATATATATAGCAGAAATGGAAATAAATTTATAGAACTTTATAAATATATAGCACACACCGATTTACTTGATGATCTCGAAAAGGAGATCTTCAGGGTAGACTTTGCAGTCTCTTTAATGTTTTAGCAACTGCAACCAAGAATCCATTGCCTGCGTAAAGTAAAATTAAGTCAACATTTCAGACGTGTCACATGGAACATTTCAGAATGAAAACCCTACATGCTTCACCGACAAACAGTTAAAGTTACCAACCTTGACAATGCTAGTATCGTATATGAGCCACCTATCCTGGTAGCGAGCAAAGCAGACATAGCTCCCATTGGCATAGCCAATCTGCAAAGTTTGTTTTTTTTTAACCTTTTTTAAATAAATAATATAAAATTAACCCTCGGCCAAAACTATTTGCAGATCTGACCGCTTTGGACGCGCCAGCATTGGCGGCGCGGCTAATAGCCTCTGACGCGCCAAGTCAAATGGCGCGGCAAAGCTTGCCACGTAGGCACCCTCGGCCGACCAGCCGCTGGCGTGGAAGCTGCGGGGCCCACACTTGCCGCGCCACATGCTATGGCGCGGCAAGGCTGCCTCCGTGGACCCGCTGCGCGCGCTCCATTTCTGACAGTGGGCCGCTCTTGCCGCGCCACCCCGCTTGGCGCGTCAAGGTCAGAATAACCCGAGCCCCGGGCCTCCTCCTTCCTCAGCTCTTATTCATTTTCTCATTTCCCCTTCGATTCCTCACTTCCCTAACCACTTTTATCCTCCTCCATTGTCTAGATCGGACCGGATTTGTTTGGGGGAAAGGTTTCACTTCATCATGGCAGGTAAATCCCTCTCCATTTGTGTGTTTTGGATGTAAGTTTTTATATGATTCAAATGATTTAGATTAGGGTTAGGGTTAGGGTTAAAGTTACACGTAGTATAAAGATATGTTGATTGCGTAGTGGATTTGTCTCCATTAATGATAAATGATTTGTGGTAATGTTATTTCGTATGATGTACGTGTATTATGTATTATAGTTAGAAAGTATGGCGAATGATATATTGATTTTTTGTACGTGTATTATGTATTATTGTTTTGATAGAATAAGTTATTTTTCATTTGTATTGCACTATATTGTAGGAAACGTTCCCTTCGAGGCGAAGCCATTTCTCAAGTATGGGGATTACCCTAGGGGTAAGGATGGTCCAGTTCGGTCCTCTCCGTTTCCGGTTCCAATTTGCGAGCACGGCATTCCTGCGGAGGTTCAACAGTCGAGGGACCCTGATACTGCCGGTAGAGCCTTCTACACTTGTGCTGTGAAGGTCAATTACTGTATGCCGTATTCTAGCCGGCCGTGTTGGTTTTTCGAGTGGATCGATGGGCCTGAAATGTACGACCCGAGGATCCGATTGTTTCCATGGCGCTCCGGGGACACCAAGCCAATTCAACATTTTAGGCGTTGGGTTCCTCCGCCGCCAAACCCCTCGGAAATGACAGCGGAGGAAAAGGCGGCGGCAAGTGCTTGTCGGATGTTGAACCCTCCTATGTGTAATTGCAATTTTAAGTCGATGTTAGTGCGGCCAAACCCAGGGGCGGACTTTACCCCCTTCTTCCGTTGTTCCCGCAATGATCCAGTAAGTGTATGCATGAGTACTTTGTATGTGAATTACTCTTATTTGAAGTAATTCGATAATAATGTATTTTGCTCGTAGAATGGATGGGCTCTCTGTGATTTCCAGGAGTACATTTATGGGCCCAAGGCTTGTTGGCCTTCTAGCGAGGAAGTGGAGGTCATCAACTCCAGAGAGAAGGATTGGCCATGTCAAAAATATCCATCGACTACCTGTAAGTGTGGGATACCGGCCCGTAGAGGTGTTGTCCCATCGGAGCTTGGGTACGGATTGTATTGCGGCAACTCTTACGGTGATTTCTGGGTACGCCATATTTGCAGGACACATAAGAGTATTTCTTTATGTATTGCACTATATTGCAGCTTGAGATTGTTAACTATAGGGCTTGAGATATATTTGTTTATGTAGGAGGGAAGGACGTGCGATTGGGAGAGATATGAGGGACAAGAAGAGTTCGAAGCCGAGATTCACAATCTATGGCAACCTTACCAAGACAGAAAAGTGGAGAAGAGAAAAGAAAAGATAAGGCATGACTATGGTGTGCTCATGCCATCTGATGAAGACAAAAAAAAGGTTTTGAATGACATGAGGAGGGTACTTGGGGTACCGCAACGTGGTTGCTTCACCTCCTCGGAAACACTGGAATTTTGGAGGAGGCGTAGGGGGAGATACCCACCTGGTGTTGATCTCAGAGCGTTGAGACAGCAAAAACAGCTGCAATATAAGATGGAGAGGGAGCGCGAGCTCGAGGAGTACAGGAACAAGATGGCTGAGGGTACACTTATTGATCAGAATGCCAATTACCGTCCTAATTCGTGGCCGGCTCATTTGCAAACGATGGGACGCAACAAGGCGAAGAGGACGGTGGAGATGGAGACCATGAGGGATCTTGTTAGGAACTTGCCTACGGTTGTGCCTGATGATGACGAGGAAACTGGTGGAGATGGAGACCATGAGTGAGATGTTGTTTGGTCGAGAATATTATGTAATATGATGTTGAAACTAACCTATGTCAATGTACCATGTGGTACGTACGTTAATTTCGTTGGATTGTAATATGCGCACTTTCGTATGTTATTTGACGTTATTTGTTTTACTTTTATTTGTTATGAGACACTAAAATGTCATTTTCACGAACTACATGGTTATTTTGTTTTTATGTATTACCCGCGACGATGTTCGGTCACTTGTAATACCGTGAAATACAAAGCAACATAATAATATAGTTTGTTCTAAAAAAGTTGCCATCAAATTTGTTATACGGATTTACAAATTAATTGCAAGCTTTGACGCGCCATCTGGTGCGGCGCGTCAGTACTGGGCTCCCGCGCCGGCTCCGAACGCAATCCAGGAAGGTGCGCAATCGGGCCTTCGATGGAGAAGCCGGCGCGTGAGCCCACCTTTGCCGCGCCAACTGTACCGGCGCGTCCAAATTTCGCTGCCGCGCCTTCTTTCGTCGCAATCCAGAGAGGACCGCAATCGGGCCTTCGCTGGGAGAAGCCGGCGCGGCATACCAGGTTTGCCGCGCCACCTTTACCGGCGCGTCAGAATGTGCCTGCCGCGCCTTCTTTCGTCCCAATCCAGAGAGATCCAAAATCCGGCCTGGCCAAGGAGAAGCTGGCGCGGAAGCCCACCTTTGCCGCGCCAACATTACCGGCGCGTCCTAACTGGGCTGCCGCGCCTGCTCTTGCCTCAATCCAGAAAGATACACAAACGGCCTTTGCGCGGAGCGGCGTCCAAGCACTGACGCGCCATCAACACTGGCGCGTCAGTATTGCCGCGCCAATAGTACTGGCGCGTCAGTGCAAAATTCAGACAGGCAAAATAGCACTGGAGTTGGTATGTTTTGGGGCTGTTTCTGTTAGGTAGTATATATGGCTAGGTGATTCTGTTTTCTCTGAGCTGGAAATGTGATTGATTTAGCACAGTTAATGCTTGACTAATCTCGGGCTAATACTACTAACATATCCGCTCACAGAAATATCCTGTCAACTTCACTAATAGAAACTCAGCTCCAATTCCAAATAGTAGTTAAAGGATAGTAGGTATATCCCAATTACATCACAAAATACATGTCGAGTTAAGATGTGTTTCAGAGGCAAAATACATGTCAAGTGTACCAAGACTCCAAAATACATTACAAAATACATGTCGAGTCCATTACATCACAAGTCTCAACTACTTCATAAACACTGCTCAGGGGCCGTCGGGCGTGAAAGGTGCCCTAGGTCGACGAGCCCTCCCAGGATTTGTCCGCAGGACGTTCTGGCTTCCAACGTCGCTCTGGTCTCGGAGACGCCTACGCCCTTGCCTCCTGTAGACCACGGGTGGGGTGGATCCGCTAGGACCCTATATTGAAGACATAAATCAGAGTTAGTTAGCGACAATACGAAGAACTACTAAAGTGGGCATAGACTGATTACCGCTCCTTGGGTGGGCTGTGTCTGGCTCAACGGAGGAGCATCCGACATCTGGCTCAACTGAATGGTACTACGGTAGCTGGGGTCGTCGGCGGAGGAGTCTAAGTCTTGCTCCTCGGCGGCGGCGTCGTTGTCCTGCGGTGTAGAAAGGGTCCGCTTCCCACGCCCCCTCTAGGCAGGAGTCTCACGGACACGTGATGAGGAACTGGCGCCGGCAACTTCTTTTGTCCTAGCTACTGACCCCCCCTCATGTATCGGAGGGGTTTGCTGAGGAGCCATGCCGCCTTGCGCTCGACCAATGTCCTCAATGTTCATACAGCTCATCTTGTGGGCCAAGCGACGACAAACCCTGGTCACTGTCTGCAAATAGGGGGCAATTTACGGTATTAGTCTGCAAGTTATATATCCTTGGATATATGAACATGGTAATACCTCTGCAAGGGTGCGTAGGGCACCACTCTCCTGTCCACCAGCATTGGCTAATGCGACCCCAGCCTCATTCGAGAGACGTGCAAGCTGCGTAGCCTGTAATCATGAAGTGATATTTAATATTAGAGAGACGTGCAAACTGCCCCCTCTCCGCACAAGTCTCAGCAACACGTACCATGTACCGCTGCAATGGGGCTCTCTCTGGCTGCGAACCCTCCCGAGTGAGGCGATCGTACTCGTCGGTGATGTCGTCGTCAGAGTTGGTGTCACCGATGGCCACGTTGCTCAGTGCCGGTCTGAGGAAGAGTCTCGTCGACCGGTGGAGCCAGGCCAGGTACGTCACAAAAAAAAATAGAGTTACACCCCTTTGTTATTTTTTATGACGCTTTCTTTGGAAAACGTCATAAATCAATGACGTATTATTCATTTGTCACAAAAAAACGTCACAGAAGGTCATATTTCTTGTAGTGAAATATGTTTGACTGTTTAGTGCAATAAAAATGCATTGAAAGTTCCACCGATGTAGAAAAATAGCAAGTTCTCACTGGTGTATACGTTGATCCATGGAGACAACAGGAGGTGGGGTCGCCTGCTTCCGACCAAACTGCCGCATCACCCTACGCGGGAGGTGCCACTCGACCGCGTGGAAGAAGATCAGCAGGTAAGCACTAGCTTCACTGATGTCCTCTGCTATCCCGATGATATTCAGATCATCAACTTAGACAGAAATAATACAAAATCCATTCAGGGATTTCTTTATAAATACGCAGTGACAATCATCATTATTCGTGTATCCCTTCTGCGGGAGGAACTCACTTAGTCGGTTGTACCACATCCTACCCGACTGTTTTATCCCATATAGCGATTTTCTCAACTTGACGCTATACAAATTTCTATCTCCTTGATTCGGGATTTTTATTCCTTCTGGGACTCTCATATAAATCTCCGAATCTAATGACCCATATAAATATGCGGTCATCACATCCATTAACTGCATTTTTAAATTCATAATTGCTGCCAGGGATATTAAATACAGGAAGGTAATTCCACTCATGACCGGATAGTAGGTCTCATCATAATCAATACCGGGTCTCTGCGTGAACCCTTTTGCCACAAGCCTCGCTTTATATCTCACCACCTGGTGATTTTCATCCCGCTTCTGGATGAACACCCATTTATCTCCTACTGGGAGTACTTTGGGAGGAGTTGGCTCTACAGGGCCAAACACTTTTCTCTTATTTAGCGAGCGCAGTTTGCCCTCAATTGCTTCTTTCCATTTAGCCCAGTCCGAGCGCTTCTGGCACTCTGCCATGGTCTTAGGTTCTGGGTCTAATTCCAAGGATTTATCAATCTTTGAGGCAAAATAAGTGTCAACAACAATGGACTTTCTTTTATATAACTCTCCTGAACTAATATAGTTCGTGGAAATTTTCTCATTCAAATCCTCTAACTCCTCGTGCTTTCCCAACAAGACGGGGTCAGAGCCTTTCGATCTCCCAGCGCCTGAGTGTGCGCGCGCATGGTCGCTGGGTCCGCCACCTCCTAGGTGGGTGCCACCTTCTGGGTGGTCTTTCTCGTCATCAGACAAGGGTAATGAGCCTGCACCGATTCTTTGCTTTTGCGGACGTCTCCGCGAGCTAGAATCACGTGCACCTGGATCTCTCCTCCTCTTTTCAGTAAGGGGGATTTGAGTGGTTTGCTGGGGTACCTCCACTCTTTCCGGTGCATTTACTGCTGGTATATGCGACTTCATTACACCTTTATAGTCGGTGAAAACATCTAGCAGTCTATTTGCAATTTGTTGCAAATTAATTATCCGCTGAACTTCTAGTTCAGTATCCTTTGTGTGTGGGTCTAGGGCCTAGATGACGGAGACATTCCAATCTAGTTTTCGGCATTCTTTGTGGTGGTACTTCTCTCCCCTAATGTCGGGTAACTGCCCTCATCAAAAATACAATTAGCGAACCTCGTCTTATGCAGGTTACCTGTCATAGGCTCGAGGTATTTTATAATGGATGGAGTATCAAATCCGACATAGACCCCCAGCTTCTGGTGGGGACCCATGGAGGTCCGCTGTGGTGGTGAGATCGGCACGTACACAGTACAGCCAAACTTACGTAGATGGGAAATACAAGGTTGTTTCCCACGCACTAACTCGATAGGGGAGGTTTGAAGATATGCAGTTGGTCTGAGTTTAATTAATTTTGCGGCATGCAAAACCACATGACCCCAACAACTGGTTGGGAGTTTACAATTCCGTAGTAAAGGTCTAGCAATTAATTTAATCCTTTTTATCAGAGATTCTGCTAGGCCATTTTGGGTGTGAACATGTGGTACAGAGTGCTCTACTTTTATGCCCATGGCCATACAATAATCATTAAAGGCACGCGAACTGAATTCTGCAGGATTGTCCAACCTAATGGACTTTATTCTTTCTTCAGGAAAGTCAGCTTGCAATTTAATGATTTGGGCAATAATCTTTGCAAAAGCATGATTCCTTGTAGACAGCAGGCATACATGGGACCATCTAGTAGAGGCATCTAACAGTAGCATAAAATATCTAAACGGGCCAGAAATGGGCAGAATCAGTCCGCAGATATCAGCTTGAGTTCTCTCCAGAAAATTTGGTGACTCATCTTGATCTTTGAGGTGAGAGGGTCTAATGATCAACTTCCCTTTGGCACATGCAGGGCACATGGAAACTTCGGGTTTCGAGAATTTTGATACCTTCAGAGTGTGACCTACAGAATTATTAACTATCCTTTTCATCATGCTCAGACTCGGATGCCCTAGACGATCATGCCAGGTCCAATAGGAGTCTAGGGTTGCTAATTCAGATTCCATAGCAATGTAGGAGAGGGCTTTATATAAGAATAATATAGGCCAAACGAACGAGAAGAAAGTTTCTCCACTGCTCGCTTATTACATCCAGCTTTTACCGTCATAAGCAGGAATTCCGCCCCACCTTAATGATCGGTCTCAATATGAAAGCCGTTCATGCAGATGTCTTTAAAGCTTAGGATGGTACGGGTTGATTCCGGATACAACAATGCATCCTCGATCGTGATGGTGGTACCCAAGGGGAGAGTTATTGTAGCTCAATCGAAGCCAACAATCTAAGCATTGCTTCCAGCAATCATAATTATACTCCCATCCCTCTTCTAGAGGTTTTGGAAAAATATTTCGTCTCCCTAAATATCGTATTTGTGGTGCAACTGTCTACCAGACAGAGCTCTTCCTCCATTCAAGCCAAGGGAGTAAATTCCATGTCATAAGAGTATATCATACACCCAATCAGAATATATTCTTTAACAATCACAAGCTTAAATTAAAAGCCAACAGCATATTAAATAAGTAAAGTGATCAAACCTTCTCATGACAAAGTGAGGTCCTCCAGGGACTTACAGAGACATAGAATTAAATTGTTTAACTAAACAGGACGGTAAAGTGTTCTCCAGGAACTAAGCACAACACACTAACTATATAGTAAAAATAATGTCCAACATAGATAATTTAATGCATATCGCCATATGCATCTTCGAGCTCCATGCCAAGGAGGTCGTCCTCATCGTCGGATGCATTGGCCTCTTACTTCGGGCTATCAATGGCCATCTTATCGTCGCTCTTCTCCTCACAATGTGAAGCTTCCAGCTGAACAACGTGCACCTCGGACTTGAGTTTCTTTTTCTTGCCATCTTTGTTGGCGTACTGCTGGTACAACTCAACAAGGTGCTTTGGGGTACGGCAAGTCCGCGACCAGTGTCCCTTGCTACCACAGCGATAACACGGCTGTGAGCAAGGGCGGACCCACCATGTGGGCTGGTGGGGCCTTGGCCCCACCTAAAATTTTTTACCCTATTAATACTCTGGTTTGAGTATAGAGCAAATATTTGATGAAATGGGCCTCAGGTGGGGTAGATGGCCCTCGACCGGCGCACTAAACTCAACAGACAGCAGCGCAGCGGCAGGTCATTGCTAGTCCACACTCCACAGCCCCTGACCCCGATACCCTAGTCCCCGACCCCGCCGCCTCGCGCCCTTGCCTACCTCGCCCGCTCTACCGAGGCGCCGAGCTCGCCATCCCGATCTCGTCAACAGGCAGCCAGCTACTTGAGCAGCGTGAGAAAGAATGATCCATCTCTATTTTCTCGGAAGTTTACTAATGCAGATCCTTGGCATTAAAACTCTTGGAAAGGCTATTAGCCTTTGATCCAAAGGACTGTCGAACTGCAGATTGCAGAAGAAGTAAAGTTTTGATGCCTCGGTTTCTTCTCTCTGTTGCTTGCAATTTTATGTTGTTGTATTTATATTAGGTTGTGACATTTTTTTCAATACTCATGTTTTATAGGCATTGACAGATCTATACATTTCCAATGGAAAGAAAACATGCATCCCTTCCTAGGTAACATGGCATCATATTTTGGTGCTGTGTTCATTCTATATTTTCCCCCAATTATAGTTATGTAGTGGCAAACAACTTGAATGTGCATTTTGAGCTGCATCATGCCTGGCTTTGTTGTCAAATGATGAAACAACTTTGAATTGGGGTAGAGTTCATTCTCAGGACAGTGTTCTGGGTTATATATGAACGTGGGAATGAAGTGACTGGGGCTAGGAACCATACGAATATTCAAAGATACACGGTCATCTTGATCCGCATGTCCTCGAACCTTTTTTTTTTTAATGTAATTGGCAGGAGCACTGCCTAAAGCTTTATAGAATAAGTAAATTTTCGAAGTACAGAAAGTGTAAAGTTAAGTACAAAGAGGAGTAGAAGAAAGGATCAAAGACAACAGCACTAGTAGCACAAAACCGAAACTAAGGACCTGAACCGATATTCTCTCCCCCGAACGCTAACCATCTGTTTAGCAGGTCCGATTTAATCAGCAACAGAGTCTCTTGATAGGTCGAGTAAACCTCCTGAAAGATTCGCTTATTTCTTTCTTTCCAAATGTTCCAACAAGTATATATGACAATGCCATCAAAGAATCTTCTCGTCCTTGCTTGAAAACTTCGTCTCAAGTGCATCCACCAATCACTTAAAGATTGCCCATTTGCCGCTAAATGAAGATTAGGTACTGGGAGCTCATGAAGAATGGCACGCCAGATAGTCTTAGCGAAGCTGCAGGAAACAAACAAGTGCTCCATCGTTTCTTCATGGATACCACACAAAAGGGCAAACATGAAAATTGGGCCAACCCCTAGCGGCCAGGATATCCGAAGTTAGGATTTTCTTTTGTACGTCGGTCCACATAAAGAACTTGCATTTAGGCTCTGTTTGCGCCTTCCATATAGCATTATGGTGATGATCTTGGATGGAGCCTAGGAATTGAGCAAGATAGGCCGAGTGCGCAGTATACGTACCATGAGCAGTCCACTTCCAAGCCGCTCTGTCGGATACCACACAAAGGGCATACATGACAATTGGGCCAACCCCTAGCGGCCAGGATATCCGAAGTTAGGATTTTCTTCTGTACGGCAGTCCAAATAAAGAACTTGCATTTAGGCTCTGTTTGCGCCTTCCATATGGCATTATGATGATGATCTTGAATGGAGCCAAGGAATTGAGCAAGATAGGCAGAGTGCGCATTATACCTGCCATGAGCAGTCCACTTCCAAGCCGCTTTGTCATCGATCCCCGCGTGAAGGACTACCCCGTGGCAAATTGTCCAAAGAATCAAGAACTCCTGATACTCAGCCTTAGATGATAATCCTGCAAGGTCAGCTACCCAAGCATCCTCAAAGATGGCCTGATGGACTGAGAGCGAACGCTTAGTTGAAAGGGCATGACATGCGGGTGCTAACACCATTGGAGAGGAGCCCTCCATCCACGCGTCCTTCCAAAAGTTAAGCAGCCTGCCATCACCTAAAGTGAAGGACGTGCTGGCCCTGTATAGGTCTGCATCCACTGAGTCATGAGGAATAGAGAAGCCGACCCACGGCCTATTGGGGTGCTGCCACTGCGACCAGAACCATCTCTGCCGTAGCGCTCTACCAAAAGAGATAAGGTCTTTGACCCCCAAACCTCCCAGCTTCTTTGGCCTACACACTCTTTTCCAATTCACTAGTACCGGCCCTTTATTTGGGTGGGGAACCCCTTTCCAAAGGAAGTCACGACGCCACCTATCAATCTTCTTTGCCGCCCATCTGCTTAAGGGGAACACCGTGAGATGAAGTCTCTCACATGCACATGGCTAGATTTGTTCTTGTTGTCTTGCTTATAGCAACTCTACCTCTTATCCTCTCTACTCAACCTTTGATCATCTCCCACACACCCCCTTGGCCCGACTTGCGCTGGTTCGTACATGATTCGTCATTGCATCACCTTTATATTTCAGCACGAGTCCAGCTCATCATGCCAAGTCATCGCCTCTCACTGGTGACGCATACCGTGGCTCTACTATCGCCTGCATCCAACACTACCAGGCACCAGCAACACAAACACAACATCCCTGAGCTAGTCGTACACCGTGAGATGATACACGGCAATGGAGGTGAGGATGGAATTTATGAGTACCAATCTGGCTGACTTGGAGAGCAAGCCTCCCTTCCATCCTGCAAGTCTTTTACCAATCTTGTCGAAAAGGGGGTGATAGTCACTCTTCTTGAGCAGGGTCGGCTTTAGCGGCAACCCAAGGTAGGTGCAAGGGGAATGTTGCACCCTCATCTGCGAGTTTGAAGTTATTTCCTGTAAATTGATGTTACCGCAACTAATAGGGAATATTTGACATTTAGAAGTGTTTATCACCAGGCCCGAAGCCTTTCCAAAACAGTCAAGAATTGTGTTAAGAGTGAGTAGGTCTTGGGTGGTTGGTTTGAGAAAAATGGCGACATCATCCGCATACATGGACATCTGAACTTTGTCCACCGCCACAGTTATGTTGCTGAATTTCTGGAGTTGCCGAGCCTTGCTTACAATCAGCTGCAGAGGCTCAAGAGCTAGGATGAACAAAAGAGGTGATAGGGGGTCACCTTGCCGCAATCCTCTTTTGTGCTTGAATGGCCTACCCAAGCTCCCGTTTATAGTCAATCTGGATGTGGCTGAAGACAGTGACAGAGCAACCCAATCTCTCCACTTGAAATCAATTTTTTTGCCATTACCTAAATTGAAAATCCTATTTTTCTGGTAATATCTTCTGATTTTGAGAAGCTGAGATCAACAAAAAGAATCGGAACTTTTAGAAGTAACCATAGACAGAGGTTTATTTTTGAGATATTTGGCATGAATCAAAGAGACCCAGAGGCTGTTCTTAGTCTCTAATTTCCATAACCACTATACAATTTTTTTATTATCAACTATGTTCTCGTAAAGAAAGGAAGACGAGGAGGAAACGGAAGAAAAGGGGAAGCTAGCGCGCGTGCACATAGAACTCTTCGAGTTCTTGCTCAGTCGCTCGCGCCCGCGTACATGCAAATCCATGGCACGCAAGAACCGCACCATGGCCCTAGGTGTTCTTGGTAGGCCTGAGCGCGATGACGAGCCCCGGGAAGACGTCGTCGGGGTCGTGTATGTGCGGGTTCCTCTCCACGATGAACGGGTCCCCGCACTTGTCGCTGATCGTGTGCAGAGTCTCGCCTTCCCCGACCACGTACACCTCCTCGCACGGCCGCGCCGCCGCGCCGCCGAGCCGGGGGCCCCTGAACTCCGCGCCGCCCTCGTCGCCCACGGTCTCCGCGCCGAGCGCGCCCAGCAGCACGAGCGCGACGAGCGCCACCGCGCACCACCACGACGCCGCGTCGGCGGCCGACACGGCCGCCGCGCACAGCTCCGCGCGCCTGAGGCTCGCCGCGGGCGCGGCCATGCCGGGCGAGCACCACGGGCTCCAAGTATGTGTCCGGCCGTTTGGCCGATTTTTTGGGGGCACACTTGTGTTTGCGTTCGCAGCGGGAGTTGCTTGGTTTAGGGAGTTTATATGTGGAGCGGCACGGACGTGGTGGTTTGGCTCCGAGGACTTTTGTGGCGGTTTGTTAAACGTGCGACGGTGCGAGCCGACGTGAGTCTTAAAATTTTCGTCATTAGCACCTCTAGGAGAACCCGAAGCACAACCTGTCCCTGTTAAAAATATTACTCTAGTAACTAGTCGGGATGTCAAGCAATAGAACGTAAAAGAAAATTAAAACATGTATTTTGTTGGGATGGAGAAATAAACCAATGTCACCTTATCAATAGGTTTAGTAGACAAATTTTAAAAGATATTATATGTTACTCCCTCTATTTTCATAATACTTGTCGTTTTAGCTTTGTTCTAAGTTAAAGTTTTAAAACTTTATCTATAAAAATCTTTTAAACTATTTGGATTGTGTATATAAAAATATCATATTTTCATGGATTTTATAGATAAATTTTATTATTAATTGATGGTTAAAGTTGCATTTCGAAGACCATGTCAATGTCCAAAACAAAAATATTATAAAACTGGAGGGAGTAATAATTATTAGTAGATTAGAAAAGGCATGTTAAAGCCCAGACCTCTAGGGAACAATTTATAAACCAATAATTATTAGTTTCAGATTTATTAGATCATTTCGACAAGTAACTACAATGCGTACTTGTTTTTCATGTGGCGGACAAGAGCAACGAGAGGGAGAACACACGGTGTCAAGCAACAGCTAGCAACACAGACCCTATCTTTGTCGGTGGCCTCGCTGTGTTGGCGGCCTTCTCTGTGCCGCACTGAGTCGCCGTCACAGGTCCAGTTGTGTTGGTGTCCTTCTCTAAGCCGCCAACACAGGGTCTGCTTGCCCTTCGTGCGGGAGCATCTAGGTTGTTCCCACATGTAGACTTGACCATTGGCTGAGCCGGGCCAGGTTTCGGGGTGAACCTAGCCTGGTGCACCGGTCGGGCCAGGCCGGGTTGAGGCTATTTCGGGCCGGGTTGACTAGGCCGGGTCGGGCTGGCCTACCAATGATCAGGTCTACCCATATGTAAGAGAAATCCTCTGTTTGCCATGCGAGACCGTCTTCAAATCCACCCGTCTGGAACGTTAAGTTGCCTTGAGGTGGAGGGACTTTGTGGTTTGCCGCTTGCTTAGCTGCTGACACAGCTCAATTTGGCGGGTAACGAAATTCAAAATTTCAGATGCATTGGCACGTCAGCATGGCCTGTGTCGTCGGCCTGGTGGTAGCCGTCGACACAGCTCGTGTAGCCGACCAAGCATCGTGCTGAGGAGTATGTTTGTCGTCAGTTTCTGTTAGAGACGCCGACACATGTCAAGATTGGTGTCGTCCGGTCTTGAACCGTTGACACATATATTTCGGCCGACATAGTTCTCGTCTCCTATAGTGCTTTCAAGGACGTGCATGTGGGGGCAGAAGGTTTAGCGGTGGCTAGGAGGATGCAACGGGTACTAGGGTTAGGGGAGATTTATATAAGAAAAGGTAGAAATATATTTGGATTGCTATTATGAGAATAGATTTATTTGAAGAACTGGCAGGAGCCCTGCCTTAGCTTTATTAAGTAGAGGAGCAAAACCGGGAACAAACAGATTACAGAGTGAGAAGCAGGTGCAGAGCACAGAGGGAGGAACGGCAGAGCCGCCGGCAACATAGTTTAGAAACTGAGGAAAAGGCTAAGAAAGAAAGCGGCCAGCATGGCTAGAACGCAAAAGCTGGCTCCGATAACTAAGCCTCAGGTGCTAGCCGAACCAAAGACCAACATCCAGTTTAACAAGTTTTGCCTAATAGCCTGAAGAACATACGAAACATCATGACGTTCAGCTCTGAAGATCCGCGCATTGCGCTCAATCCAAATATTCCAAGAGACGAAGATGATGAGGCCGTCAAACTGCTTCCTGTTGTTCTTCGAAACCTTTTGACGCATGGAAAGCCACCAATTACGAAAGTCTTGCACATTGGTCGGCATCTGCAAGTTTATAGGATGCAACTCAAGGAGAACAATACGCCAGATTAGTTGAGAAAAAGGGCAATGAGCAAGTAGGTGGTTGACTGTCTCCACATCCAATCCACATAGAGGGCAAACGCAAAAATTTGGCCACCCCCTACTCTGCAACCTGTCAGCTGTAAGAATTCTATTTTGGATCGCTGTCCAGACAAAAATTTTGCATTTTGTCGCCGTGTTAGCCTCCCAAATGGTTAAAAGGTTCCATCGTTGCACCAAGAAATTGCGCATTGTAAGCCGACTTTGCATCATAACCAGCATGATTTGTCCATCTCCAAGCCAAGGAGTCCTCCTGTTGCCTCAAAACTACTTGCAGGGCCAGCCCTAATATTTTGGGGCCCTGGTGCGAAAATAAAACAAAATACTAAATGGGTCTATGTTTGTAGCATTGCAAGAAGTCTAAGGTTTAAAAGAGACCTAAAATGATGCAAAGATAAATCAAAAGATTTAAATGATAAGTTATTGAAAAAGTCTAAGATGATAATGCAAATTTGGATGTGAGATATAGATTAAAACATACATTATATTAACTAAAATTATAAATTTACGGGGCCCTCTCAGATTGGGGGCCCTGTGCAGCGCACTTGCTGCACATGCACCTGGGCCGCCCCTGACTACTTGCTGCATATGGAGCCATAGCCTTGCAAATTGAGTTAGCTCTTGCTCAGTGGATAACTCATCAAGATCTGAAATCCAAGTAGCGTTGCGCGCAGTGTCGCTTACAAGGATGCATTTGTTCTTGGATTTAAGGTAACAAAGCGGTGCTAAATCTTGGGGGCGCCTGACCTTTCAACCAACGATCCGTCCAAAAACTTGTGAACTCACCATTTCCAATAGTAATTGTGGTGCTGGCTCTGAATAAGTGCCTATCGATTGCATTCACCGGAAAGGAGATGTCAACCCAAGGTTTAGAAAAGGATCCCCAAGAGTAACAGAGCCATCGAAGCCGCAAAGCCCTACCAAAACGGGTGAGGTCTTTAACACCTAGGCCACCCCATCTTTTTGGCCAACAAACACGATTCCAGTTTACCAACACAGCTCCCTTCCCTCCATTGGTTTTTCCCTTCCAGAAGAAATCACGGCGGAGTTTATCAATTCTTCTTATTGCCCACTTTCTGAATTCAAAAACGGATAGATGGAAAACCGCCAAGGATGTTAAAACCGAATTAATAAGCACCAGCCGAGCCGCCTTTGAGAGAAGGGGCCCTTTCCATCCCGCAATACGCTTTCCAATTTTATCCAAGAGCGGTTGGTAGTCAGATTTGATTAGTTTAGTAGGACGGAGAGGCAACCCCAAGTACTTACAGGGAAAATGCTTGATTGGCATAGGTAGGGAAGCAAGAATTTCCTGGAGATTGATGTGTTGGCAACCAATCGGAAAGACTTCTGATTTGTGCACATTTACACGGAGTCCAGAAGCAAGACCGAAACAATTAAGGATAGTGCTCAGAGAGGTGATGTCGAGCACGGTGGGCTACAAGAAGGTCGCAACATCAAGAAGGTTACAAAAATAAATATTATTGTTATTTTAAAAGTTTTATCCAGGCAAATGGAAGTATAATAGGATATCACTCTTTAGTCTTTAGAGTGAACGAAATTTTAGCTTCCTTAATAGTTTCTTGAAGACATTCTTTCTGGTTTAGTTCTTGAATGTGCGTGTTTGTGTATTAGTAGTAGTAGTATGAGTCTCACTCTCCCCTACTGTTCCCTCCCTCCACCCCGGCAAAAAGAGCTTCTTCGTGTCGCTAATGACATTTAGATGGTTCATCTGCTCTGAAGTACAAGAACTAATTCAGTGGCTTTGCTTTGTCTGGCCCCGTGATGTGGTCTCATTTGGCCGTTCGGATGCTGGAAATTTGGGCAGGCACGGCCACAGTGGGGGCAGTGGGGTGTCTTGCGGCTGAAATTCTGAAAACGTAATCGAACAGGGCTTCTAAATTCCGATGCGTCACGCCCTCGCCACCATAGCAACTGTTCACCTAGATGACGCTGCCCCGTTTTTGGGCGCTCATATGTGTTAGCTTTCAGTTGTTTTCATCTTAGCATCGGCAGCGCCCGGTCTCTGCGTCAATTCAACGGTCTCCTCCTCCGTAAGCGCTCTGTGCTCTTGAGCAGTATCTAATCTGAATATGATTTCAGACATACCGACATGCAACCATGTTGTATTTCCAATGATTTGCTTACCCCAAGCTCGAAGAGCCTTAGCAGTGCGACAGAGCTTAATGTGTATCTTTCTGAGAGCATCATTAGTTGCAACCGGCCTATTCCATGCAGCATGCACCACCTCATGGAAGCCCGGGAAGGACGGCCAAAAACTTTCGAATTTGAAGCCCCTGTAAACCTTCTTGCTCACCTGACCTGTGAGTAGAAGTGGGCAATGATTCGAGATCATCGACGGCAAGGCATCAAGCTGACAATCCGGAAATAGGCTATCCCAATCCGGCGAGCTGAAGAAACGATCAATTTTTGTCATAGTGGCATCCGCTCTCTCATTTGACCACGTAAACTTTCTTCCTTTTAGGTTGATCTCTTTGATGGATGTTGTGTCAATACAGTCCTTGAAAGCCACCATTAGTCTTCTATTTCGGACCGGTTTGTTCTTGTCCTCATCTTTATATATCATGTTGAAGTCACCCAAAAGGAGCCATGCATCATGTACAATCTGACGCACCCCAATGATCTCAGGAAGGAAATCCATCTTCTCCTGTTGATGTTTGGGACCATACACACCCGTGCAGGACCACAGTTGCTCTTCTCCGATCGTTTTCACCGTGGCCGAAAGAGAGTGGATGCCAACATGCACATCCGTCAGCTTGTGAGTAGACGAGGACGCTGCCATTAGAATACCTCCCCTCGTCCCATGAGCCGGCAGATAGCAGAACTCTTCGGTGAAGTCTTGGCCAAGGAGCTCTCTAACACAGTCCACTGAAATACTCTCCATCTTTGTCTCCTGCAAACATATTACGGAGGCTCTGTAATCTTGCACGACGCTTCTTATCAAAGCTCTTTTTGCCAGCGCATTGATCCCTCTGACATTGCAGCATAATATCTTGCAATTTGAAGCTACCATATGTAACTAAATGTACCACCCGGAAAGGTCCCCAGCCTGCAGCCCCTAATTTCTTTGCCCCCCTTGATATTTAACTGGATCCTAAGATGTGACCAATTTGAAGAGAAAGTGTGGGGAACATTACAACTTGCGAGGGGACCACACACAAACACCTGATTCATTGTCCACACCTTGATTAGGCCATACAACAGCATTAACAAAAGTAAGTTCCACGCACTAAACTCAAACTCAACTCCAACAGGAACACACCGACGTAGACAGTTCATAGAAAACATAGCAGTGACACCGACAACATAAGGCCGATCAGGCCTAAACCTCAGCCACTTGCCAGCTCGAAGCCCCTGTTGCGCGAAGGAGGTCGGGCGCCTCAGTAATTCCATATAAGGTTGCCAGAATCTGCACCATCTCCGAAGTGAGTGGTGTGTTGAAAAGGTTCACATACTTCTCCAGAAGGTCCTTGTCAAGCGCTGCAGTGTGGGCGGGAACAACGCCCAGCTTCTTTGCAATATTGAGTTGAGCTCTCTTTAAAATTGGCATTTTTGCGAAACTCTGATTTGCCAATCTAGCACTACGGCGCTGTTGACTGGGGGGAGCCTCGAAGGAGGGAGGGTCCGGTAGCAGCGGCTTCGGTATTTTCTGAACGATCAAACTAGCGAACTGTCGGTCTTGAGAGCCCTCTGCAATAGAAGGCAGTCCTTGGTTCGTCAAAACTGGGGCCTCCCCCGCCAAAGCCCCCTGCTGGCCCTGTGGTAGAGGGGAGGCGCAAACCAACTGCTGCAAATTCTGGGACAATTGGCAGGAGGCCTCTAGTATCATCGGGTCCCAATCTCTGAGGTCACCGGGAGGACCGGGGTCTTCACGGTGAGCCCCAACATCACATAACAAATCAGCATGACCTGCCGATGGCTCAATCTGGTGGATAGCTCGAACATCGCAGCCTTGCGCAGCAGACGGAACAATAAGCGAAAGACAACGGCCATGGTGCATGGTCTCGCTGTGACTGCCACCGAGCCTAGCATGCGCACTTGCCCTTGATGGCGCGCTGAAATGGCCCGAGCTCCCTGGAACAAATCCGCGAGAAGAAGCATTAGAGCTGCCACCATCTGGGGGGTGGCGATCTGTCCCTGGAGGCCCCGTGCCGTCGTGAGGAGTGTCCTGCAGACAGGGACGAGGACCCGTCCTCCAATCCTAGGCACCACGGCAGCTGGAAAACACGAGGGAAAGCAGGCTCTTCCAAGCCGAAGTCGTGACCATCATGCCCGAAATCGACGACACGGTCGATGTGTATAATCACTTTGAAATTGAGGAATGTAGGCTGCAGTGAACTCTCTTGAGGCCGGCCAAGGAAATCGTGACGCCTTCTGGTGCCTTCTTCCACCTTGAGCGTTGCTCGTTTTGGGATCCCATTCGCATCAGCCAACCACGCCCAGATGCAGAGACAAGCTGAATCTTCATGTGTCAGCGGATCATCTAGCACCGGGAAGACCATGCCCCGGCCCTGAACCAAGGCAGCAGCAGTTTGCACTGACCAGCAGTGCCTAGGGACGCCTTCAAAACACAGTCGCACCTTGTATCTTGGCCTCCATACCTCGGCCTCCGCTCTTGGGTTCCAGACAATGAATCGCAGGTTGACCTTTATGTTGTGCATGCTTTAGTGAGCCAAACATATCAACAGCATTGTCGAACTAGAACCATGGCAAACAATGGTGTATTTAACTGGTTTGTGGCGTATTTAGTAAACGGTAGATAAAAAAGATTTTATGTCTGCCTCACCTATATTTTCATCCTGCGTCCGCCACTGGCTGTAGGTGAAGTGTTTCGGGTCCCAATTGGTTCATGCCTTGCTAGATCATGTGGCTTTTTGTCCTCTATATGTTCCTTCGATCGACGAGGATGTTGGTGTTGGAGTTAGGTACTGAAGGTTGGTCATCCACACCACCGACTCCGACGGGGTCTCAAGGTGGTGGATCGGGGTCTCAAGGTGGTGGATGTTTGTGCAAGGGTTGGGGAAGAGATGTCTTTCATGCTCTACTACCTTTGTTGATGTTGGATCTAGCGATAGTGTTTGCGAAGTCGTGCTTGCTATTGTTGCTCGAGTCTTTTGCATGGGCAGCGTTCTACGCTAGTCCTTTCTTGGCCACGATTGTCAATCCCAAACTACAAATCAATGTCGTCAACTACACCGACATGATCGAGCTGCAGGACTCATTGGTCTGCTCACCATTCTCTTAACCCAATGTAGGTCAAGGCTAGAGGGAGCCTTTCGGGCGACACCATCTGTCCATATCGTCAACTCTATGGTTAGGATGACACTACGTGGATGCTATCATATCCTATTTGTGTTTCGTATGAGTGGTATCGGTTGAGGTGGCCCTCTTATGAGTTTGTTTCGGTAGTTGTACAGTCCCTTTGCATATACTGTTGATGGTGGTAGGTGATTTAGCCATCCCTCCTAGTTGGCGTTGCAATCTTAGTGTTACTGATAAAAAAAAGGAAATGATCTTAGGTTGTCCCTAGGTCAAGGAGCTAGCTCACTAACACGTTAGACACAGTTCACATATAGTAACAGTGTATATATGTCGACTAAAATTTGAGCATAAGGGTCTCCTAAATTGGTCCAACAACTCTCCTACGGAGCCCTTAATTACTTTGTGTCCAACAACCCTTATCTCCAACCCTAGATTTAGGAATTCTTTCTCCTTCCCATATCATATTTGTTTGTTGGAATGGGATTTTAAGGGTGTTCTTTAGTGTGTAGAAACATAGGAGAAGTGGATTTTCAGGGGGACTTCTGGAGATGGCGTCACGCTACCATGTTACAAACAAATTGCGAGCAACTTCAAATTCAAAGAAAAGATTTTTCAATTTTTCATGCTATGGTCCAATTGGTATCGAAATACTAAGATACCGTTGGCAAAGACGTACATTGCAATTTCTCTTCGGATCCAAACACAGTAATCGCATATACCAGAGTACCAAAATTTAGAAATGTTTAATCTAACCAACGCAAATATTCTGCATAGAGAAAATATGTATGTACGTTGAGCTACAACACTATTAAGT
>SPJY01020340.1:575811-591389 GCA_005191435.1 Raddia distichophylla
CTCTCTTGCTGACTCCATAGGGTCTATTAATCAGCACACATGCTAAAGAGCAAATATACTGGCCAGTGTCCGCACAAACAAACACTAACTGGCAGATAATTTCGCCCCTAAGCATCGATCTGGCATCATCAGGGCCGATGTATGTGTGGACAAATATAGTAGAAGAGGAAGGATGGGAAAGGCAGAGAAGACACCTACCTGACACCGGATCTGGCCATCCCAGACCCCGCCTTGGCGGAATCCAACGATCCCGCAAGGAGAACGCTCCGGCGGCTGTGGCAATGGCAGCGGCCTGAGGAAGGAGGACGCTCCGGCGGCTGCGGTAGAGCGGCTAGGGCTCTCCCTGTCCCTGCAGGGCAAGAGACGAGGAGGGGGCCTACGGGGCGAGAGCGGGGAAGGGGAGAGGGGGGGTGCAGGGGCAAGCGGCTAGGGCTCTCCCTGTCCTTGCAGGGCATGAGACGAGGAGGGGCGCGAGGGGGCGAGAGCGGGGAAGGGGAGACGAGGGGGCAGGGGCTGGGGCTGGGGCTGGGGTTTCGTGCCGACAGGCGGAAGGACGGCGGGCTGAGAATGGAAAAGATGAAGGACTGAAACGCAAAATTGCATAGTCATGAATAGAAAACACAAGGGCACAGGTGCGAAGACCTAGGGACGGATGCGGGAAATGTATGATTCTGTGGGTTTTTCTGCAAAACTGTATGGGCACTGTGTGGGGACGTGGCGAGCAGGGGAGGCGCGAATGTGCTCGAAGCAGGCAGCGTGAACGTGGACGAAAAACGGAAGAGGATCCCTTAGCACGCTTAATATATAGAATATAGAATAGAAATAGATGTGCCTTTTGCAAACTATATAACATTGTTATGGATTTATGTGCTGCCATTTGGTTATGTATGTGGAAACTATGTGTCATTTGGTTATGTATGTGGTGGTTATGTGTCATTTGGTTCATATTTGTTGTTGAATTTGTATTTTTGCATTGATGTGACTGTGGAGTGCTCGAAAAGATGTGGATTCGAGTACGTAAATATGTGTGGCTGATGTGTGGAGAATTTGAGACTGGAATTATGTTGGAAATTGTGGTTTTTTGCAGGTTAAAATTAAGGTTTTTATTAAAATACAACAGCTATTTTAATTGCTGTTGTAATACCTATGTCGGCGGCATATAGTATGCCGCCGACATAGGTCAAGCTTCAGGCGCACCCGTGGCCCTCTTTGTAGGCATCAGTGTCGGCGGCATCGGGAATGCCGCCGACATAGAGATCAGGATGACACTTCCTGATCTCTATGTCATCCTGATCTCTATGTCGGCGGCATTCCCGATGCCGCCGACACTGATGCCTACAAAGAGGGCCACGGGTGCGCCTGAAGCTTGACCTATGTCGGCGGCATACTATATGCCGCCGACATAGGTATTACAACAGCAATTAAAATAGCTGTTGTATTTTAATAAAAACCTTAATTTTAACCTGCAAAAAACCACAATTTCCAACATAATTCCAGTCTCAAATTCTCCACACATCAGCCACACATATTTACGTACTCGAATCCACATCTTTTCGAGCACTCCACAGTCACATCAATGCAAAAATACAAATTCAACAACAAATATGAACCAAATGACACATAACCACCACATACATAACCAAATGACACATAGTTTCCACATACATAACCAAATGGCAGCACATAAATCCATAACAATGTTATATAGTTTGCAAAAGGCACATCTATTTCTATTCTATATTCTATATATTAAGCGTGCTAAGGGATCCTCTTCCGTTTTTCGTCCACGTTCACGCTGCCTGCTTCGAGCACATTCGCGCCTCCCCTGCTCGCCACGTCCCCACACAGTGCCCATACAGTTTTGCAGAAAAACCCACAGAATCATACATTTCCCGCATCCGTCCCTAGGTCTTCGCACCTGTGCCCTTGTGTTTTCTATTCATGACTATGCAATTTTGCGTTTCAGTCCTTCATCTTTTCCATTCTCAGCCCGCCGTCCTTCCGCCTGTCGGCACGAAACCCCAGCCCCAGCCCCAGCCCCTGCCCCCTCGTCTCCCCTTCCCCGCTCTCGCCCCCTCGCGCCCCTCCTCGTCTCATGCCCTGCAAGGACAGGGAGAGCCCTAGCCGCTTGCCCCTGCACCCCCCCTCTCCCCTTCCCCGCTCTCGCCCCGTAGGCCCCCTCCTCGTCTCTTGCCCTGCAGGGACAGGGAGAGCCCTAGCCGCTCTACCGCAGCCGCCGGAGCGTCCTCCTTCCTCAGGCCGCTGCCATTGCCACAGCCGCCGGAGCGTTCTCCTTGCGGGATCGTTGGATTCCGCCAAGGCGGGGTCTGGGATGGCCAGATCCGGTGTCAGGTAGGTGTCTTCTCTGCCTTTCCCATCCTTCCTCTTCTACTATATTTGTCCACACATACATCGGCCCTGATGATGCCAGATCGATGCTTAGGGGCGAAATTATCTGCCAGTTAGTGTTTGTTTGTGCGGACACTGGCCAGTATATTTGCTCTTTAGCATGTGTGCTGATTAATAGACCCTATGGAGTCAGCAAGAGAGAATAATCGAATTAAAACATTAGTGGATTAACTCAGTTGAGCTTGTGGGCTTGCTGCATAGGTTTTTTTACGATGCTTATATTAACATGGAAATTCCGAGGATTGGTGATTTTACAAGAAATCGCTAACATATAGATACTACGTTTTCAAAAAAAAAACTAACATATTGATACTCTTGTCAGGTTGAACACTTTTTTCCTAAAGTGTTATGCAACAAATGTCGAGGTTGATGTTAGCGATGTAAATAAAGATGAGGCTTTTGATGACCACCCGTCATTACCACCTGGCTGTTCCATTCCAATTGTTCATCTCCGAGGAGATGTTCTAGATTCTAGTCCTTTTCCTCTGCATGAGAGGGCTTCCCATTGTGCCAATTTTGAAGAGTTGCCGGTATGTTTTTTATTTTCTTTCCGCTGTTCTCTGTCAAACACTATTTATTACTGTCTTGTAATTGTTTTTTTTATATACAGGTTTTGTCTGAAGGAGAGCAATATACATTGTCTGCTACTCCAGCTCACCCTGCTGGACTATATGGTATGTCCATTGTTCCTGTTCATGCATGCCACTGGATTAGCTTTACACAATATGTACTATTTACACCTTTAAATTATATACAGCTATATTGAAGTAACCAAATAAGTTTGTTTGCTTCTTTGGTGAAATAAATTGGAGCGAACATGCAAAATATCTTTTACATTAAGGCATATCATGTAACAGGAATAATAATTGCATATGAACCCAATCTATGTGTTTCATTTATAACATATATGCATCACAGAATTTACATCCTTTAACATTCTATAAACTTGATGCAGCACTATATGTTAGCTACTTATTTGGCAATTTAGTTGAACAACTGTGGAACTTCGCTTGGCCTGCTGCTCTGGCAATTCTTCATCCAAGCCTACTGCCTGTGGCTATTGTGGGGTTCTTCACAAAGGTACTTTCCATTGTATGAAATTCAACAGAGGTTTTCAAATTAATAAATTTTTTTTATGACTTCCAGCTTTCAGTTTTTGTTGGTGCACCAATAGTTGGCAAACTTATGGACCATTTCCCTCGAATACCTACGTACACCGGATTAAATGCTGTCCAGGTGCTTGTCTTTAAATATTCTCTATATTCAAAAATTATGCGCAAAGAAGCCAACTCAATATCGATTTTTCTATGTATTGCCCAAAAAAATGACGGTAGTCCTTTGCGTAACCTGGTATAGCAGGTAGCCACCCAGTTGATATCAGCTGCAATGATCATCTATGCTCTCCAGAACATGAGCTATGCTACTACAACAGCTGTGGTTCTCCAACCTTGGTTCCTTGCATTAGTGGCAGCTGGAGCTATTGAAAGGCTTGCAGGATTGGCACTAGGAGTTACCATGGAGCGGGACTGGGTTGAGGTATTGATTGACTGTACGGTAAATGCTTAGTTCTTACACAATTGCATTACTATTGTTGGTATGTGGTCAACCATATACTATTTTCATTTTGATTACCTGTTTCCCCTGATTTATGTTGTATTCATGTTTTCTATTCTGTTTTCATCAAAACACTACAAAGGGTCAGTTTCTGAGAAAAATTCCTTTGTTTGGCCCTGGAAGAATACATAGTCGATCCATCTTAGTGTAGCAAGCTCAAAAAAATTCTCATGGCTACTGGAAAGCTTAGATGGTCTGAACCAGTAATGGTTGATTTCCATTCTGAAATGCTATGTCATTTTTTATGTTTATCGATTGGCGTGAATTTAACCCAGAAGTATTTTAAAACTATAGACTAAAACATATCTGAATAAAAAAACTCAGGTGCTAGGCTATATGATCACTTTTCCATATATGTGATATGTCTATGCATTGCCCTAACCATTTTGGCAATGAACATAGTCCATTTTAGCAAAACCTTTTTGTGCAACATTTTGATTTCAGATTTTCGAGATCTGCATACATTTATTTTGTTATGCTTCTATTATATAATCTCAGGTATGTCTACAACAACCAATTTCCATAGCATCTTTGCATGTCAGATCCTACATTGTTTCCTATATCAGTGATGTACCTAATCTTCCGTGGAATGATCTTCGCGTATTTTTATTTGACAGGTTAGTAATATTTTATTCTCATTAAGGGCCTGTTGTTTTGAGTTGATCTGAATGGCTGAACGGCTGAAATGACTGAACTTCGAGAGCTTTTCGAGGTAGCCTTGAGATTCGGATACATTTCATTTGACTTGCTTTTTAAAGCGTTAGAACCCACCTTTAAAACAGCGAAAAAAGGACTCAAAAAACTCAAAGCATACATGTTTTCAAAACGTAGATAAGTCGTTAAGCTGTTAAGACGTTAAGCTGATAAGCTCAAAAGAACTGGGCCTAAGTGTTTCTTGTTCCCCTATTTAGTTATTAGTGACCATTATAGCATCTTTTATTCTAGTGGTGTTTAGTTCAAGCAAACATTTGCCCTTAAAAATGCTTCTTGCTCACACAATATGTATTATTAACTTTGTTAACGTGCTTCCCAGGTTTGCTGTCAGGGTCATTTCTGAGAGGTCTAATAGTTAATTGGACAATAGATTTGCTTGTTGCATTTACATTGATGCATAAAGAAATTGATACATACAATCAGTTTTCTTACTGTTTCTTATTTCCTCTTTTTTTGGGGATATTTTTCAGTGTCATCAAATGCAAAAAAGTTCTTGTGGACTGTTAGGTTGTATGAAAGTGTCTATGTTTTTGGCATTAATACTATTCTGTTAGCATGTACATTGTTTTCCGATTTGGTGTATGCATGTCGAATGCTTGCCTAATGACATGTTTCTTTTTTCCCCGTTCAGGGTGACAATACAGAGGTAATTTTAGTTGCTGCCAAAGTGGTTGAGTCTCTAAAATTTCAACCGGGTTTCTTAAAACTTCTCCGACTTTGCCTGCCATCTATACATGTCATCTACTTAGTTAATCTTCAGATTCTATGGCTGTAACATATTCATCTCTATTGAAAATAGAACCAGCTGAATTTTTCTGGATGCCTCCCTTTAGATTAATTCCTACTATTTTGTGCGCAACTTCTTTCATAGAATTTCCCGACCATATTGCATCTCCATGAACGAGGCATGAACTAATGAACATAGTGGTTCCATATCTCAAAACTCTATGAAATGCCCCATGTCGTACCAATGAGTTTTTTCTTCCTACCAGCGAATTTCTATCGATAAACACACAAATTATTATACCGCCGGTTACACTGCTGTAACTCATTTATCATATATTATTTCCTTTCTGGTTTAGCTTTGCTATAATAAAATACTAATTTCACATCTGTATTAGCACAAGAAACAATTCCTCCTAGCATGTCAACTATGATTTAGCTCAGAACAGCAGGTTTTCTCTGTTCTTTGTGTTCCTACTATTTTTTCACCTATTAGTTGTTCATTGCCTCTCTCTATTTTTCTTCTATACCTATTTTGGTGCTCTCTTTACACATACCATGGAAATAAAACATCATTTGTTCTGTCTGACTAAGGTAAAGCTCTGACCACAAACTGTTTTATGTATGCATGCATCGCGTGCAGCATACTTTTTGCATATATTGTCGCTATATTGTTCTCTCTCCCCACCCCCAAAAAAAAAACAGGACGTTCAACAAAATACCCCTCCAACTGATAGAACTCTCGATGCATCTACCAAAGACACAAGGTTTGTGCAATGCCTATACGGCGCTCTGTCTTTTACATAATATGCTTACGAGTTAATACATTATCTGTTCTCTATTTAGCGTTCCTGCTTGTGTACCACAGACTCGATCTGTCAGAAGAAAATTATTTGATCCAAAAACACCACATCTGGAATAGTAGAGGTATCCAACTCAAATGTACAATATATTCGCTTATATAAATAGCCATGTTTATTTCATATATTATGACATTGGCCTTGTCTCCCATAAACAGCGTCAGACAGCTTTCAAAATTTTCCAGCCAACTATTTTGTCGCCGCTTGCTCGCCATTAGTTGGACGAAGCTGATGTTTCTCAAGTTATGTAAAGTGCTATGTGTTATATATGTAAATATCCGTCCTACCTGTCCTGCTCCATTCACCATGTCTTGCCACACCTACTGCTTTACTTTTCCCCTGTCTCAGTGCTTACTCTATCTACTCAGTGTCTGGGTACTGCGCAGTCAGCTTACCTCCGGAAATTTCTACCTGTTCGGCTTCTTTCCTCCACAGGTAACTATTTCATCTCACATTTCTCCTGCCGCCCATGGATTTGGTATGTTTGCTCCAGAATACATTGTTCTTCACTTTCACATTCTTAGTTTCCTCCTATCATGCTACACCAAATGGATGAACCATTTTGAGTGCGCTAAATCCTGATCTACAGATTAGCAGATTCATAAATATCAGAGCAAGTTGCTTCGATGGAGCACCTCATGGTGGTACCTGGTGTGTGTATAGCTGCTGCTTTTCTCTTATATAGATATGTATCGTGCATTTACATTTATTCTGTTCTTCTCAAGTGCTTTGTTTTCAAAACGAAAAATGACAATCAACAACATTTATATTCGAAATCATCCATATCTACCTATCCGCGTAACAGCATAAGAAGGGCAGCTTATAAAACCATATTGTTTTACTGTTGCTTACGAAGGAAATAATCTGCCATTATTAGCCAAGGATATTCTTGCAAATGGCTTGGCTGATATAGAACAACAAAGAATTCATCCTTATCAGCAGTTGTTGCAAACAGGTAATATATCAGGTCATAGATGTTGTCACATACAAATCATTGTGTGCATTGCTCTTTGTTATTCTATTATGCAACATTTTTCCAGTTAGTCTTCATACTGCATATTATGAATGAGGATTTTTTCTCTAAGCAGGAAAAAATAGCATCTCGGCTGAAATTACATATCGTCCTATTTGCCGGTTCGTGCTCTTAGCGCCATCAAACCTCCTGTTGACCTCCTGCTAAGTTAACAGGCTCAACGTATCAAAGACTTTTTTCCTACATATTCTACCTTCTGTGTTAGATATTGCTGATATAAACAATGTTTCTTGCTGTAAATAATAACATTATGCACTTGTGTTTAACTCATTGATGTGATTATCATGTGTTTTCTGTGCTATATGTCGCCACCTTTTATATATGATTTTTTTCCTGTTCCTTGTGTTGATTCATTTATATCTTCAACAGTTCAATGCATGTACAGTGCTGTCGTGCGCGAAACTGGAATAGGTAGCATTCAAATCAAATGTCTGGTTAAATGAGATAATTTAACAGCGATTTCCAGCGAACTCTAGATTTCTGCCTCTACATTCGTTTTAGCGAGTACCTGCTTCTTGCACGGTTACACATTTTTAGCTTTTCATTTTTTCTTATCGCCTTTCCCCTTTCGTTCAGACTAGAAAAAAAACATGCCGAGCACAAACTCCATTTAGCTGCCGTTAGTTGTCGCTGCCAAAATTGCAGGTAGCTTCCCCCATCTGCTCACAGCGCTGCCAAATCGCACGTCACACAACTATAAACAAAAGGTCCATGCACATCCCAAGATGCATAGGTGCACATCTAAAAAATTCCTTTGTCCGATTGTTCGTTAGCAGGTCCCTCCTTCCTTTAACTCATATATCTATTTATTTTGCTACCTTCCAACATCTTTCGTTTCATCCAAGCCTGAAATCACTACCAAAACAACGTCTCCTGTCAATCATTTATTTTGTTTACGCTAACACTATACAAAATTTCACCTCCAAGGGGATAAAACAATTGCTTAGTGGAAAGTGGGTCTAAACCATTTATGCTTGATCCAACGGTATAAAATTATCTTATCCCTAGTGTGCTAAAAACAAAATTTAAAAGGTAACTAACACAAATATGGCAATAACATACATATAACGGACGCATGCGCGCATGAGCACGCAATTACTGCTAGTATGTCATATAGATACAATATTACCAAGTTTCGTGACCTAGACATCGACAAGTGCATACAAACTAAACCTAAGGGTTCTGCGAACCGTCGTAGAGGCTTGGATCATGCGCAAAGATCCCGTCCACGATCTGCATGGCCGCAGAGCCTGTGACACTGTCGTCACCTCCCTGCTGCTCATTCTGTGCATGAGCAGGCATAGCTGAGCCGGACACCTGTAAAAGCGGAGGAAATTATGTATCTGAGAAACTTTATGCATTTGTGTACTCTTATGAAAATGTTATGGCAGAAATACATACCCCTGGAGAAGGCATTGCTGCTGATGGGAACTGGAGCATTCAGGGTGGCGGCACGAACGCGGGGAAAGTGTCGGGCTGCGTCGGTGGTCCCCCCTACGATGGCGTGTAGGCGTATTGTGATGCAGGAGGCGCTGGGGCTTGGCTGCAGGACCCGCCCCTGGGAATGCCTGCGAATATATACATATATGATATGTTAGCGTCTAAACAATGAAAGGACAACAACAGATATAACTGCGGATAGGACATGATTTTTTAAGTACCTTTTGCAAAAACTGCATCAGGTAGAGGTTCTGATTCTGGAGCATATCCATCCTCCTCTCGTTCGCCGCATCCTTTTTCGCTTGTGCTTGTGCTTGCGATTGCTGATGCTGCCGCTGCTCGTCCGCCGCCCTTTTTTGTAGCAACTCCTCGAAAAGCTTGGCCTGGGCTTCTAGCTGGGCAAAGGTGGCAGCTGAGGCCTGCTGTTGACGTGCCTTGACCTCAAGGCGGTACGCGGTGGCATTGACGACGGAGTCCATCATGCCATACTTGCCGTGAGCCCTCCCACCAAACTCATCGTAGAGAACCACAGGGTCGGCTGGCATATTGGCGAGGTCACACTCCTCACCGTGCTTCGTCCGCATGGTCGCTGTATATGCATCCTGCGAACAAATGAGATGATGCGGCATAGTTAGACACTGTCGAGTAGGTGTAAATAAGCGAAAAGAGTTGGTTACTTATATCCTTCTCTTGGGTAGCTGGCGGCATCGGTGGTTGTGTCCCGTCTAGGAGCACACGTGGCGAATCCTGAGGGCTCAACCCCGGATGCAGCCTCCTATATGAAATCAAATAGTGACATATTACACCTTGTCAAATCTAGTAAATTGTAGGTATAAAAGATGAATGTGCTCACCAAGTCTCGTGCCACGTGACCCATGCTGAGGCCGCCCATGTAGGTGGTGCACATTTCAGCCCCGACTTCCTTGTTTTCCCTGTTCCTCTTGGACATGGCGATCCACTTATACGTCTCCCAAGTAAGGCAAAGGTATCTCCAACCCCTTGGCTCCATGTCTAAGCAGTCTGGACGCCAGGGAAGGTATTGCTCCGGGTCCAGGTGATCCTCGTGCCCTCCGATCGGTAGTGCTTGATCACCGCATCCAAGCGAGCAAGCCTGAGAGAGTTTCGAACCTTTTTGGATGCCATCTTGTCGATCACACGGCGAGCAGCCTCGTAGTGCTCGGCGGAGTCGTCGGGAGGGTTCAACCGGTAGCGCGCCTGCATGAATAAAGAAACAAATTGTTAAAGTAATAACTTTGCCAATTGTATAAAAAAGACACAAATGGTTAAAGTAGTGAACATGTTATCCAGAACTCGTCGACGACGGCATCGGCGACTGTTCCTCCCTCCTCGTACCCCACGAGGTCGTAATCGCTCCAAGTCATCGCCGGGCGCCTATCCCTGCCAGTGCCCACTATCTCGGGGTAGTAGTGTCTGCAGAGCACCCCTATCTGTTTTCCCGGCTCCGTCCTCGCCCCCTTGTTGACGCAAACCAACGTATTGCATGTATAATTCAGGACAAGTGTTTAATTAGCCGGCGGTGTTGATGCCTAAAAAACATCGGAAATGAAATGTTGAAGTGATTAGTATGCATACCTCTTCCCAGCGGAAACCCGTACCCGCATCCTCTCATTTGGAGTTTCGGCTGTTTTTATAGTTTGTTCCGCCCCCGGTGTCTCTTGGAGCTCGAACCCTCGTCAGTCTCGAAGGGCACGTAGTCCTTGTCCTCGTCCTCATCCTCATCCACCATCTCCCCCAACCAAGCCTGAGCGTCTGCCTCATCCTCATCCTCACCCTCATCCTCATCATCACTCTCATCATCATCCTCCCCTGTACTTTTCTCGCCACTCCCGTCTAGCATCCACTTGTCCTTATAGCCCTGGTGCACACCCCCTGTCGGGTCCGCCGCCTCCCAATCCCTCTCATCCTCCCCGCTCTCATCCTCCTCCCCGCTCCCTTCTACCCCTCCCCCTCCCTCTCCCTCTCCTGACATGACCTGCAAGGCCGGCTGCTGCTCCTCGGCCCTCTCCCCCTCCTGCCCACTCCCACTCCCTCCCCCCAACTGGAGCTCCTCCGCCATGTGTTGCCCTCTCTTCTTGTACTTAACCCCAAAGAGATTTTTTGTCGCTCCAGCTAACCTGCACTGAATCCCAGTCATCCTGCAAAAAAGAAAGTAAATGGTACAATTAGATCGATATGAGATAAATGGAAATGAAAGTAAATAAAGCAATTCTACCTAGCTACTCATAAGTAAATATGAATGCGTCAAAAATCTTTTGCTTCCTCTTCCTCCTCCTGTTCCTCTTCTTCTTCATCTTCCCCTTCTTCGCTTTCTTCCACTTCCTCTTCGTCCTCCTCATCGTCTTCCTCTTCCCCTTCCTCCTTCGGCTGCTGTTGCATATCACCAATATCGACGTGCAGCTGTCTTGACAAGTCGTGTTCTTGGAATGGCTCCACATATGGCTCTTCAGGAGGCTCGTAGTCTTCTTCCGTGAGGTTGGGCAATGCACCAACGGGATGATATTTACGGACAATCCACCAATATTTGTAATCCGGGTAGGCGTATGGCAGATATAACACTAGCTCGACTTGTTCGGGGAGAATGAACACGTCGGGCCTTTGATATAGTTCGTTTCATTGATATCAACTAGGCCCAACTCGGGAGTACGCCGCACCCCAGTATCAGTATCGAACCATCTACACCGAAGTAGTACAAGCGAGAGATCGTTGTTGCCTTCATAGCATATTTCCACAATCTCCTCAATGATCCCATAGTACTCTTGGTTTGGACCACCATGCGGGTCTGTGACATAACTGACAACCCCACTTGGGCGAGCAGACTCGGCTCCTTCAGATCGATATCGATATTCATGGCAATCATAGCATCCATGGACCTTAATCGTACGATTGCATCCACGTGACATTTGTCGTAGATCGTTGTGCACGCTGGAACGTGTACGACACTGCATAGGCATATGCACAACAAGTCAAATAGAAGTTACGTATAGAAATTGAAATGTGCGGTTTAAGAGGATAAACTTACGTGGTGATGAAACCATATAAGAAAGTTTGGATAGTTTTGCCCACGGCCTTTGCACGCTGGAACGTGTACGATACTGTATAAGCATATGCACAACAAGTCAAATAGAAGTTATGTATAGAATTTGAAATGTGCGGTTTAAGAGGATAAACTTACGTGGCAATGAAACCATATAAGAAAGTTTGGATAGTTTTGCCCACGGTCTTGTCGTTTCAACTTTTTAATTTGAGCGGGCGAGGGTTCACCTGGTCGTCTCCTCTTTTCTTAAATAAATTGACTACAAGAATAGGTGTTCCATTCAATTATATTGACTACAAGAAAAAATGTTTCATTCAATTATTTATAGAATATTGACTTACTCGATGTACACCTTCATTTTATCCATGTTGTCGTACACGTAGAGCTGAATGTTAATTTTTTCTGCTTCATCCAAGTCATGTGTTGTGCTTTTGCCAACATTGCGTCCGACTTGGTCATGAAACATCTCAAGGTTGGAAGTACTTTTGCGTCATGCCTTCTTATACCTCGGTTGTGGCACATGTACCTTATTCCTTATCGCAAAGTATTTGTCTGTGAAATGGGCGATCTCCTGAGTGAGCCAAGCTTCGGCAATACTACCTTCGACTCGTGCTTTGTTCTTCACCTTCAATCTAAGGTTTTTCATCATCCATTCAACATGATACATCCACCTGAGCTGTGTCAGACCCCCAACTTTTGCTTCGTATGCCAAATGCACCAATAGATGTTGTATGCAATTGAAAAAACCAGGAACATACATCTTCTTGAACTTTGTGATGACCACAACAATCTCCTTCTCCTATTCCTCCATCCTCGGCGCGGATATCTCTTTTGCGCACAACTCTCGATAGAAGAAGCTCAGCTCTAATAGTGTTCTCCAAATAGCGTCGTCCACATATCCACGCCATACGGCAGGAAACAGACGCTCTATGAATACTTTGTAGTCGCGAGCCTTCATTCCATTTAACTTGCATTGCTCTGTACTAACGGCATGACGAAGGCTCGTCGCATAACCATCAGGGAATTTTACCTTTTCCTTAATCCAGACTAGGATATGCCTTATTTGTGCACGTGTGAGGCAATACTTCGCCCTAGGTTTCATCCCATTTTCGTCAAGATTCAACTCCGGACGATCACATATCAAAGCACAGTCCAACCGAGCTTTTATGTTATCTATAGTCTTATGTTGGATGTCCCAGTTTGTGTTGATGATTGCCTCACACATATTCTTCTTCTAGTGCATCAGGTCGAGATTGTGAGGCTGCTTTAGGTCCGTTGCGTAAAGAAGATTATAGATGCTGCATTTATGAGTCCAATGGCGGTCTTTCGCTTATACGTCTTTGTTGCCCTTCTTTGCCAAATGTTCATGCCATTTGATGATATCATCCACTTCAAACCGTTCTGGTGGCTGTTCCTTCCTCACTGTCTTAGCTTTACGAAACGTATTTCTTTCCTTCCTAAATGGGTGATTTGGCGGCAGAAAACGACGGTGACAGTCAAACCAACAAGCCTTGCCCTCCTTTTTAGTTTGAATGCGTCTGTGTCTCTCAAGCATTTAGGGCACGACAACATTCCATGGGTGCTCCACCCCGAAAACATGCCATACGCCGAAAAATCATGTATGAACCACAGGTAGGCGACCCTCATCTTGAAGTTCTGGCCTTTATAGCTATCATGTGTCAATACCCCGTTGGTCCAGAGGTCGCTCAGCTCTTCTACAAGTGGTTGCATGAATAGGACCAAGTTTTTTCCAAGAGACTTAGGTCCGGGTATGATAACAGAAAGGAACATGTACTCTTCTTTCAGATAAAGTTGAGGCGACAGGTTGTATGGGATGGCAAATACTGGCCAGTACGAGTACCGGTGCGAGGTCATATTGAATGGGGTGAAACCATTGGTGGATAGCCCGATACGCACATTCCTGGGCTCAGCTGCAAATTCAGGGTGTTGCTGGTCAAAATGCCTCCAGGCTTCTGCATCTGATGGATGAGTCATCACACCCTCCTTCCTACGTATGCCCTCTTTGTGTCACCTCATGTGTCTGGCCGTGATTTTGGACATGTACAGACGTTGCAGCCATTTAGAGATCGGAAAGAAACGAAAGGTTTTCTAAGCAACCGTCGTCTGTCTCTCTACGCCATCTCGTCCAATAACTAGCACGTACCGACTCTCACCGCAATGCTTGCAATGAGTCAGCCCAGAATCGGTCTTCCGGTAAAGTATGCATAACTTTAGGTAGTAGTCTACCCTCTCGCACGACATGCCTAACACGCTCAAAAGCTTCTTCGACTCATACAGATTTGGAGTAATCTTGTGCCCAGCCAAAAGTAGGCTATCCAGAAGTTTGCACACGTCATTGAAACAATTGGCAAACAGGTTGTATTTGGTCTTCACCGCCACCAGATGTGAAACCGCCGAGAGCACGGTCACATCGGTATGCCCGTGAAGTGGCTCGTTGGCAGAATTTAGGAGCTTCTCGAATTTCTGGGCAAGTGGCTTTCCCTCTTCCTCGGGAGATAGATCAAAAGCCCTACCGACATCATCCGTTAGCTCGTCAAATCTGTCGGACTCGACTTCGCCGTAGCCCTCCCCAAAATCCACAGGGCTAGACACGGGCGCCGGACGCTTCCTCTCACCATGAAAGACCCATACAAAGTAGTTTGGTTTAAAACCATGCCTACAGAGATGTTCGGTCATATCTCTCTTCGACCTCTTCTCCGTGTTTGAGCAGTTAGCGCAGGGACAAGTAACTTTTGCTACGGTAGGATTGCGGAATCCTCGAAAAGCATCTTCGACGAATTTTTCAGCTTTGATGAACCAATCGTTCGTGTGCTGCCCAGACTTCTTCCAACCATCATACATCCACAGTCGATCTTCCATCGTGACACCACTACATATATACATTCATTAATGGATTTACATTCTAAACTAGACATCCAATTAACAAGTAAAACAATTTATCGAAACACCCCTGGTATGTAATCAAAGAAAGGTACATTTTAGACATGGCTCTACCGCACGACATTTTCGGTCTATGTCTAGCTAAATAGGAGGGCTTACCCACCCACGGATGTTGGTTTGGGTATGGGGGTCATGGCCACGGGAGGTGCACCGGTCGGAATTCCAGCAGCATAACCCCGCAGTCCCCCCAGTGCAACGACGGGTACGGCGTACCGCTTATGTTATGCACAAGGAGAACAATAGGGTTATGCGACGGAAATTCCGACCCGTGCGCGTCCCGTGGCCACGACCCCCATATCCAAACCAACATCCGTGAGCTGTCCGAAACGTGGACAGTTCGGGAGCACGACACCTCTCGTAATGGAACACAACGAATCACCGTCGTGTTCCTTACGAAAATGTGCCGCGCGCCCGAACGGGTTTGACTCGGGCTCCGTTCACATACTTACAACTACTAATATCATCTGCCGCATTGTTTGACACAACTAGTTAACGAACAGCTAATCAGACATTCATATCTAATTAACTATATTACACTAATTAATTGCAACTACTAATGTCGTCGGTACAAAAACTACCGACGACATAGCTATTACATTCAAAAAAGTCGACATAGTACCTGCAGGACGTGAGGAGGCGTTGGGCAGCGAGGAGAGGAGGTGGCGGCGCCGGTACAGTGGGATTCAAGCGGGGGATGTGGGGGAAGAGGAGGTTGCGGCCGGGGAAGAGAGGGGGCGGCGCGGGGAGTGGAGGGGGCGACGCGGCGGCG
>SPJY01020340.1:592453-605901 GCA_005191435.1 Raddia distichophylla
AGAGACCACCTATTTAATGGCTTCGTACATGCCCTTACCATGAAACCCTACCTTGTGTCACTAGTATTTCAATTACTAGTAACAACAATTAATTGGGCACGAATGGTCAGAACACAGGAGATATATATATATAGTCATGAATAAATATGCATGATCTGTGTAATCATTTTGTCATCAATTAATTCATGCCTTCCCAAGCAGTCAGTCATTTTACCAACCCGTTTCCACACGGCGAGGCACCCGGTGAGCTCGCTCCGTCTCCACATGAGCGCTGGATGCGCCATGAGGAGAAGCAAGGCCGCCATTAGCACAGCACTGCTTTTCTTGCTGGTAGCACAATGCCTCGCGCTCGCCTCCGCCACGGCCGCGCCGCGGATGCGGCAGGGCGACTACCTGGACCGGATGCGCCGGCCGCGGGCAGCCGAGCCGCCGCTGGCGACGGATAGCGCCGTAGAGGCGGCCGAGAGACCAGCGGCCGGGAGGAAGGAGTCCGACCGTTTGGCGGCGCTCCCCGGCCAGCCGGACGGCGTGGGCTTCGCGCAGTACGCGGGGTACGTGACGGTGGACGCGGCGGCCGGGCGCGCCCTCTTCTACTACCTCGCTGAGGCCGCCGGCGATGGCGACGGCGACGGCGGCGCGGCGTCCAAGCCCCTCCTCCTCTGGCTCAACGGAGGTAATTAGCGAGCGTCGTCGGCTCGTCGCTGCTTGGCTTGAGCACATATGCGTACGGCGCCCGGGCGGGGGGGCGCCGGGGCGGTGGCGGCACCGCGACGGGGCGGGGAGGCGCCGGGGCGGGGACAGCCCGCAGCGGGGCGGGGGCGCCGCGGCGACGGGGCGGCGACGGCGCCGGGGCGGGGCGGCGCAGGGGCGGGGCGGTGGCGGCGGCGTCGCAAGAGAGGAAGTGTTTTTGGCGGCGGCGGCGGATTTAGCCCGTGACAAAGCCTGCACGCGGGATATAAGTGTTGGTTTGTGTCGGCAGCCTTTTGCCGCCGATATAGGTTCAATTACCGCCGACACTGTCCCTACAACTGTCCCCAACGAGGCGCGGGGCCACCGGCCAGTGAAGCAACTCAATGTGGGTGCATATATTATGCCGCCGACATAGATATACCTATGTCGGCGGTATCAGGTTGTCCGCCGAGACTGATGACCCGCCAAGAGCTATATCGGCGGCCGATCCACTAGGCCGCCAACATAGAGGCTCCACCGCCCACCTTTCCAAGTCAGAAATCGGCTCTCCTGAGCGGTTCAATAAGGCAAACCAATGTTGTAGAGCTTGCACTACAACTACTAACACATCCTACATGGTCAAATCCGCATAGTGTCAATTTCACGCCATGTTGCTTCATAGACCAACTACTCCTTTAAATGTATCGATTACCTTCGCCACGACGAAGGGGTAGTTAAACCGAAAAACGTTCTGACAGTACGTCATGTTCAATGGTGACTTATATCAATACAACCACTTCTCCTAAACACTAAATGCCCCCAATACCATCTCAGATTTTGAAAAACCTCTAGCGTGCACGAAGGACGGCATGAAATCATATCGACATATTAATTGATTTAAACGGTATGTGATTTTCAAAGCAACTTGCAAAAAAAAATTGCAAATTATATCAAAATGGCAATGTGCCAAGAGATATTAGATGTCCTTCAGGTCCTAACAACTTTGGTGGCCCAATCGACCCTATCGGCGGAGGCGAGGGACGTTTGCAAGGAGGGTGGAAGGGTCTGTGTCGGCGGCATTTCATACGCCACCGAGATAGCTCATCAATGTCGACAGCAAAAGTAGGCCGCCGACATACATGTTCGGCAGGGAATAAAAAAGTTAAGTGCCCCAGTATGTTGAATAAAACTTTCGTCTCACTCGGTTAACAGCGCGCGGCGAGGCGCGGGCTCCCTGCAGCGCGGGTTCGAGCCTCGCCTCGCCCCCTGTTATTTTTAATTGTCTATGTGTGCGGCATAGGGGAGGCCGCCGACATAGATAGCTCTCAGCCCCCTGCCATTTACTCTAGGCCCGCATGGCATTGAGGTGCCTCGTCTTCCATGTGGGACCAGCTTGGGATGTCGCCGTTAAAGCCATCAAGCTGCCGTGACCGCAAGGATCTATGTCGACGGCATAGGGAAGGCGGCCGACATAGATGAACTGGCGGGAAGGGTCGAAATATTCAAATTCGTGCACCGGAGCGGCGGGTGGGGTGTCTATGTCGGCGGTCTAAGTGATGCCGCCGACATAGAGTAAGGGAAAAACCTTCCGTCCGCTCGCTGGCGGGGCATCTAGCTTCTATGTCGGCGGTATTGTTTGTGCCGCCGACATAGATCGTGGATTTATCGGCGGTTTTTGTTGCCGCCGACATTAATGTTTTGGCCGTCCACATAAGCTGTGATTCCTGTAGTGAGTGTCATCAATATCTGGTAGAAACATAACGGGCTCAGATCGATATATGATAAAAACGAGCGAGGTGGCCCGCGCGTTTGCGCGGCTAGATTTGTTTTGGTATATAGTGTTTATCTCTAACTCATAATCTATCTCTAACATATCAGATCGGATTTTTTTTCTATATTCTTCTTTTAATCTAAGCCGTTATAATCCGGCCCCACAAAATCAACGGCATAGATCTTTTTTTCTTGATTTATGTGAGAATTTCTTTGATTGATTTTGGCCGTTATAATTTGGTCGCACTGTTGATCGAACAGCTGAAATAATTTGGATAATGTGGACGAACGTGGTGGCTTCTTTTTCCCCTCCTTTATATATATAATAGATTTATCAGTAGATATGAAAGTTTAGTATGTGAAGGCCACATATATATTGTCAAACTTGTGTTTCCAAATCACGGATATATATATCAATATACTGGATTAGCAAATATATTATTTTACAAAATGAATAAATAAATTATGGCCGTAGGGTATAGTAGTGAAATCAGTAGAAAACAAACTGTGATTGATGCAATACATATATAGACAATTAAGCACAAGTACTAGTTGTAGATTTCATATATAAAGGCTTTAACTTATCTGAACTTATGTAAATTCCAGTTATATTTATAATGCCTGAAACTGTCTATTTTATGTTTGCACAGCACGTACTTGCATAATATAAGAACAAAATTCTGAGCATGAATTAACCGGAACAAATTAAAGGCAAGTACTGTAGCAAGCATTAAGCCCAGAGACCAGAAGCACAATTAAACAACATAAACTCGATCACAAGGATAGTCAATTATTCAGCAACAAGTTCAACGACATAAAGCAACAAACTTCAAGTTTACGCGCGATTAAAGATGAAAGCTAGAAACCCCCAATTATTCAGCAGCAGATCCAGGGCACAAATTGCAGGGTTTCAGCCACGAACGATTAAATCGGATGGTGGTGGATGGCGTCCTCCAGCCTCCAGCAATTCTCGGGCCACACCTTGCCCTCGGCGAGGTAGCCGTCGACGAACTTGTCGGTGACGAGCGTGCGCGACGGGAGGTAGACGGTGCGGTTGTCGAGGTAGCGGCAGCACACGTCCTCGTGGAGCCTCCCGCCGGCGACGTGCACGCCGTAGACGGCGACGTGGGTGTGCTCCCAGATCTTGAAGCCGCTGTCGAAGCAGCGGAGCAGCAGCATCCCGTCGCTGTGCTCGTCGTCGCAGTCCTCCTCCCGGAGGGACGGGACGAGGTAGGCGAGCAGGTCGAAGTCGCCGGAGACGGCCCTGTACTCGTCGCCGTCGCCCTGCCTGGCGACGTACAAGAGGCGAGGGTGCGGACGGAGCTCCACCGTGAGCACGTCGCCGGCGCGCGTGGGAAGGTAGAAGCGCCCCCGCATGGAGAGCCCGGACTGGAGCTCCAGCGGCGTGGTGCCGGCGGTATCCCCCACCTGCAGGCAGCTCGCGTCGACGGCCGACCAGCCGGCCTCCCCGGGCTTGGCGCAGAGGAGGAGCTCCGGCTCCGGCTCGGAGCGCGCCACCGGCCACCGGGCGAGGGTGAGCACGACGGCGGGTGCCTCGCCGTCCGCATCGACGACGACGCCCACGGAGGCCAGCCGCGGCGGCACGGTGGCGGGCAGGGCGGGGAGGCCGGCGACGACCATGGCGGCGGTGAGCGGGTTGAAGAGCCCGACCTCGCCGGTGCTCCGGCGAAGCAGCAGGAGGAGGCCCTCGGCGTCGCCGAGGCGGCGGTACGCGTTCCCCGGGGGGAGGCGGATCCGGAGCGAGGCGCCGGTGCGCATGTTGACGAAGCGGTGCGGGCGGCCGTCGTCGTCGTCGTCCCTGTCCTTGCGGAGCATGAGCCAGCTCCGCGGGAAGAAGCGCGGGTTGGGGGCGCTGGGGTCGGCGGTGGCGCGCCTCCACGGCTTGCAGACGGCCCTCAGGCGGATGTACTCCGTCGCGTCCACGGCCAGCAGGTCGTCGGCCACCTTGGAGACGATCTCCGGGAGGAGCGCCGCCCAGTCCCTGCATATCCATCCCATCCATCGAGCAAACCGATCGATGGAAACAGCAAGGAGGAGAGGTAAGTATCGTGAATTCGAGAAGAAAATGATTACATGGGGAGGCGCGCGCCGCCCACCTGTGGACATCGTCGGTGCCGGCGCTGGCGATGGCGACCAGTGGAAGTGGTTGCTTCTGAGACTGAGCCATGGCAGCAAGGGTTTCGGAGTAAGAGTAGCAGCTATAGTACTGCAAGCATGAATTCATGATCAGCAAAACATACATGAACTTGTATAAAGTGCATGATCGAACCGAGGTAAAAAAATAAGGTAACCACCAAGGCATCAAACTAGGTAGCCACCACACCAGGGATTTAAATTTCGGGAATGCTATTTACCAGGCGCCTGCATGGGACCAAATCACGCAGGCGCTGCTCTCGTAGCACAGCCACACGCTGGTGAGCTGTCCCTGCGGATACCAGATAAGCACCCCACCCCAATCCAATCTCACGTGCCTTTCTAGTTTCTTCACTTCACACTCTCTCTCCACTCTCACTTCTCTCCTGGTTCATCTCTTTCTCACTCTTTGTATCTCCCTTCTCACCTCTCCCGTTCATCTATCTCTCTCCCTCTCAGCAAAACAAATCAGGTGATTGGATCTAGGGTTTTGTCCTTGCTGCTACTTTTCTCTCATTTTCGTGATTTTTTTTTCAATTTTGTGCATGTGGCTGCTACTTCATCGATTTATGATTGCTGTCTGCTGCTAATTTCTCCTCACTCCTCACTCCCTCCCAACTCTCTCATTGCTTACTCCCCATCGATTTTTTTGTTGATGATGGAGATCCAGATCTGTGTAAACATTCTTCAATTTTTTCGATGTCTTTTTTTGCACATTTGTACCCGGATTTACTTAGATCTAAATCTGAACGCAAGAACCCTAATGGGTTATGTAGAATCATTTTGCCTTTTACCTTGCGTATTTGGCTTGTGGGAGAGAGAGATTTCTTTCTGCTGCCTTTTTTTAAAGAATAGATTCATCATATTTCTCAACATTCAGTCTAATCAAGCTTGTTTTTATATTTATTCCAATTATTGTATATGAAATTTCCACTTTTTTAGTTGTGGAATTTTTATTAACCCGTACTGGAATTTTTGTTACTTTGAACTGGAAATTGAATTTTTGTTTGTACTTTTTTTGTGAACAATTCTAGACATCGTATTTAATTTTTTTCTTTAGGATATAGACTCATCATATTTCTCATCATTTAGGCTAATCAAGTTTGTTTTTGTATTTTTTTTCCAATTATTCTATATAAAATTTCCACTTTTTAATTGTGGAATTTATATTAACCAGTACTGGAATTTTGTTACTTTGAACTGGAAATTGAATTTTGTTTGTAATTTTTTTGTGAATAATTCGATACATCGTATTCAGTTTGTTTTTTTAGGTTATAGATTCAGTCTGTTTTTAATTTGTTTTCCTTTAGGTATAAATTACTATAGATTTAATTTGTTTTTTTGTTTAATATAGTTGTTTGTGTGTTTATTAAGGGCTCTTTCACTTAGGTTATCTTTTTTTGTTTAGTATAAATTTAATTTTTTTATTGCATGTGCATGCATGCGTGGCTACTCTGCCTTTTTCTCAGCCACATTGCTACAGCGCCACAGCGTGCAGGGCGCACTACGGTGCTACAGTGCACAGTGTGCAATGCTACAGTGCTACATTGTATAGTACATACCCGTGGCTGCCATCTTTTGCATGCTACGACCGCTGGGGGAGAGAGCGCCTGCAAAATACATATTTTCGCAGGCGCCTGCGCAATACACCCGTTTGCAGGCGCCTGTCCAATAGTCGTTAAATTTTGGAAGCCTTAAAATTTCGTTCGGCAACGAAATTGCCAAAATTCGCGAAATTTCGGTGAAAAAAAATAGAGATTTTGAATAAGCAGCTTCAACTGAAGTACAAAACAACAACGATATATGGCGCTATAGCTGACATCATATATATAGTACTCCCTCTGTTTTTTTACGCCTTTGACTTTTTGGCAAGTCTTTGACCATTCGTCTTATTCAAAAATTTAGTGCAAAGATGTAAAAAAAGACATATTTAAAGTAACTCAATTGATAAAACAAATCACAACAAAATAAATGATATTTACAAAAATAATTTGAATAAGACGAATGGTCAAAGGCGTGTCGAAAAGTCAAAGGCGTAAAAAAAGGAGGTAGTATATAGTTTGTGGGTGCAAAGAGGCAGTGGAATTGTGTTATAAACAAGCTAATATCTCACAAGCATTTCATCAAACAGGATACAAGAGGTGTGAGCCAACAAGAGAGGGGAGACTCCAAATTCCTCACAAATTTCAGGCCCTATTTGAAAGTGGAGTTATTTTGTAGTTTATATGCAAAACCATGGTTTCTGAGACCATGAGGTTTTTGAAAGCAACCCCAAAAACTCTGTTTTGAAAACCATGGTTTTGGCAAAACCATGGTTTTTTTGAAGTTTTGTAGACTCCCCTCCACATCAAAGTTTTCTAATTTGTGCTAGCAAACAATAGTTTTCAAAACCATGGTTTTTCATGATCATAGCAAAACACAAACCATGGTTTTACAAAACTCCACTTCCCTAAAACCATGGTTTTAAAAAATTCCACTTCCAAACAGGGCCTCAGTTTCTAATTGTTGGATTTGTTGGAATCAACATCTTGTCATCTCCTCTAATCCTAGCTCCCGCTCAAGGAGAACAAGTTAAGTGAGCGCCCTCGGGTTGGGAAAGGCCTTAAAATGATATATAGGCTAATTTATAGAAGGGATCCTAAAGTTGAAAGTTACATAACCCAATTACAACCTGCTACATTACTGCTTGATCAGGGTGATATTATTTATTTTGATTCCAAACCAGAATCGAAACTGAACATAATTAATAATATTATTAGTGTTGATTTTTTTAGCCGACACCGCTGTGGGTTGTTTGTGTGTGTATAAAATATTTGGGACTCCATGAAGCCTGTGTGCTTCATACCTTGTTTTGAAACAATTAATTGTGCAGTTATTGCATTTATATTTTTGAATGGTAAATGACAATGTATATTAGCTGTACTCACAAAGGCCAGAGGTGTTCCTAGGCAGCGATTTTTTTACTCTTAACTTCTTCCATATGCTAATACAACCAAGAAACCAGGTAAGGAGTGTACCATTTTAAGTTTTAAAATAATACATGACAGTACGTATTTGCTCTTGTAACGGCCTTGTTCTTTTCAGCGTATCGTTGCGTTGGCGTAATACTGTAACAAATTTAAGAGCCCTCGAAAAGAGGTCTAAAGATTATAAAAAAATAATTAAAAAATAGTTTTAGAATCTTTGAAAGGATTACTAAAAGCCACGAAAAAATCGTTACGAATTATCACAATATACAGGCTATATAAAAATAACAAAATTTGCTACAGTAATACGCAACGGTACGATACGCTGAAAAGAACAAGGCCGTTGCACCATTATGCACCTTTCTTTGTTCTGTTCCTCACTGACACGAGCAAGACCAAAATTGAGCAGCTCTTTTAGAATGATAGCTGACATCATTTAAGGGCAAGAAACTTGCTTGTACATGCATGTATCCCTGGCTCCTTTGCAAACCTACGTACATGCAGATGGCATGACTAATTTGTCACTACACGCTTTGCCTTTACCTGGCTAAGCTCATAGATGTTTTGATAGATCGATCTGAAATGCATATAATGAGATCTTTAAATAAATACATGTTTTTTTTTACTGAAGAAGTGGTATAAACTGCAAGTACAAATCAACAATACGTACCTGACTCTACAACTGAAATCATACAATATATAGTTTGTAGGAACAAAGGAGCAGCAAAATCGTGCTATATATAACAAGCTAATATATATCTCATAATCATTTCACCAAACACCTGCTTGTATACATAACAAAAGAGCAATATTTTCTTATACTCTACCTACAGAAGGCAGCACCAAAGTTTACGTTACACCAATATATATATATACTCCCAGAAATTAACTTACTAGATGATCAGTACCCCAATTTCAACATCCCCTTACCAAATAATCCTCGTATGTCTTATATGCCAAATAAACTATACAACATGCATGAACTTGATGTACCAATCAATAACAAGCACGATAATAGCCAAATCAACACATATGGTAAAGATAATACCAAATCAAGAGTAGACACCAAGATTTATATATGTAAACCACGGATGACGACGGCGAGAAAAACAATCCACTATAAAAACAATACCAATAGAAGAGGTTAAAGCCAACAAGAGAGGGTTACATACCCCAAATCCCCACGAATTTCACTTTTAATGGCTTGATTTGATGAAATTAACCTCTCCTCTCCTCCAATCCTACCTCTCACTCAGAGAAAACAAGCTCTAAGTGAGCACTCTCGGGTTGAGATATTAAAACCATCGAGCTAAGACCATATATATATTGATATGCCTACTCTAACTTCTTCCATGCTAATACAACCAAGAAACAAGGTAAGTAAGGGAGTGTCATCAAAGTTTCTAAACCAGACAATGGCAGTATCTCCACATGTTGGACCACCTTTCCTCTATTCTAGCTGTTACTAACTGCCACCAGCAAAAACCAAAATTTAGCAGCTCTTTTAGAATGGCAGGTGACCTCATATAAGGGTAAGAAAGTTGCTTTATACATCTATCCCCAGGTCCTTTGCAAACCTACGTGCTGGCTAATTTGTCACTGTATATATACACGCTGTGTCTTTACCTGGCTCATAGATGTTATATGGACGCCAATCTATTGAAATACATGTGATGATGAGATCATCAAATAACTGCACGTAATATTTTCTTATTAATTTGCTAAAGAATTCACCCCTTTCTCTCTCTTTTTTTTTTTGGGTCTGACTTTAATTCCATCATTGCATGCACACATGCCCGTCATGCCCGGCCCTTACAAAACTTTAGAGCTAGCAGTGCTCTAAAACATGATGTTCGAGCAGAGCACTCGCAACCGCCGATGCATTTCAGTTCACTTTAGGCCCATCTTTATTAAGATTGCTTAATTTGAAAATAACTTATGTCCACCTTTTTCATAACATATCAAAATAAATTGAAATATATTGCACACGAAATTCAATTGTTGATTTGAATGTTATTAGGAATTATATGTCCAAAAAATTCGAGAACACGCCTTGCCCCTACCTACATAATATATTCTGTTTTTGAGATACAACGCTAGTTTTATATGTAGGACGTACGTACCTATAGCAGTTCTGCTGACCACCAAATTCAAAACAAATCTTATAAGGCAGCTTCTCATCGCCAGGAGCCAACACATGAGATGAGGATTTTTCCTCGTAAATGAAACCATTTTGGTTCGTGAAACCTAAAACCTAGACTTTACACTACAGGTTTTTTATCATCTTTAAGTGCACATGGCTTTTCTATGTCTTTCGCGCGCATTTAGTTAGGTTTAGGATTGTAACTTTTATCATGTGTTTTAAGCGATGCTATATGTGAGTACAAATGTCATATTTGAAGCATATGAGCTTTTCTTTGAAAAATCTAATTATATATAGGGAAAAGCCTTTCTAATTAGGGAGAGATTTGCCTATATCTGAGCAAAGAAGGGTGGGCATAACCCTTTTTCTGTCAAATGCATATACGCTACCATGCATCTGGTCTATGTGCCGGTTCATGGTGCACACTCAGTTTAAGTGGCACATGCATGGAGGAATGAAGCCATGGAGTTGTTTGGTTGTATGAACAGTCAGCCTCTGGTGCCTGTGCATCTCATCATACACTATTTTTTCTAGTCCAATTCTTTGCGCTTTATGATTTTTATTATGGATCGAACTATATATATATACGTATGCGACAAGGGGCATGCATATCGTGTATGCACCGCGCAGAACCATAGCTCCCAAGGAATTAGAGCTGACGGCGATCCTCTTCTCTCCCAAATGTGTCGCTCGCTTTCGATTATTTGGATAGGATCAAGGATTACGGGCCGGAGAAAAGCTAGGAGAATTGCGTACTAATTTAAAAGGGGTAGCTTTGGAAGCATCCACATACTGGACATTTAAAGATGAGAGGACGAGCGATTGGATGCCGTAGGCTTTAGTACGTCACATCCAGAGGCCATGTTTTTAAAGCGTTTATTTTTTGCTCCAGCCAAAAGAGAGCTCGCTCAACATTGTCAACGTAACATGCTTGATCACTAGCCTCATTAAAAATTACTGCGGTACTAGTGTGTTGAGTTTCTTTGTGTCCATTGTTCTGTTTGGTATATGGAACGACGTAGGATAGAACTAGAAGTGTGATAGAATGAATGGCGTCATGTGCGATCGTTCTGAGATAGAATGATATAATGTTCGGTCAAAAAAATAAAATAAAACCATATTATACAGCGTATTAAATACAACGTAAATAGAGAATATTCTACTAAGTTCCACCATTCCATTAGAGTAAGGTAGAAATGCTTTTTAGAGGATGAAGAGAACATAGGGAAGGGGAGCAACCGAGCAACTAGCTAGAGGGGTGCAGGCTAGCTAGTTGGAATCAACACATGTCGAACCATCCTCACCAAGATGCAACATCTCCCTGACACAATTAATCCGCTGCGGCGGTTAATGGTTAGGCAAGTTTTAAGATGGGACGGTTGCAAGATTTGTCAATATCATCTTTCATCAGTATCAATATCAAGTAAGAATTGCTGAATGTAGATCACTTCTTTTAGGAGGAGGTATATTCCCGGTTTCCGTTGCATTCACAACAAAAACCAGCCATTTCTAATCACATACAACAACCATATATCATATCCACTTTGGAGATGCAACACAATTCCCTGCCAAAAAACCTAGAAGCACCAAACAAACTACAAAATATAGTTCAAAGCAGAGCATATATACATTTAGGTCCCTCACCAAAGACATCCTACTTGGCCATTTAAATCACTCCAATAACTACGGGAAATGATTGTAGACTCGAGTGCCTCTAGACCTCCCGACGGCCACCAGAAGACCGTCAAGTGAACTACCATACTCTCGACGGCTAGAAAAAAAAACTAGGGTCGTATTACTTCTCCGAACAGTTCAAAATTTAGCCGTCGAGACTCATGCACGCGTCCCTCCCCCGCAAGTTTGGAATGTAATGTCGTTAGCTACTCTTGATGGTCAGATGTCAGATAGTCGAGAGTAACCTTTACAACCTGTTGGTAGCACCTCTCTTTGTGATGGAACTAGTGCTCTCGACTGCTTCATGCATGCGAAACCGACGAGACAGTTTTTAGAGAAAAATGGTGTAGCGGGGGCGCTGACTCGAACCCACAACCACATCCTCGAGAGCGTGTACCGCGCCACGCTCCATTGTGTCTTTTGCATTTAATAGAAATAATATTATAAATTATATGTAACTCACAACAACATAAAGCACCTTAGGTGTATCCAACAATGGGTCTTTCAGGACGTGTAACCACGTGTGCCCATCAACCGGTACTACTAGCACAATAACCGAACCGGTACTAATGCCTAAGCACATTGCGAACCGAAACTGTCGTGTCGTTGTCCAGTGAGTACGTAGTGATTTTTTGATGAGCGATTGAGAAGTTACTGCCTGCATGCGGCATCTTTAGAATTGTTTGAAAGTCGCGCGCAGGTAGCTTATTAATGTGACGACTATACGCTGGAGCTCCGAGCTCCAATTCATAAATTATATATAAGATCGGCACATGTAGTTTCTCGGAATGAATTTTCATTGATTCTTGTGATCTCATACAGATCTTATACAGAAGCAATCGCAAGCTTTCAACGGTGTCAGTTAACAGCGTTACTATATGTATATTTCATTGAGAATTTGAATTTTTTATATTAAAAAACTTGATGACGTCACAAATTAAACTCCTAATAGCACTGCAGGGTCATGGACGAACAGATCAACATCAGGTGCAGACAATTAACGAGTCGGCTACAACATCAACTGGCTTCATTCATATATACAGTACCAGTGTTGAAAATTGATCATTAATTTGATCGAGTCACTGTACCATATATACATGCATGCGATCTAGTTTCCCAATATTTTTCCTTGAAAAAAGGGTTCCCCATGGCTAATTGGCTATTGTACATTTGTACACAAACTGCAGATTGCTGTGAGCAGGCATGCACAGCGCACCTCCAGTGTGATCGATCTTCATTAATTCCTCCCTCACTACAGGAAACGCGCAAAATCTCGACGGCCAAAAATATTCTCGACGGCCAAATATAAGCCGTCGACACAGAGATCATAATATCGACGGCCAATAACATACCGTCGACACAGTGAAACTAATCTTGACGGCCACACAAAAGCCGTCGAGATAAGGTCCTTGAGAATGTTTTTGGCCGTCGATAATTCCAGCGATTCGCGTGGTGCCTGCGAATGTTTTTGTTGTATTTCTTCTTCTTATTGCTAAATAATAAGTCAATTTTTTAAAAGATGTTTGACGTTTGGTAAGCGGGCACTCCCTGGTTCTAAACTTCTAATAAACTAATGCCGATACCAAATATACGATCGAGGTGGGCGTGCGTGTATGGGAAGAGAAGATGAAGAGCATGCAGTTAGGGCTGGCAACGAGCCGAGCTTGAGCGAGCCAGGCAGGCCCTGACTTGCTCAAGCTCGTTCACTGACGAGCCGAGCCGAGCCGAGCTCGGTCACCGAACGAGCTAGGAAAAAAGCTCGGCTTGGGCTCGTTGAAAGCTCGGTTCGGCTCGTAAGCGCTCGCGAGCTTGATGAACAGCCTAATATGTGCTCTTTGAGGATTGAAGAAAGGGTGTTTCAGCGGTTTTGATGGAGGATCGCCTTTAGGATGAGATTTTGAGAGCTTTTTTGGACGTATATTAGGGGTATGTCCAGCCATAGACAAGTGGATGGGTCAATTACAAATGGTATGAGATGAATTAATATCTAGAAGCCCATGAATCCACGAGCCACGAGCGAGCCACAAGTTACTCACGAGCTGGAAAAAAAGCTCGAGCTAATTGACCGAGCT
>SPJY01020340.1:609501-638778 GCA_005191435.1 Raddia distichophylla
GTTTATATAGTGCGGAACAAACCGACCTACCAAGGAATATCGGGCCGGGCTAACTACGAGATCGTAACGAACTCATACATGCCAAATACGTCCTACAGTAGATAAGGTAATCTCCTAATCTTGGGGATCACGACCTCCAATCCAATCCGGGAAACCACGTCCGGGTCTTCACGTAGCCGTGCAGAACTCTGTTCGAGCCGGACTCAAACAGGAATCCTAGGCCATTACGCACCGTGCCAACCCGGAGGCTGTTCGGCAGGATGCTCATGGGCCTGATAGAACCTCCCAGGGAGCTGGGCCCTGGTAGGCTGTTCGATTGGGCCGTCAGGGAGTGGGCCATGGCAATGGGCCGTAATTCAATCCCCGACAAGTTGGATTTATTATCTTCTCCAATCAAGACCCCATCGACTCCAGTCATTGTCGTTGAGCCACCTACTGCAGCGCCAGCCAAGAGTAATCGGCTTTCTCCAGACACCCTTGCCAAGCTAAAGCAAATGTGGGAGTTGGTAGGCAACGAATCAGCTCTTCTGGCCAACCCATCTGCCATCCGGGAAATAGCAGACTCCATCAAGGAAATTCTCCCGGAGCAGGTGGTATCGGCTATTCAAAAATTATTATCTCTTCGTGACAAGAAAGCCGATTTTGATGCCGCGCTGGATCGACTCCATCAAAGGGAAACCCTGAAGGACGCTGAGGCAGAACTCAAGGGTTGATCCAAGATGCCAACTCTCAAAACGACAAGCTCCTCAGTTTGAAGCAAGAGGCTGAATCGGCAAAAGCTGCCGCCTCCAAGGCAGTTTCAAAGGTTAAGTCCTTGGAACTAGAATTGGAGAAGGCAAAGAAAGCTGAAGCAGCCGCTCGCTCAAACTTTGAGGAGACTAAATCGGCAGCCAAGGAGCAGTACAGCATAGTAAAGGCTTGTGGCTTGGCTGTTTTAGAAGCAAAAAAGAAAAAACCGATTGTGCTTGGCTCAGTCGAGGAAGATACTGACACCGTCAACCGGATCCGGGACACAATCACCAGCGCCGCCGCAGCTATTTATGAATTTTGCGAGTGATTGGCTTGCGAGCCACAAATTTTAAATTTCATCCTGCGTGTGGATCGGTATTATACCGATTGTAAAACAATGCTCCACCCTGCCCCTCGGGCGACAACAGTTAAGGCCTTCGTGCTGTTGTAATAATTTTACTTCTTTATGCAGTCTGTTTTCCAATATTTGTCTGTAGACGATTCATCTGAATCAGCTTTTCCTCAACAGCAACATGTTGAGCGAAACACCAATATTGATCCGTCAAGTATCCATCGATTTTTAAGCTATAGGCGACTCGTTAGAATCGGCTTTTCCCAACAACAACGTGTCAATTAAAATATCAACCCTGATTCGACTAAGTGCTAGCCGGCTTTTCGAACTATAGGCGATTCACTAGAATCGGCTTTTAACTTCCATATTCAAGCTCCAACCAAAACACTTGGATAATATTTTTTCAGATACTTGGCATTAATTGCTTTACCGAAAACTTCCCCTTCAAGCGTCTCCAAAATATATGCGTTTGAAGGAATAATCCGATTGATCTTAAACGGTCCTTCCCAATTCGGAGACCATTTCCCGTACTTAGGATCTCTGGACCCAATCGGTAAAAACGTTTTCCACACCAGATCTCCCACTTCAAAAGTTTTTGGCACAACCTTCTTATTATAATGCCTAGCAACCCTTTGCTTATCACGCTCGATATGTTCCAAAGCTTTTAACCGAACCGCCACCATGTCATCCAACTTATCCATTATCAGATTTTTATAATCATCGGTTTTCACATTATTTTGTTCCTCAACCCTCGTAATCCGATGATAGCCTCAACTGGTAGAACAGCCTCCTGTCCATATACCAACTCAAATGGTGACACCTTGATAGATCCATGTTTAGCAATCCGATATGCCCATAGCGCATCCGCCAAAGTATTGTGCCAACCCCGCGGCCTTTCATCAATTTTTCGCTTAATCAACTTTATAGCACTCTTATTTGAAGATTCTGCTTGGCCGTTGGCTTGAGCATAATATGGCGAGGAGTTGATTGTTGTGATTCCCAAGCTTCGAGCATAATCCTGGAATGCCTCTGACATAAATACCGATCCCTGATCCGTAGTGATCGTCTGAGGAATACCAAATCGGTAAATTATGTGCTCTTTAACAAAATCGATCGCTTCAGTAGCAGTCACTTTCTTCAATGGTACAGCTTCAACCCACTTAGTGAAATAATCCGTTGCTACCAAGATATACCGATGCCCCTTGGATGAGGAAGAAAATATTTCTCCGATCATATCAATTCCCCATCCTCTGAAGGGCCACGGCTTCACGATCGGATGTAGAATAGATGCAGACGCATGCTGAATATTTTCGAACTTCTGATAATCTTTGCAACCTTTATAATATTTAAAACAATCTTCCACCATCGTTGGCCAGAAATATCCCACACGCTTCAACATCCATCTCATCTTGTATGCCGATTGATGTGTTCTACACAGTCCTTCATGAATTTCTCCGATTGCAACTTTAGCATCTTCTTCATTCAGACATTTAAGCAATAACCCATCAAAGCTCCGATAGTATAACTTGTCACTGGTTAAAACGTACCTTTGAGCTCTCCTTTTAAGCTTCCTATCGGTTGTTCCCTAAGGATTCTTTAGATAACCGATAATTTCTGCCTGCCATCCTATCGGATCTGGACTAGAAATCAGAATAATTTTCAACTCCATGATCGGTAATTTATATCCCGACGCTTCTTGAGCTAAATCATTGGCTTCACAATTCTGCTCCCTAGGAATATGATGAATCGTAAAGATATAATCTGAAATACTTAGCCAAATCAGAAGCCCTTTCCAGATATTCCCGAAGTAGTTCACTATGACACTCATATTTACCGATCATCTGGAAAACAACCAATTGTGAATCTCCGTAAACTTCCACGGCAATAGCCCCGGCTTGAATCAACCACTCTAATCCGTGAATCAAAGCCTCATACTCCACTTGATTGTTGGTCAACCCAAGATCAACTGTTACGCTGAATCGGTAAGGAACACCACCAGGAGAAACAATAAAAATACCGATTCCGCATCTCTTCTCACAAACCGATCCATCAAAGAACATTACCCAGGGTAAGAGAATCGAAAGATTAATGTCTTGATGGTGCGCGATGAAATCGGCTAAAATCTGCCCCTTGATAGCTTTTGGAGATTCATACGTTAAGTCAAACTCAATAAGAGTATATGCCCACTTGCCGAGTCGTCCTTTAATAATTGGGGCATTAAGCATGTATTTAACCACATCGGTTTGACAAACTACTTTGCATTCAGCACCCAACAGATAATGCCTCAACTTAGTGCAAGCAAAGTATAAACAAAGGCAATACCTCTCCACTACCGTGTATCGGGTTTCTGTGTCCAATAATATTCTGCTCAAATAGAAAATTGCATGCTCCTTTCCATCGATTTCTTGGACGATAACTGTCCCTATTGTTTTATCCGATACCGATAGATACAACTTAAACGGTAAATCTTCTTTTGGAGCGACCAGCACAGGTGGATTTATCAAGTATTCTTTCATGTTATCAAATGCTTTCTGCTGTTCTGGTCCCCAAACAAACTTATCGGAATTTTTCAATTTCAGCAATGGAGAAAACGGGATGATCCTTTCCGATAAATTTGAAATAAATCTTCTCAAGTAATTAATCTTACCGACAAGCTCTTGTAGACGAACTTTTGAATCTGGAGGCTTAGTATTCAAAATTGTCTTTACTCTATCAGGATGAACTTCGATTCCTCTATGATGTACCATAAACCCCAAGAACTTGCCTGCCGATACTCCAAAAGCACACTTCTTTGGATTCATCCTCATGCCATATTTCCGAAACCGATCCAAAACGGTCACAATATCAGCCAAGTGTTGTTCTTCCTCCTGAGATTTAATTACCACATCGTCAATGTAAATTTCAACCAATTTACCGATTAAGTCGTGGCAGATCAAGTTCATCCCTCTTTGATAGGTAGCCCCAGCGCTGATCAGCCCAAAAGTCATTACGACCCATTCAAATAAGCCGATAGCTCCAGGACATCTAAATGCAGTCTTATTCACATCTTCTTCGGCCATAAAGATTTGATTGTACCCAGCATTGCCATCCAGGAAACTGATAATCCGATTGCCTGAAGCAGCGTCAATCAACCGATCGGCAATCGGCATCAGATATTCATCTTTGCAGGTTGCCTTATTTAAATCCCGAAAATCAATGCACACCCGAATTTTATCAGAATCCTTTTTACCTACTGGTACGATATTAGAAATCCAATCGGCATATTTGCATGGCCGAATAAACTTTGCATCTAGTAACCTCTGAATCTCAGCCTTCACTTGATCATAAATTTTTCAACTGATCCTCCTCGGTGATTGTTTTACTGGCCGAAATCCAGGCTTCATCTTAATTTTATGCTCAACTATAGATCGGTCTAGACCAGGCATCTCATGATATTCCCAAGCGAAGCAATCAACCCGATCCTTAAGTATCTGGATAAGCCGATCTTTATATTCCCGCGGCAACTGTTTAATGATGTAAGTGGGCCTTTCTTTCCCATCTGTTCCAATATCGACTTTTCAAGTTCATCAGCCGATATAAAACCCTGGCCCATCTTATATTCAATTCCCTCTAGAGCCGCGGTTCCCATAAAAAACCCTCGTGTCCTTGAGTTACCGATTGCGCTTCCAGTGTTGTTGGCTTAAAGCCTAATTTACTGACACTTAGGAAATCACATTCCTCTAAGGGTTTTCCCGATAGCGCCTCAAGGTTGCCATGTATTTCAGCGCAATCGGTTTCTGCAGTTAGAGACTCTCCTCTGACCACTTCTATCTGCTCGCCAATCCACTGGATCAAAATCTGATACAATGTCGATGGAATGCAACAATTAGCGTGTATCCAATCTCTTCCCAGCAGCACATTGTAACTTTCCTTTCCTTTAATTACAAAGAAAGCTGTTGGGATTGTCTTACTTCCTACGATGAGCTCTACGACTAGAACCCCCTTAGCTTCGGTCGGATTTCCATTAAAATTGCTTAAAACCATATTGGTCTTGACCAAATCTTCTGTAGATTTTTCGATTTTTCGACACACAGAATATGGCATCAGATTTACAGTAGCTCCACTGTCCACCATCATTCTGAAAATCGGCTTTCCATTCATGTAACCCATAATAAATAATGGCTTCAAGTGTAGACGAGAGTTTTCTGGTTTCTTGAATATAGCATCTTCAGCTCCAACCACTAGCTCGGCAGCAGCCTCTTCGTAATCGCACATGAATTCCCGAGGCAATACGCAAACCATGTTGGTATCAACAGAGATCTCATCGGAGCCTGCCTTAGTATCGATAATAACAGCCGATCTCAACTTGGGCCTCCATTCTTGCCTGCCTCTAGCTGGCCTCATCGGCTTTACCTGTGCCAGGAGAGCATTCCTGAACTTCTCAGCCTCTGCCTCTTTTGCCGCAGTGTTTCTCATCCGCTGCAAGCGCCGCTTCTGAGATTTTGTGATTCCACTTGGGCACCACTGTGGCAACGGCACCTTGGGAGGCCGATGCACATCGGTATTTTTGGTTATCGGAATATCCTCGGTTTTTCACCAGGAAACACTAGCCGATCTTTTACCGATGTTCTCTTTGATGGAATAAATGCGTGGTTCATTGGGCAATTTTCCAGAGTAGGCAATGACATTCTTTCTTCCCAGCAGTATCGGAAAAAAGGACAATCCCAATGCACCATCTCCAAATCCTGATCATTTGAATCTTTCTGAGTAGGCTCAGGAATATTTGATTTGTCGTTCCTACGCGGTGTCTCCTTAGCCATCTGATCATATTTTTCCAACAACTGATCAAAGGTCGGCTTTGGCCTCGGCTTGGAAATCAGGTTATAACTTTGCCCGCGCTTCACTTCGCGCCACTCTCCAGCTCTTCCACCTCGTCGGCTTGCTGATTGAAATTTCAATTCTGGTTTCTTTTCCACCACTATCCTCTTAGAGCCAACAAGCACTTTAAACCGATTGGAGCTCTCGGAATCATTGGCTTTTCTTTTGGCATCAACCATCCCAGCAAAACCGACTGGGAATGGCTCTGTGTCAATCTGCGAACTTTTACCCTGATACCGAAGTTGGCCGCTCTCAATCGCTTTCTGCACCACTTGCTTGAAGACATTGCATTCATTGGTAGCGTGTGAGTAAGAATTGCGCCACTTGCAATACTTTCGCTTTTTCAGCTCTTCAAATGGAGGAATCACATGCCCCTGCTTAAGCCGAATCTGCTTTTCCTGCAGCAGATGATCAAAAATCCGATCGCATTTAAATGTATCAAAAGAGTACTTGCTCTTCTCGGGACCTTTCGGCTTTATCCAACCAAGCTCAAATTCCTTCTTATTGTTTACCCATTCAGCAATGTAAGCACCAACGTCTTCAGTATCGGAGTCCTCTGAATCCTTATCTCATTGGTATCAACAACATTGATGGCTTTGTCTTTGCCCTTATTGTTGTTGTTGTTCCGATACTCTTTTTGGCCTGGGTACGAATTATCTGAGAATCGGTTTTCATACAGCGCGATTTTGTGAGCCAGATGTGGAATATCAGCGAATTCCTAGTTGCCCACTTTCTTCTGATTAACAGGTAGTAACCCCTTGAAAGCCAATTCCGCCAACTCGTTGTCAGGCAGTGAAAGGCTATAGCATCGGTTTCTCACCTCCCTGAAACGGCGGAGATAGTCATTTACCGATTCTCCGAACTTCTGTTTAATCATCATGATATCGGTAATTCTTGCTTCGTTCTCTCCTGAATAAAAATACTCATGAAATTTCTTCTCCAGATCTGGCCAGGAAGTGATACTGTTTGGAGGAAGCGATGTGAACCAATTAAATGCCGATCCTGATAACGACAGTGGAAATAATCGACACTTGAGAGTATCCTTTGATGCAGCTTCTCCGCACAGCGCGGGGAATCTAGCGACATGCTCGCGCGTAGAGGTGTTGTCGCTCCCGCTGAACTTGGCATTCGCGAAATCGGGAACTAGATACTTATGTGGAAATTCTGTTTCATTGAAAGCCGATGGATACGGCATAGTATAATGCGGAGCGATTTTTGGGGTGTTGAACCCACACTGCTTCATCATATTGTATACTAGATTCCTTGTCATCTCTTTCAGATTGTCATTGATTCCAGGGTTAATCGGCTGATAGATCGGTTCTGGAACCGGGATTATAGCCTGATTATTCGATACCATCTGAATCGGAGTTGGATTGATTGTCAGTGGAGGACTTGGTTGGAAAGCCCCAGCATGAGATGTTCCTGGTTGAGTATAAGCTGGATACTGGTTTCCCAAATTCATCCCTTGCGAAATATTCCGATTCCCTTGAGGAGTTTGTCCAGTCATGATGTTATGTAGCGCGGCGCTAGTCCCCTCTTGGGCGATCCGCCCTAAAACCGATGACTGATCCAGCATCGATCGATAAACAGAGCTATTGATTTGATCTCTTATCACCTCAGAAAAATCTCCTGTGAGCAGTGGATCTCCAATAGAAGTCTTGGTAATTTGGCCACTACGCGTTTTTCGATATCCAGTAAGCATCCTCTTCTTATTTTCCTCATGGATCTCGGCGCGCCTATCTTCGATTTCCTTTTTCTGATCAGGGCTCAGTTCATCAAACGTCACTGCCTCGGCAGCGAGCTTGAGTGCCTCCAACGCCGCTTCGGTATTGGTGCGCGTCATCTCGTCGACTTTGATTCTTGGGGTCCCATCGAGCGTGCCAAAAAGTATGTTGACACAAAAAGTGAGCTTTTCGTGAACACACGTGCGGGAGCGTCAACTCTGGGATTGTGTCGCAACCAAAGACCAAGCGTGCCTGTCAATTTTACCTGTAAATTGACAAGGAGAAAATCGTCAGCGACTTAGCCCCAATCGGCTTTTAAATTAGCCAGATCAGGTTATACGCAATCGGCTTTAAATAACCCGATTACAAGATCTATCGGCTTAATGCCTGATAGAGCAATTACATGTAAATAGGCATTCAATTATAAATCTTCTATTCCATTTTTTTTGGTATTTTTATATTATATTAGCAATAAACCATTATATCAATGTATCAGATTAAATCGAAGAATAGATTGAACAGATTGGTCAGGTCAATTCAGTATTCACATCTAAACTTAGATGTAAACAAATAAACCGATTTGGAGGTTCGAAGCTAATATAGATACAATACTAATCGGCAAACAACTACACATGCAAAATCCTAAACAGGGCATACGCAAGATCGATTGAACGAGACAGTCGCATATATCGGATTCAGGAAAGCACATGAGATACCTGACAATCGGTATTGCAAGATAAACACATATTACAGATCGATTAAATCGAGACAGTGCAATATGCGAGAACACATTAAAGATCAGTAAATCCCGAGACAGTTTAACATGCTTTGCATACATGAGATCAAGATGATACAGCCATGCATACGGGTTACAAGGAGAGAATCGATTATCCCATCGAGATAGCTCTACCTGCGAGTTGAAGCCTTTCGATGAGATCGATCAGATTCGAGAAAGTAGTTGTGTTTGTGTATGATGTATTCATTTTTTTTCCGAGACCTAAGGTCCTATTTATACTATTACAAATTCGATAACGGTACTACCTATTTTACCGCGTCACAGAATATATCTTCTGATCAGAGCGTATTTCTTTCGAAGTCTCATAATTATTGGTATTCTTCAACATATATTTCCTCTTTGCCGATGAAGCCCATTTTCTGATTTGGCCAAATAATTCTGATACATTTAACCTTTTCACCATATCTGATTTTCCTGCCAAATTTGGGTGTCAACACCTCCCTCCGCCCTGGTGCCGCGGCACCGTACGGCCTCCCGCCGTTCGCAGCCGGTGCTCTTTGCCTGGGCGTCGCGGTCGCGCCTGCGGCTCGCCACCCGTCCACTCGTGTTGTGGCAGCTGTGGTCGGAGGTGCCAGTGCCGGAGACAGCAACGGTGCCGCGAGGGGCGGACCGAGCGGAAACGACGAAGACAGGCTGAAGGCGAGGACCTATTTCGCTATCATGCAGGCATACGAGAAGGAGTTCGGGGCGTTTGCCTTCCGCCATGGCAACCGTGCTGTGCTTCTGCAGTTCGAGGAGGCGGCCAAAAGAGCTAAACACCTCCTAGACAGTCTTGTCCTCAAGACCCACTGCTACGAAGACTCTGATCTTCCCATAAGTGTGCTAGACTAGATCGATATTTCAATATTTCATCAACCTGCAGTGGCAGTACGTGTATGTGGACTCGATCTCCGTCTAAGTTGGTTCTTCTTTCTTCATTTTGCATGCCTTGCCTCTCTGCAGGGCATCATGAGGATGGGCTGGTCCTTTGGTTTCCTGGCTTTTCAAGCGCATGGAGGGTTCGTGGCGTTCGATGCAGTCCTGGAAGCAGGGGCGGAGCTACAACTAAAATAATCGGGGTTCACCACTTCCACATTAAACATACATATGACTATACCCACCAAATACATGAACTTTGCTACAGAAAAAAAAGATAACCAAATGCAATGAACCAGTCAATCATTACCAAAGAAAATCCAATGTGAAATCCTATTTCTTAACCAAATTGTTTAGAGAAAAAAGTCACCATTTATCAAATTAAACATACTGTCTGGAAAACAGAAAAAGTGGGATATATGTAACAATAACCTACAGCGTTGTAAGACGTGGAGAGAGATGAAATTGACAAGATGACATGTGATCTCCTATTATTTGTGATCCACTGACAGTGCTACACGTCAGGGGAAAAGAAGTGTCTGTTGGCCCAGGAGCTCACACGAACAGCAAGCAAAGCTCTCACAAGATCTGACAAGAATATTCACTTAGGAAGCCTCGTAGTATACATTGAACTAGTCGTCAAGCTTGGTTTACAAGTGCTCCTACATGTCCTATTTATAGGCTAAGTTAAACTAACCTTAGCTCAACCCATATATCTAGAACATTCTACATCTAGCTATTAATATTTTAGTCCTAGTAATAGCTAGATGTTTCTAGTATCTAGTATCTAATTCATCTATGAACTAGTAGTATAGAACTGAATGTTCTAGATACTTCTAGCATCTCCATATAGCTACCAACTAGCTACTACTTCTACAATCTTCTAGTAGATGTCAAGATTATATCTAACAGTGTCAAGTAATTTTATTAAATGCTTGATACACAAATCAAGTGTTCTGTTGCTTTTCAAGCTATTTCGTTGGCTGCATGCTTGTAGATCAGGGTTCACCAATTTCGAGCTGGGCGGTGCACACATGGACTAGAGATGCTGGTACAAGCTAAAAATCCCAAGGCACCCGATGTCCTGTGACACAGGGTAGTTGAATGTGGCTCTGCCTCTGCCTAGAAGCCACTAAGAAACTCAACAAGCTTGTGAGGCTCTTCGCAACAGACACCCTCCACCCGCCGCCATACCCGTACCTGGAGTTCCATGTGCACCAGTGGCGGATCCACCACCAGGGTAGGGGGGAAGCTGCCCGAGCTACCGTGAATGTTCAAGCGATTTAGGGTTCATCATCAAAATAAAATAAAATAAGTAAATCATATTTATCAAAAAAAACACACAAACTATTCCGTCGAATTCGGATCAAATCCGAGATCACACGACATGGGGGAAAACCAAACGAGAGAGAGAGAGAGAGAGAGAGGGGCGGCGCTGGATCTGTGATCCAGAGGAGGTGAGGCAGCGGTACCATTGGTGAGGCAACGCACGGTGGCGAGCGGCAAGGCGGCGCCAACGAGGAGGCAACAAGCGACCGAGGTGGACAGAGGCGGCGGCCTGGCGGCGTCGTGGAGGAGCCGACGAGGAGAGTGGAGGACATCGGACAAGGCCACAAGGGGCCAGCAAGACCTGGACAGCCCGGTACATGGCCCGGCCCGTCAGTTTGTCGGGCCGACCGAGCCTAGGCCCGTCTGTGTTTGTTTCAGCTTAAAATTAAGTTGAATTTTACTATATCAAATTTTGTTATTTTTATATAGCCAACATGTTGTAGTAATTTGTAGTTTTCTCAATATTCTAAAACTATTTTTTAGTACTTTTTAAAAATTATTAGAGCACTTTTGAAAACTCTCAATTTTTGCTACAGTAAAACTCCACTTTATTCAACGTTGAAATAAACAACGCCTAAATTGTAGTTTGGCTGGACTTGGCCCCTTTTTTGAAGCCCAATTGGTTTGGCCTAGATGGGCTTGGGCCTGGTTCGACGGGAGCGGGCTTTTTCAAGCCCGACACAGTCGGTGAATAGGTTCTATTTTAGCAACAGCTATGGTGCAGATGTCTTTTTTTAATAAACCAGCATAACACCTACATCGATTAGTAAACATCACCCGCAGCCAAAATATAAATACGGTCTAAAAAATTCTCGAGCAACACATTACACATACACATGTCCGTCCTCATGTTGGCTAATTCCCATAATGGCAATTTCATAGCTGTTAAATTACAAGTCTTGGAAAATAAGTAACAGAAATAATAGTGAAATTATAAGAAAGTAATCATATGATCGACTTGATAATCATTGTATTCGCATATCGAGTTGGTTGGTTGGAGGTTAGCTTTCCCGAATTTTGCCACACCTTATGTTTAGAATTCTTAATGAGGCGGGGTGGGACTAGGTCAAGCCTCGACTCGACGCAACCCGTCCCACCCATTCTCAACATCCGCCCTACCCCGACCCGACCTGGTCCCCAGATGTACAAAACCTTGACCCGCCCCAGCCCACCGATGCACCGGCGGTGCACTGACCCGAACCAGGGCAGGGAAATTTCTCATAACGTCATCCCAACCAAAGGCAATTGGGCATATAAAAATCCCATCAAATACATAAATCCAGTCACTTAGGTAAATGAAAATCCAACCACACACACAAATATAGTAATGGCGTGATAGTAATACGTGCATCAATATGGTTAATGGGTTGGGCTAGGCTCACGAGTAACATAATATACAGAACCGGATCCTGGTCAGGTCAGGGCAAGCCTTAATCCGGACCTACCCCGAGATGAACCAGTGCAAGACATACATCAATATTGTATGAATTAATCCAAATAAAAGAATGACATAATGAGATGTAGTTAAAAAACTAGGTGTAATATGTATTGAAAGTCGATATTCATACTTATGTTAGAATATTCTAAAAATATAATTTTTATAAGTTATATTACATAGAAATGCATTATATGAAATAAAAAAATTATACACATGTCATTGTAAAGTTGTTGATTCGCAAAACATGTCACCCCATGCAACAATGAAATGTGTGCTCTGGACCCATATGTCATAGACACAACAGTTTAATTTTTGCAAAGTGAGAATTTTATAATAGTATTGATGCAATTTACCCTATGAAATATAAATATATAGAACTAAATATTTATTGTGTAGTATTATCTTTGATCAATAAGTAAAAAAATAAAATAGAATAAGATAAGATATTGCTGGATATTTTTTCAAACAAAAATATGTTGATTTTTCATAGATGATTTTAGATTTAGTTTTAAATGGTTTGGATTGTGCCAAATGGCGACAACATAACGATATAATAAGAATATAAATACATGCTTATTGTATCATCAAATCCCCTCCATCACACTACATTGTATTATTTTTCAATAGCAATATTAAGTCTCTGGCTTACAGAATTAACTTCCTTTTGTAGATCTTTCTCTATTTCATCAATTGCCCCCTTTTTTTTAATAACTTGGAGAATCCAATATGGATTATGACGTGGATCATATCGATTTCTTTTTTTATATGTTTGATTCTATTTTTCTATTCGAGCCAAACTCTTCCATCACCATTATGTCGAACTAGAACTTAATATTAAACATATAATGAAATAAATTAGAGAATCATGTAATATATCATTATAAAAATAGAAATTTTTAATAAGTTAAATATTTTGATTTTGTTATGTTATATTTATTATTTTGCCCATGCTTAAAAAAATCATAGATCCACCACTGATGTGCACAGTAGCAGCAAGTCCAACGATAAGTACTACATGGAGCTCCTGACCGTGTTTGCCGACTATCTGTCCGCGGTGGAGTCTGCTGTGCCTTAGTTCATGTTCTTAGAGACGGAGTGATGCGGGTGGGTTAAGTCGTACGCTTGTCTCTCTGACGACAGTAGTGGTACTTTTTTTGTGAGCAGCAACTTTGTCGATCTTACAGTGGCTTTGCCTTGTTTCGACATACTCCGTAATTCTGAGGAGGCGGGTGAAATGTGTAAGAACCAGCTTAACTTTGGTTGTTGTTGCCGAATCCGGCGAGGGAATTGAATAAACAAGCCGACCACTTTCTCATCATTTTATTTGCTTGAATTATCTATCTGTTGGTAAAGCGATTATGACTTATAACCAATGCAAAACGAGATTCTGCGCGGTTCATGTACTCATCTTGTCTAATTGTATTTTGCTTTCCTAATTGTAGGCAGGCTCCATGATTTTATTTTATCGAGGAAAAAGTGTTAATTTGACAGAAATTAAGTGTTAACGTCACATTTTCCAATGAAAAAACTACTGCTTTTCATTTTACCCCGAAGATGTCTCTACGACCACTGTCAGCGCTAGCATGTATGTATATACTAGTATAAGAGTGTGTGTGTGTAGAAAGAGAGAGAGAGGCTAGCGTGCACCCCGGAGCACGGATCTCTCCGTGCTCCCAACGCGTTTTCGAAATCCGAGATGCCTAACAACTGATCCGAACCGTTGAACTTGTTCGTCTCACTGAAATGTAGCCAGTGACCAAGTTTCCTATTTTTTTGAATTTATTTACTATTTGTTTCCTATTTTCAAAAATCAGCTCTTTTTGACGCACCACGACTAATTGAAAGGCTAATTTTTGAAAATAGGAAATAAATAGTAAATAAATTCAAAAAAATACGAAACTTGGTTACTGACTACATTTCAGTGAGATATATATGTGTATATATAGAAAGGCTAGCGTGCACCCCAGAGCACGGATCTTTCCGTGCTCCTGACGAGTTTTCGAAATCCGAGATGCCTAACAACCGATCCGAACCGTTGACCTTGTTCGTCTCGCTGAAATGTAACCAATGGCCAGGTTTCATAATTTTTTAAAGTTGTTTACTATTCGGTAATGCTTTGGAGCGGACGTCTGACGCGTCGGACGCAGCGCGGCCCGGCAAGCAACGCACGCGTCGGCAAGCAACGCACGCGGTATGGCTCAGCAAGCAACGCACAGACGCGGATGCACGTCACTACTACCTACTAGTAGGAATCGTGCGTTTGATTTTTTTTGTATTTAATTTTCTCATTTTTTGTCTCCATTTCATTTGGAGTCCGAAATGCATAGAACAAATTTCATAATTCATCTAAAATCCTAATTAACTCATTTTAAATACTTTTTTATTTTTCATTAGCCAAATAATAGGCTAAACTAATTATTTCAGCAGGCTAGACATATTGTTCCAACAATAGCAATATTAAGTCTCTGGCTTACAGAATTAACTTCCTTTTGTAGATCTTTCTCTATTTCATCAATTGCCCCCTTTTTCTTTAATAACTTGGGGAATCCAATAAGGATTGTGACGTGGATCGTATCGATTTCTTTTTTTATATGTCTGATTCTATTTTTCTATTCGAGCCAAACTCTTCCATCACCATTATGTCAAACTACAACTTAATATTAAACATATAATGAAATAAATTAGAGAATCATGTAATAAGTCATTATAAAAATAGAAAAATTTGTTAGTAAATTAAATATTTTGATTTTGTTAAGTTATATTTATTAGTTTGCCCAGGCTTACAAAAATCATAGATCCACCACTGATGTGCACGGTGGCAGCAAGTCCGACGATGAGTACTACATGGAGCTCCTGACCTCTTTTGCCGACTATCTGTCTGCGGTGGAGTCCGCTGTGCCTTAGTTCATGTTCTTGGAGACGGAGTGATGCGGGAGGGTTAGGTCGTACGCTTGGCTCTCTGACGATGGTAGTGGTACTTATTTTTTTGTGAGCAGCAACTTTGTCGATCTTACATTAGCTTTTCTTTGTTTCGACTTACTACGTAATTCCGACGAGGCGGGTGAAATGTGTAAGAACCAGCTTACCTTTGGTTGTTGTTGCCGAATCCGGCAAGGGAATTGAATAAACAAGCCGACCACTTCCTCATCATTTCATTTGCTTGAATTATCTATCTATTGGTAAAGCGATTATGACTTATAGGCAATGCAAAACGAGATTCCGCGCGGTACACGTACTCATCTTGTCTAATTGTATTTTGCTTTTCTAATTGTAGGCATGCTCCATGATTTTATTTTATCGAGGAAAAAGTGTTAGTTTGACAGAAATTAAGTGTTAACGTCATATTTTCTAATGAAAAACTTTTGCTTTTCATTTTACCCCGAAGATGTCTCTTCGACCACTGTCAGCACTAGCATGTATGTATATACTAGTATAAGTATATATTTATATATAGAGGAAGGCTAGCGTACTCTTGGGATTAAGGATTTTTCCGTACTCCCGACGAGTTTTCGAAATCCGAGATGCCTAACAACTGATCCGAACTGTTGATCTTGTTCATCTCGCTGAAACTTAGCCAGTGACCAAGTTTCATAATTTTTTGAAGTTATTTACTATTTGTTTCTTATTTTTGAAAATCAGCTTTTTTGAGCGCACCATACTTGCTAGGGCTAAAAGCCCTAGTGATTATCTGTTCACCAGGGCCAGCCCTAGCAAATAAGCCCTGGGTAGAGATCCCCAGGAAATATACGATGTTCGCCAGGACTGGCCCTAGTGAATAGTTATTCGTGGGGGCTTTGTCTTGGCCCTAGCGACTACGCCCGTGCCACCTTATTCGTCTGGGCTTCTCAGCCCCCGCAATAATGGTGCGCGCCCCCACGTTATTCGCCAGGGCCGCGTGGCCCTAGCAAATAAGCCGCGTCGCTGTTATTCGCCAGGGCTTAAGCCCTGGCGATCGTTTTGGACCAGAAAAAAACTTTTAAAAATGGTTTTTCGACAGATTTCAAAACAGAAAATCACATATACATATACATCACATATTTAGCATCCACAAATTAATTCTAAAATACACAATTGGCATCCACAAATGCCCTCAAATGCCTCATAAAAAATATTAGGTATTCCATTGAAAGCTAGAGAAAATGAGGCAAGTCATTTTCTACCCGAGGTGGCTTCCCTTATTGATCTATTGGTCAGCTAGAGCAACAGCTTGAGGGAGGCAGCGGTGACCACGGCCATCTAGGGCGGCACTTGGATGGGGCGGCGTTGCTGGACGGGGCGCCAGCCACCGAGGCGATGGCGCCTGCCTGGAGACGGCGACGCTGACGGGGAATGGCGGCGCCGACGAGGAACGACGGTGGTTGGGGGGAGAGACGCTAGGAGGAGGAGGCAGTGAGGGCTGGAGGGAGGAGCACGAGCTGGATTGGGATGGAGAGAGCACGACTGAGAGAGAGAAAGAGAGCTGAGCTCGGGGAGCCACCAAATAAAAGGAGAGAGTTCTAGGGAAGGAGTTCTAGAGAGGATGAGAGACCGACAGGGTCTATTGGGGGCGGTGGGGAGATAGGCCGGTTGGGCTGGCTAGCCCATTCCCCTTTTTTTTCCAATTAGCATTATAGTCGCCCCCGCAGCCTCCTTTCTCCGCCCTGGCTGGCGGCAGCCTCGTCTCCGCGCACCCTACCCCGAGATGGTGAGGTGCGGTCCTTCTTCCACCGCCGGCTGACCACCTTCACCCCTCCCCCGGCTCTGGCGGCGCCACGCCGCCGGACCGACAAACCCCACCCACCGCCATGCCGCCGCCTTCTCGGCCCAAATCTAAACCCGAACCCCACCCCGAACCCTAACCCGAACGACTGGCGGCGAGGTCAACGGCGGCGACAACGAGGTCGGCTCCTCCTTCCTCCTCCTCTATAGCGCGCGTGGGGAAGGGGGAGACACGTAGAATTTCTCTATGTATATATACTAGTTGAGTAGGCGGGCCTATGGCCCATCGAGTTTGCATTACACTGAGTTATGTTTTTCGCAAATGCAAATATTACCACAACATAATATAACGATGATCATTAAACCAAATAAAACAGGTCAACCATATGTTTGCAAGCATTCAACAAAACCAATCAAACATGGAAACAAATACATGTAGATATCCCATCAAATTCAACCGATAGAAAATATAGTCATCTAACTTTTCCTATCCATAAGAACAAAAAGTAATGCCATGTATGTAAACAATGTTAAACACAACACATTACATGTTTATAATTGTCGACCAGCTATAAACTAAAATTTGAAGGCCATAGTACCTCTATAACTAAAACAATTAATCTGCCCACAGTACAAAAGCACTCATCTATGAGAATCTTCAACAACCAATCGGTCTGATTTGGCCTATTTTGAATTCACCTTGTACGACAATAACAGATGTACTTTGTGCCAACTTGGTCAAACAGCAGCATATGCACTGCTTAGCCTCGTGACCAATCGATCGCCATTGGTGCAAGCTTTAACTCATTATCCTGCAAACAGGCCACATCTTTAGGCAATGAAAACCTGAAAACTTCACGGCAGAGCCCCACCTAGTAATTGGAGTTACTAAATTAACAGACTCAAAAAAGTATGAAGGAAGCAGCAACCAAAAGAACATTAAAAAAAAGGCATGTTGGGTAGGTAGGCAACGCATGAGACAACCAATTGTCAATATCCCCATAGGTGATTATAAAAACTAACATGAAAACAATTGTAAATATTCGCACAGCCGCCGTCTCCGAAGTTTGTACCTCGAAAAAGATATTAACCTGCATGGCTCATTGACAAATTAAAAGCATATGGCTCGTTGCAACCAGGTCGATTGCTACATACAAGCAAATTCAAGTTCTGAAAGCCGATTTAGGGCAGCCGGCCAGCGCGATTTGGATTTGGGGATTTTCCCCAAGTCCCGATAGCTACCTATACCTGGCTTATTCATGAGGGCCGCGTGGCCCTGGCGAATAAGCAGCCTCCCGCTACCAGGTGGGCCACCCACACGGCATGTGCCTAATCGCTAGGGCCAGCTATTGACAATATCATAGCATGTCAAGTTCCTCTTGGCGAGCTCCGCGATCTCGTACGCCACCGCCTGCTCCTCTGGTAAGGGCTCGCCACGCACGAAGATCGGCGCCTCCGGTGCGGCTGAAGAATACTCCAAGTCCAAACCTTCGCGGTTCAGATAGAACCACCGTCAGACCCAGCCATCGACTTTCATCTTGACTTCATAGTCCGGGAACGTTCTACTGCCCCGGGCCAGGTGCGTGGTAAGATAGAAGACCCTGCCGTTGTCCACACGATGGCCGACGGGCTTCAGCTCGAAGTACTGCGTGAAGAGATTCACCGAGGGCCGCGCCCCGCAGTACGCCTCGCACAAGTGTGCGAAGATCGACAGATGAATGTACAACGGAAGGGATAGATTCTCCGGCTGCAACTCTGCAAGAGCGAAGAAGTCGGCCACGAACCGCGACTCCGGCGTGCGGAACCCATAGATAGCCAAGCTTTCGAAGCAGACCAGCTCGGTAGGCTCGGGCTGTGACTCCCGGGCTGCGCCGGGAATCCTCCAAGACCCTGGCCTCACGAAGCCGTCCCTCTCCAGCTCCGCCATCCTCTTTCTCGTAAGCACGCTATCTTCGATGAACACCATGGTAGTTGAAAGCGGAAGGCGGGGGAACCGGATGAGGGAGCAGGAAGGCGAAGAGCAAGATGGAGAGATGAAAACGAAGACGAAGGGGACGTTCTGCGGTAGAAGTTTCCCCCAAACACAGCCTTATCAAGGAAGGTAATGGTCAAAGTGGAGATCGTGGGGGTCGTGCCCGAGAAGACGTAACCGCCCCACTCTGCCGTCGAATCAAATTCAATGCTCGACCTCACACCCCCTGAGGTTTCAAGAAAACCTAGCCAGGTCTCCCGTGCGGCGCATAAGTATTGGGCTTCTCTAAAGCTCAGACCGGCTCGCCACACGACCCGCTCGAGGCTTGGGGGCTGGCTGTTGGTGATTCATAATCGGCCCACCCCACGATGGGCCTAGGGCCAGATCCGTACCGGCCTGCCGCGCGTAGAAAGAGTCCGAAAGGCCATCCCTGGCCGTACCAAGAGAAACGTCTAGCCTGCTGGGACCATCCTCGGGCTTGACTAAGACAACCACGCCTCCCTTGGTCCTAACCAAGAGTGTTGCGCACCTCCCGGGCTACCCTTAGCCCGGGAGAGGGCCCCGCGGATAGCTTGCCTGTCCCCTGGGCAGGTGGCGGTAGCTGTCATGCCCCGCCACGCTTTCCTCGGCCTTCACTGAGACGACTGTGCCTCCCCAGGGTATCGGTAGCCTGGGGGAGAGCTGCGCGGGTAGTTCGCCATGCCGTTTGTCCCTTGGGTAGATGACAGCAACTGCCGCGCTCTGCGACGCCCCCAATGGGTGGCGCTAGGCTAGCCCCGACCAGTCAATGCCATATAGGGGATGAAGGGAAAGTGCTTTCTCCCTGTGCAGGCTGCTTTCCCGTATCGGCACACCGAGACAAACACGTGTCCAGTACTGACCAAACAAGCTTCTCTTTGCAGGCCACATATAGGACGGAGCCAGGGAATGAGACAAGGGCGCCACCACTAAAGATGAACAATGAATGTATAGGCACGGGGCCCGCGGTATCAGCTCCGAACAACCCGTCGCGCCTATAAAAGGAGAAGCATGCCCAGCATAACGACCAAGAAGTCTAAGAGGGCAAGCAATACGAGCGTCTGAAGCTTCCTTAGCAGTAGCAGTAGTCTAGCAGAGTAGATTCTAGCCACCCCAGTGTCCGAAGCTTCCCTGTAAGCTTGTGCCGGCGCCTCCTAGCCCGGCCTCGGCGCCCCTGTACTGTTTCCACCAGATAATCAACGAAGGCTAGAGTAGAGCTATTACCCGGCAATGGGGGTTCGAACTAGGGTAAAAACACTTGTCTCGCACGGTTTGTATTTCCTTCGCCTCACCTCTCTCCCCCTCTTAGTCCCACCGTACGACGGATCTGTACCCGGATCCCGGATCGTACCAGGCACTGTTCGGGAAGACAGCGCGGCCAGAGCCCCCGAGAGCTCGGCCGCCACCCCAGGCTGCTGGGAAGGGTTGTCGTTGGGCCTCACTCCACTACAAATTCGTCTGCCGGTCCGTGGACCCGCGGCCCACAGTAGGCGCGTTTCCCAGACACCAACAAAGGTGGAGATCCAAACCCTAGTCTTTTCTCCCCTCTTCTTCCTTCTTTCCTTCTTCTTCTTCTACCCGAGATGGCTTCCCCTCTTGATCTATTGGCTAGCTAGAGCAGCAGCTTGAGGGAGGTAGCGGCGACCACGGCCAGCTAGGGCGGCGCCTGGATAGGGCGGCGGTGCTGGACGGGGCGCCGGCCACCGAGGCGATGGTGCCTGCCTGAAGACGGCGACGACGACGGGGAACAGCGGCGCCGGCGAGGAACGACGGTGGCTGGGGGGAGAGACGCTAGGAGGAGGAGGCAGTGAGGGCTGGAGGGAGGAGCACAGGCTGGATTGGGAGGGAGAGAGCACGAGTGAGTGAGAGAGAGAGAGAGAAAGAGAGCTGAGCTCGGGGAGGCACCAAATAAAAGGAGAGAGTTCTAGGGAAGGAGTTCAAGAGAGGATGAGAGACCGACAGGGTCTACTGGGGACGGTGGGGAGATAGGCCGGTTGGGCTGGCTAGCCCATTCCCTTTTTTTCCAATTAGCATTATAGTCGCCCCCGCCGCCTCCTTTCTCCGCCCTGGCTGGCGGCGCCCTAGTCTCCGCGCAGCCTAACCCGAGAGGGTGAGGTGCGGTCCTCCTTCCACTGCCGGCCGACAGCCTTCACCCCTCCCCCGGCTCCGGCGGCGCCACGCCGTCGGACCGACAAACCCCACCCACCGCAATGCCACCGCCTTCTCGGCCCAAATATAAACCCGAACCCCACCCCGAACCCTAACCCGAACGACCGACGGCGAGGTCAACGGCGGCGACAACGAGGTTGCCTCCTCCTTCCTCCTCCTCTATAGCCCGCGTGGGGAAGGGGTAGACACGTGGCGTGCGGGGATAGATCCCGTCCGGATCCTATTCCCCAGAATTTCTCTATGTATATATACTAGTTGAGTAGGCGGGCCTATGGCCCGCCGAGTTTGCATTACACTGAGTTATGTTTTTAGCAAATGCAAAGATTACCACAACATAATATAACGATGATCATTAAACCAAATAAAACAGGTCAACCATATGTTTGCAAGCGTTCAACAAAACCAATCAAACATGGAAACAAATACATATAGATATCCCATCAAATTCAACCGACAGAAAATATAGTCATCTAACTTTTCCTATCCATAAGAACAAAAAGTAATGCCATGTATGTAAACAATGTTAAACACAACCAATTACATATTTATAATTGTCGACCAGCTATAAACTAAAATTTGAAGGCCATAGTACCTCTATAACTAAAACAATTAGTCTGCCCACCGTACAAAAGCACTCATCTATGAGAATCTTCAACAACCAATCGGTCCGATTTGGCCTATTTTGAATTCACCTTGTACGACAATAACAGATGTACTTTGTGCCAACTTGGTCAAACAGCAAAATGCATATGCACTGCTTAGCCTCGTGACCAACCGATCGCCATTAGTGCAAGCTTTAACTCATTATCCTGGAAACAGGCCACATCTTTAGGCAATGAAAACCTGAAAACTTCACGGCAGAGCCCCATCTAGTAATTGGAGTTACTAAATAAACAGGCTCAAAAAAGTATGAAGGAAGCAGCAACCAAAACAACATTTAAAAAAAGGCAGGTTGGGTAGGTAGGCAACGCATGAGACAACCAATTGTCAATATCCCCATAGGTGATTATAAAAACTAACATGAAAACAATTGTAAATATTCGCACAGCCGCCGTCTCCCATGGCGGTAGGATTGACAATCCAATAACTGGAGAACAAAGCGCAAACATGTGAGGATCTTCAATAAAAACTAACATAGAACACTTTACGAAACATACCTCTTTGTAATTAGATTAAGAGGCAATTTATTCTGAAACAACCATTATAGTTTTTTCAAATTAACAGTTTAACACCGCCACCTTACAGATATGTCAAACATATGCAGTACACCCACACAGATGCACAATTGGCCAGAAGCTAGAAAGTTAACCCAAATGAGTTGCACATGAACACAACAAAGCAATGTACATGCTAGAGAAATATTTTGTAGGCACCACAACAATAAAAAGCAAACTCGATAGCTGAACAATCAAGAAAATAGAGATTTCAAAATGGCATAAATAGCCAAACAACCGTGGCAATGTCTGAATGCTTATTATGGCTTGTTAACTCAAACAGGTAGCCTTTCATAGTAACCTAGACTGTAGGCCTCTTAATCTCTAGTCTAAATTGTCTGAGCGTCAGGTACAAATCGCCTTTGTTGCTTATTTTTGATAGAGAAAGAAAGATATGAAGCATTGTAATGACACATTTTGCTAAGACACATCGGACTTTCGTAATGACACATTTTGCATGCATATTAGAAATTAGATCAAATAAGCTGATTGTAGATTTTTTTAGTCAGTTATAAAGAAGAACAGATAACACCTTTAATTCCCCATATAAGTTCCCTGCAGACCTCAAATAAGTGTAATATGAGCAAATTTTCACAATTAACTACCAAGAAGAAGAGACAATACCTTCTCCATGTAAGTCCCCTCCACAACATGTCTCTTTAAAATTTTGCAGCCACTAGTTTTTTTACTCAACATTTGGATATATCTATATCATTTCTAAAAAGCCGACCCTGTCGTGGTACATCTTTATGAGATTACTACATGGATGTATCTTTCCCTCAATCATTAGCCTTTGAGCAGAACCAATCCGAAGACAAATTGCTTAAGGAGTCAGTCTAGCACTGAGCCTTCTCCAGTACTCTCCAGAAGAATCTCCAACACAGAGAATAATTACCAAACGCAGACACCATTTTTATTCCTAGGTATCTGGTATATGGTTCACTACTTGTAAACCACCTGTCCAACCCTCTTAAACAGTCAACACTCCAATCTTGATTGCTGCGGTCTAGTGGTTCTCTAAAAGCACGGTTTATATGCACTGGGCCTTGAGGTGCTTGCCTTGCATAGTAGGCTGCCGAATCAACTGTTGTAAGAACCATTCTAGCATAAATCTGTTCACCAGGTGGGGGAGATCAAAAACTATATCTTACAAAGTTACCAGAATGGCTGACCTAAAAATGGTAGTAAAAGATTAAGATGGGCTGTCCACAAGAATCACTGAAGATCAACCCAACTGTGACAAATGAGTTGGCATAGCAGCAGGATGGGTATCAAAGATTTTCTTTGCCACAGGAAAGGAATATAAATACAGCATGTTAACTGTAACAGCAATCCTTCTAATTCTGAATTTACTTTATGGGTCTTTACTTTTGTGGGATATAAATGGACCGCATTCTAGAACACAAATCTTGAAAATTTTCCTGATAAATAAATGCATTTACATTGTAATGCTGTTAAGGAAATAGCATGCATGGATCATCTATAAGCACATCTAAAACACTTAAAAAAATTAATACATTAAAAGGAAGGCAAAATTCCCAAGATTCTTAATTGCCAACCTCTTTCAGCACAGCTAGAATCAAGAAATTTGTGTTTAGAATTTCATTTTGACTACCAGTACCTGATTGACGGCTTGGTTGGCTCCAGCATCATGCAGCTCAGGAGGACGATCAGCTGTGAGTAAAATAAGTGGTATGAAAACTTGGCTTGCCTCCACAACCTACATATGTTAGACTTTGATTGAACATAAATAGCTTTTGTTTCTGATCCATGCCGTACTACATGTATTATACTTGCAGAACATATTTTATGCCTTTGCTTCATAAAGCCATACAGATGCAATTCTTGCCATGAGACTTTTTTAATAATGATGTCTGTTAGGAATAGCACTTGTATTCATCTAGAGGCCAATGGGCCAGTATATATACAGAGTACAAGGGCAAAACAGAAAAAGGCTAGAAAACCCTAATACAACCAAAGGACAGGCCAGGCCCATATACACAGCCCAATACACATCCCAATATATCGCTAACACCCCCCTCAAACTCATGGTGGATCAACAACACTGAGTTTGGAGAGACAAGAATAATGATGTTGTCGAGTCTGTGCCTTTGTGAAGAAATCTGCCAACTGATATGCTGAAGAGCTACAACCTACTCCTGAACCTGTGATCTCATATAAGAAGCATTAACACCAATATGTTTGGTGAGCTCATGCTTCATCGGATCCCTGGCAATACCAATGGCTCCTGTACTGTCAGATAGAAGAGGGGTCGACGTAGCAACAGAAACATCAAAATTCTCAAGTAACCAACGCAGCCAGGTAACCTCTGTCGTCAATAGAGCCATAGCCCGGAACTCAGCCTCTGCACTGGAACGAGAAACTGCTTTCTGCTTTTTAGTCTTCCAAGCAATGAGAGAATCACCAAAAAAAACACAATAAGCGGAAAGAGAGCGGCAATAAGAAGGATCCCAGCCCAGGTAGCATCAGAATAAGCACGAAGGTGTAAAGAGTTGGAGCGTGGAAAGAAAAGACGACGAGAGATAGTGCCACGCAAGTAGCGCAAGACACGAAGAAGATGACTATAGTGGAGCTGAGTAGGAGCAGAGACAAACTGACTCAGAATATGAACATCATAAGAGATATCGGGACGGGTGACACTAAGATAGACAAGACTACCAACAAGGTGACAATACCGAGTAGGATCCGATAGAGGTTCGCCATCGGTGGGTCGAAGCTGAAGATTTAACTCCATAGGAGACTCAGCCACGTGATCATCTGTGAGAGAGGCCCGATCAAGAAGATCCCCAATATACTTCTCTTGAGATAGAAAGATACCCTGCGACGTAGAGGTAACCTTAATCCCAAGGAAATAACGAATGGGACCCAAATCAGACTTGCGAAGCTGCTCATTGAGACGAGTCTTGACAAAATCAATAAACTGAGGGTCATCACCAGTAATGATCATGTCATCGACATAGAGCAGAAGAAGAGTGCACCCACGAGAAGAGGTGTGAACAAACAAAGCAGGATCATGATCACTGACAGAAAAGCCAGCAGCAGTAATCATTGCAGAGAAGCGCTGAAACCAAGCCCTGAGAGCTTGTTTAAGCCCATATAAAGCACGACGAAGGCGAAGAACCTTATCATCAGAAACAAAATACCCAGGTGGAGGCCGCATAAAGACATCTTCATGCAGTTCTCCATTAAGAAAGGCATTTTGAACATCAAGCTAATAGATAGGCCACGTACGAACAGAGGCAACAGCAAACAGCGTCTTGATAGTGGTCATGTGAGCCACAGGAGCATAGGTCTCATCATAATCAACACCAGGCTTCTGCTGAAAACCACGAGCCACAAGACAAGCCTTATAACGCTCAAGAGAACCATCAGAGCGAGTCTTAATCTTGTAAACCCACTTGCAAGTAATGGAACGAACATGGGACGGAAGAGGGACAATTTCCCAAGTGCCATTACGCTCAAGCGTAGAAATCTCCTCGGCCATCGCATGCTGCCACTTAGGATGAATGACAGCATCACGATAAGAAACTGGCTCAGTAGAGGTAGCACCGGCAAAACCAAAACGCTCAGGAGGTCGAATAGAGCGACGATCACGAAGAGCGTATGGCTCGGAGGTAGAAGCTGACTCCTCAGAGAATGAGTCAACAGGAGAAGCCTCAACCGGATGCTGACGGCGGGTGTAAAAGAAAGGATGAGGAGGAGCAAAATCAGGTGAAACTGATGGAGAAGAGATAGTTGTGTCAGTAGGAGAAGGAACACTAGACTCAGGAGGAAGAGAATCAGTGGACTCAGAAGGCTGTGAAGACGTGATAGACACTGGAGGAGGTGTAGTCATGGGCACAGATGGTGGAATAGGAAGAGTAGAAATGGGAGTACCTGAAAAAGTTAGAAAAGAGAGGGATTCGACGGTAGAGGATGGAAAAGAAGGACGCGGATAAAAAGAACGAGACTCGTCAAAGGTAATGTCCCGAGAGATCCGCATCCGACGACCAGTATGTTCCCAACAACGATAGCCCTTGTGCTCATCACTATATCCTAGAAAAACACACTCAACTGACTGGACGGTCAGTTTAGTGCGTTCACGAGGAGCAAGAAGAACATAGCAGACACACCCAAAAGATCGAAGATCAGAGTAGTCTGCTGGGTGTCCAGAAAGACGCTCTATAGGAATACCACCTTGAAGAGCAGAAGAGGGCTGAAGATTGATGAGATGACAAGCAGAAGAGACAGCCTCAGCCTAGAAGTGGGGTGGAACAGAAGAAGCAATCATGAGTGCACGAACGGTTTCAAGAAGATGACAATGTTTACACTCAGCCACACCATTTTGAGCATGGGCATCAGGACAAGAGAACTGAGACAGAGTGCCCTGCTCAGCGAGAAAACTACGAAGATGCTCAGAAAGATACTCCCTTGCAGAGTTAGCTCGAAAAACACGAATAGCGAAGTCAAACTGAGTACGAATCATGGTGGCAAAATTTTTATAGATAGACAATACCTCACTACGAGAAGACATAAAATATATCCAAGCGAGAAAAATCATCTATGAAAATGATGTAATATTTATGACCACCTTTTGACACAAAAGGGGCTGGACCCTAGACATCAGAATGAACAAGATCAAAAGGACGAGCTGGCACAGACTCACTAGAAAGATAAGGGAGTTGCACCTGTTTACCAAGGTTGCAACCCGCACAATCGAGATGTACAGGACCAGGCAAAGACCCTAAAAGACCATGACGAACCAAAGACGATAAACGAGAACCACAAAGATGACCTAAACGATGGCGCCATTGAGCAAAAGACACCATGGAGGAAGCAGCGCAGATGGAGAGACTGGCAGGAGCAGCGGAAGAAGGACGAAGCCAGTCAAGCTCCCAGCGACACTGAGAATCACGGCGCCGGGGGCCAGTACAAACTAGGAGACCCGTGCGACGATCCTGAACACAGCATGAGTCAGTATCGAAAATCACAAGACAACCTAGATCAGTAAGCTGGCCGACAAAATAAGCTGCATGTTTAGGTCGAACACAGCATGAGTCAGTATCGAAAATCACACGACAACCTAGATCAGTAAGCTGGCTGACAGAAATAAGCTGCATGTTTAGGTTAGGAACATGAGAAACAGATGGTACATGAAAAGAAGAGGACAAAAGAGTGCCTCGTCCTGTGACAGGAAGAGAAGTACCATCTGCCGTCTGAACAGTCAATGGTGTGGTTAAAGGATGAACAGATGTAAGACAGGTGAAATCAGGTGTCATATGAAAAGAAGCACCTGCATCAAAAATCCATGGTGAGGTACCTGGTATCTTAGTAGAAGATTGCGAAGTAGAAGCATCAGAACCCGAGGGTGAAGAGGCAGCCATACGACGTAATAGCATAAGAATCTCAGTAGAGGCATCTGGACAGCGCTGAGAGTCTGAGTCTTCCTGTAGCAGAACTGCTCCACATGACCATTCTTGTCACCATAGGTGCAGTGAAGACCAGCCTTCGTCGTCACTCTAGAAGACGACGAGACTGGGGAAGAAGACGATCGAGAACCCGTAGAAGTCGAAGCCGGTGGCCGAAGAGCAAGAACTGACGGAGAAGTCAGGAGACCAGCACCACGAAGACGAACCTCCTCAGTACGAAGAGCAGAGAGAGCCTCCAGCATAGTGATACGAGGGTGACGGGCAAGAAGCTGAGCACGAACTTGCTCAAACTCGAGCCGAAGACGTATGACGAAGTCATAGACATGACGAAGCTCCAGACGAGATCGCTGACACAGACAACAAGCACAAGTCCGAGAGTCATGATCGGCTGCAGTATCAAGAGTCGCATCCAGAGAGTCCAACTGACGCCATCTCCAAAAAGCTGAGCATAAAACTCATCTACTATAGAATCACCCTGTTGTAGAGACTTCTCATGGCGAAGAGCAGCAAGATACTGGGAGTCACCCGAGGGCTCGTACCGATCTCGAAGATGTGACCACATCAGCTGAGCAGAAGCCAGGGAGACCACCTCTCCAGTAAGATGCACCTCCATGCTAGCAATCAAAATAGCAGAGGCACGAGCATCCTCATAAGATTCCAAAGCCTCCTTATACTCATCAGAGGCCTTCGTATCAGCATCAGTCACAGCATCAGTAACACCTGGAGAAGACGAAGAAGGCAATGCCGGGGGATCAGGACGCGACGGGCAAGGAAGCTCGCCGGTAAGAAAATCCCAGAGGTGTTGCCCACGCATGTGAATGCGCATGTGCTGGGCCCAATCCTGATAATTGAGCCCATCAAAAAGCACGGAGCACCGAGGAACAAAAACAGTGCCAGACGACATTTTTTTTACTCTCTTTTTTTTTCTTTTTTTGCACTCAACCCAAACCCAACCCAACTCAACCCAACCGACCGACCCACCCGGACCAGTCGGTCTCACCCGACGCAAGACGGCGCCAAGTCAAGGGGGCCAAGCGGCGGCGGCGGAAACCGACGGCGAGCAACGGCGGAGCCCGACGGCGAGCAGTGGTCGGGCGACGAGAGGCAGCGAAGAGTCCAACGACGGAGCCTGGGCGGCGAATCTGCGCGTCCGGGGGACGAGGTCACCGGGAACGAGGTGTAGAGGGTCGGCCCCGGACGCGGAGGCCGGGACGAAGGCGGCGCCGGCGGCGAGGCCGGGAAGAAGGCGGCGGATCTGGATCTGGATGGGGGCAAGCACCGGGCGCGACCTGTACAGCGGAGAAGCCGGCTTCCTCGAGATCCAGATCGGGAGAAGACAGGTGGGAGTCGAGGTCGCCGGAAACGAGGAGACGACGGCGAGTTGTAGAGGCTGAGATCGCCGGAGAAGAGACGATGCCGGCCAAAGAACGTGGAAGAGATGGCGCAAGTGCAACGCCGGTGAGGAGCCCTAACCCTAAAATTGCTCTGATATCATGTTAGGAATAGCACTTGTATTCATCTAGAGGCCAATGGGCCAGTATATATACAGAGTACAAGGGCAAAATAGGAAAAGGCTAGAAAACCCTAATACAACCAAAGAACAGGCCAGTCCCATATACATAGCCCAATATATCTCTAACAGTATTATACTTGCAGAACATATTTTATGCCTTTGGTTCATAAAGCCATACAGATGC
>SPJY01020376.1:0-11446 GCA_005191435.1 Raddia distichophylla
AGAAGAGCTTGTGTTGGTAAGAAATGGAACCACCGATAGATGGATATGTTAAAGTTAACACTGATGCTTCTTTTGCTGAAGGGTCAAAAGATGGGGTGCTGTGGCTAGAGATGAGATGGGTCATTTTTTGTTTATGACAGCAGGCAAGATAAAAAATGTGTTCAATGCATCTCAGGCGGAAGCAGCAGCTTGTCTGCATGGTATCCTCATAGCTCAAGATATGGGTCTCACCATGATCTTTCTCGAATGTGATGCTTGGAATCTGGTTTCGATTCTGACCAGTAAGGATGAGTGCAGAGGGATGGATGCAGTGATTGTTGAAAAGATCATAAGTGTAATGCTAACAGGGTTCATTCATGTTAGAGCTTTCTTTTGTCCGAGGGACTGCAATAGCGCAGCTCACAATCTAGCCAAGCTTGGCGCTTCTCACGCTTTTGGGAGCTCTACCATGTGGCTGGAGGATTTTCCTTTTGATATATCTGGAGAGCAATCAGCGGAGTTTGGTCGCTAGAGTGAGGGGTTCCTCACTCCTTCAAAAAAAGGATCATCTACCTTTTCTATGTTATTTACATCTTTATTCATGTGAAAAAAAAATTGTCTCCCTTTCTTGTTTATTCACCATTGTTGAAACGTCAATCTTATGAAGAAAAGGATGTGGTTTCCACAATACACTCGTAAGACCAATCGAGATATGATTCCTTGCATCAACACCTCCCTTATTCTATATCATTTTACTACTATCAACATGTAGATTACACCAACAAGCGCTAAACCATTGTTACAAAGAGTAACAAACAAAACCATAGCTTCATCTTTTTTTACGTTTAAGCAAGGTGTCAATCATAACAATCAAATATTTGAAGTCCTATTGTTAAGTACAAATGATGCGGGTTACGCGATAATTTATTACAATATCCCACTATTGATCGTGAAATAGACACCCTATGCAAGATCGGTTCTCACAGCCTAAAATGAAGAGTGCAATGTTCCGTACATACTAACTTGAGGCTTTACACCATTGTTAATATTCTGAGAAACACCAATGTCAACATTTTCTCTCAAAACATCCTCTACCCTACCGTCACTGCACTAAGCATCAAGTAAAGTCTTGTAGGTTAAAACATGCGGCTCCTCCTAAAAAAAAGACATCCGCCTCCAAGCCAATCAATACCAAGTCATCAAGTAACTTCAATCACTTGTATGCAAATGAAAGGTAATTTTCATCTCTTTGTGTTAGGTCCATGAGAGCACATGGTGAATTCCCTCTTCAATCCTAAAGTGTCATGACCTCGGTACTTGTCCAGGGAATCCCACATCATGAGGCGATACTAGGCCAATACTAATATCTCATGATGGACAATATGGTGGAAATCATCACGATGCATGATAACTAAATTTAAATAACAATTTAAAAGGGTGGCCAAATATTACAAGAGAACATGCATCCCTGTTTAACAGTTCACCGTAGTTCAAATATCAAGGGAATAAATAACATCAGAGTAGCGGAAAATAAACCGCGACAATATTCCAAAGGCATTGACTCGGACACCTCAGCTAGACCTGCTCGCCTCCGTTAGGGCCCTCCTGGTCCTGACCGAAATTTGAGCACAATACATCTGCGATAGATGTAATGAGTACGTTGTTATTTAGCAAGCAATCCTTATTTATGAATGCAAGGAAAAAGGCAGGGGATAGGTTGTTTTACACGAATCCTATTACTAGTTAGATTTTAGTTGTCAAATTTTATTTAAGTGAATGCATGATCTCTAAAATAATATCAAGAATCAACAAGTAAAGGTGTATCTCACAACAGGTCAGTCCCAATCTACACTAGTCAAGTTTAATTATTAAAATGGTGGGACTACATGTGAAAATAACTCGTCCTGTCCATGACCGTGGACACGACTATCATGATAGTTTTGACTTTGCAGAGTGTGTATACGTTCCCCACAAGCCCCGCCTCATCCAAAAGGAGATACGATACAAGGCATTTCTAGCCTACTACGCCTACCACTTCGTCTGCCCTTTCTTTTTTATTCCCCGGTCCCACCGGTGCCCACTGCGCAGTAGGACGCCCACTACTTCTAGGTACCACCCGGGGGCGTACCCCAAAGCCATTCGATCTCAGGGACGCACCTACCTCTTAGGGAAGATTGCAAGCCTCCCCCCTAGAGAAATAGTGACGAGACGTAACCAGATAATCTAGGAGCAAGTGGTTAGTAGGTTTTATAGGGTACTAAGCCAGGGCCGAAGGCACAAGTGGCTGTACTGTTCAATTTGGTCTACTGTTCACAGGCATGGGTCCTTAATAGAGGAGACCCTCATAACACCACCATAGCCTCAGAACCATCTCTTCCGGGTCTCCCCTAATCAACTATGCAAATTTTAGTTATTTAGGATTATATAAACAAAAGGTACACACGAAGCCTCGACTTGGATAAGATTTTTGAGTAATTTAACTCGCAATGCAACCTATAACTAAACAAGGATAGGCTAGGGAATATACAGTGTCATGTCAATGATCATTTAGGCGAACATCATGATAGTGAAAGACTAGCATGGATAGGTATTCACACATTAAACGAACATGTATGCAACAAAAGCAATTAAATGATAGCTTAAATACATTAGATGAAAAATTTAAATATGGGCAGAGATATGTATCTATCGCTTGACTTCGAAGTAGCTGGTGCTCTGAGTATCAACCACAGTTTTCGAGAAATAGTCCTCGCAACAGTCGTAGTAGATGTCTACATGTAGTAACAAATAAACAAATAACAACATATTTTAGAACACAAAAATAGTTAAAAAAAGGGAAAGATTTAGGAATTAAATGTGGTTTTTAGGCTATGGAATCATCTAATTTGGAGTTACGGAGCTTCCTAAACAATTCGGGGAAGTTTCGGATTAAATACTGAAAAAGAAAAGATTTTTAAACCCTAGCTGGGTCGAATCGGCTAGCTCCCTCTCTCTCTTGCGCCCGATCGGCCTAGACGGTCCAGTTCGGTGTGTCGCGTTGTGTGGTTGATAGGTGGGCCCCATCGGTCAGTGACGCATTGCAGCTGACGGGTGGGTCCTGTTGTCCAGGCGCATCGGGTTGACGTAGCGGCGACAAACACGTGGCGACGACGCGGTAGACAAGTGGTGTGACGTGGCATGCCGCGTGGCAATGAGACGGGTTTGGGTGATGACGTGGCCGAGCACGTGGCATGATAAGTGTCTTGCCACGTGGCGCTTAGGCAGACGCGGGTGAACGGCTTGTCAGCGGTTGCTAACATGTGGGACCCGCAGGCTTGCGGGACCCATAAGTTAGAGATACGGGTGGAGACGGTGGCGACGCGACAGATGGGCCCATGGGACACGCGTCGGTGCGGGATAGGGGCGGTGGCAGTGCTGTTAGATGCAGACTGCGCTGCGGGTCCCATGGGGACGTGCAGCGCAGCGCGATTGGACGATAGCGATGACGGGGTGGTGTGGCACGGTAAGCGGGGCCCACGCAGACGAGCGTCGCACAGCAATTGGTGCGGCGCACGTGCCAGGCACACACAGGCGCAGCGGGGCGGTGGCGGCAAGGTGACGCGACATGGTTGGGCATGTAGATCGCACCGACGGAATGGACTGCGAGGATCGCCGCCGTGGCGCCTCCAACCTCCGACGAGCTCTATAGGGTGCAATTATGCAGCATAAACGGGTGATCCGTATATCCAAATTGTTGTCTCGACAAGATCTACACAACGGGATCATATACTCTAGGGTTTGGGCATATTAGGAAGTAAAGATACCTCGAAAAGGGTGTCGGGAAGCTCAGTATCTGCGTCGGCAAATTGAAGGGTCGGGATGTCGCCTAGAGGGAGAGTGAAAAGGCGTTACAAATTTTCGTCCTTTTAAAGCACAGCGGAACAGGATATCGGATGTTCCGATGTTAATATTGGATAGTCCGATATGGATCGGACTATCTGATATGATATCGGACTATCCGATATTTGCAGATTTAGGGTTTTTGAAAATCCCACCCAAAATAAGGATACAACCTACACCAACGGCACAAGAGAAAGGAATAGCACACGAAAGTGCTAACCAATAACAAGTATAATCACAAATCAAAGTAAATCAAGTTAGGGGCAAGAGGGAAACCAAGAGTGAAAGTTTGGATCCTTGAGGGGATCCTACGTCTCCGTTGAGGTAGGCTCGGTCGCACTTGAGTCCGGGTCTCTTTCAACCATTTTCCTCACCGATGTCGCACCAAGACCCCCGGTTTTACTCCTTGATTCCTTTCCTTTCGGAGGCGGAATCGGCCTTCACAAACTTTCACGGCTCACCACACAAAGCACCGGTGGCTCGTGATTGACTCCTAACCGTCTAGGAGTCCCTCCAGGAGTAACAAATGCTCACAAAGAACGAACTCGGAAATAAACTCAAGAAACACTCACACCCTCTCTCAACTCTTCTCACAAAGAGGATCACTTAGATCTAGAGTGGAGAGGGCAAGAAGCCCTAGGTTGCATGGAAGTTCTATTCAAAAATGGTGTGGAAGGCAACCCCTTGCTCGTGTGGAAGAGGGAGGCAATAAATAGCCTCACTCAGAAACTAGCTGTTTACTGCTGACAGAAATTGGATAGTCCGATGTTACACATCGGATAGTCTGATATGAAAAAGAGAGACTTAATGCAATGGCTATTTTTGAGGTACTGAAATGATTCTAGAGAGGTTCAAACTGGATACAACACCAAAAGGTCAAATTCATATCGGATAGTCCAATATAAATATCGGATAGTCCGATATTTTTAAGTTCTGCGAGACATAGAGGGGTCAATCGGACCAAGAATCAGATAGTCTAATATATATTGGATAGTCCGATATAAATATCGGATAGTCCGATACACAACACACAGCCCCTGATGGAAACGGACGTAACTTTTGACTTTGAACTCCAATTTCGGTGATCTTGGGCTTTACGAAAAGCTAAGAATAAGGGTTACACAACCGACAAGGTCTCACTACCCAAATACCAAAGGATAGGAGCAGCAGCCACAAAGTAAGCCACGAAAGACTTAATACTCTCACTTTCCAACACCACCAATACTCCTCTCCCTCAATCTCTCTCAAAGGTTGATCATTTGGGCACCTGAGACATATTTAAGCCATTCAACGTTGTATCCCTCTTAATAGTATAACAATCCTTAGACTCAACTCATAAATTAAACCATACAAGATTTAGAAGAAACCACTTATTGTCTTCTTTCTTCATTTTGAGGTTCAACGACGTTATTAGTATTGAGCACCCTTGATGTATTGTGGATGATGACCTTTACCAATCTATTGATGACGCCTTCATCTTGTCAACTTTAACTTGATTCACCTTATGAGACTTTTGTCCTATTCGACTTTGACTCGATCCTCCTCCTTGACGATCATCCCGCCAAATCGGCCTTGATTTAGTCCTCAACTCTTGGTGACATCGTCGTCTTGTTGACTTCGACTTAATCGTTATCCTTCAACGTCCCTTGGTCATCACACAAACTCATAGGACCTAATTCTTTTCAAATCACTCGTGAAATACATTAGTCCAAAAGCTTAATAAATATGGATCAATTTGATATTTGTGAGTGATTTAGTGTCCAAGTGTTTCACGTTAAGAAGCACAACACAAGTGAAAACACTTGGCACAAGAAAAATCTCTACTAAGTGCATCATGATAAATATGTGTTTAATCTATATGTACTAGATAGATGATTTACACAACTTCACTTAACGATACACATGATAATATATTCATGACTTACACAAGGGAAAATTCATGTTTGAAGTAAGAGAGAACTTGAGAACTAATCTAGATTATACTTCACTAAATTAAGTGCATGTGAGAATATTTATGGAAAGCTTACATGCACAAACCATTTAAACACGGTGAAGTTTATCTAGTGCACCGATTAAGATGATCACTAATACATGGCATATAATATAAACGATCTTGTAGAGCAAGCAACATGTTCATAATATATTTATGTTCAAAATAAATACTACAAGATATGACGAGCATAAAATTAATCAACCAATCACATGTGCATACATAAAGAAGTTGCATACCTCAATTAGCAATCCATTTTATTTGCATAAATAAGACTACGGAAGATAAACAATCAAGTGTGTTAGCCTTATTGAAATGATTAACATAAGACGTACCTTTTAGAATGAATAGCTTGTTCACTTGACATATATGATTTTCCTTTACATATGATGAGACTAAGACAATCTTGACAATAAACATATTAGTCTCATAACAATAAGCATATTTGAGGTGTGACAATTGACGGCGTGTTCACCGCTCAACCACTGCGGATCACATCCCTAGTCAGATTTCTATCCCGCTAGCATATCGACCGAGCTCAATTCGATTGAGCGCTGGACGCAGCAAGGAGCAACACACGAGGATTACCCAGGTTCGGACCCCCTCGCGGGTAATAGTCCTACTCCTGCTGAGCCTTAGCTCTTTCGGTTGTGGTTGAATGGAATGTGTTTACAGAGTGTTTCGAATGCACGCACGCTAGTGTGATGTCATCTCACCTCCCCCTCCCCTCTCTCTCCACCCCCTTTTATACAAGCTTTGAACCGGCGGAGAGAGCCGAGGGGGTAGGCAGTACAGTACCCTTGGTACAGTAACAAGACACGACAGGAGAGACGAAAACGTGCTGCCACTGCGCCGCGCGGCGCCGCCCTCGCGTGCTTCGCAAGTGGCCACTGACCCGCACAGTCACACCAGTGAGGCTGCGGGTGGGGCCCAGTCTGCTCCTCCTGACGCGGGCGGCCATCTCAAGCAAACCTTCTCTCTGCCGGTCAATTCTTCTGCGCCACAGTGACAGCCGCTCAGACTTGCAGGGGTCACTGTAGCGGTAATCATGTCTTCAGCTGTCTATCCGCGCGTGATGTCGCATTAAATGCGCTCGTCCTTCGCAGCAGGGGGAGCCTTCGACCAGAAGACTCCTTTCGGGACGTCCCCTGCCACGCGGGCCCCACCTGACGCGTGGGGCCCTCGCCTGGTCTTCAGAGGGGGCTCGCCCACGCACCCGCCTGGCGCGTGGGGCCCTCGCCTCGCCTTCAGAGGGGGCTCGCCCACGCACCCGCCTGGCGCGTGGGGCCCTCGCCTCGCCTTCAGAGGGGGCTCGCCCACGCACCCGCCTGGCGCGTGGGGCCCTCGCCTCGCCTTCAGAGGGGGCTCGCCCACGCACCCGCCTGGCGCGTGGGGCCCTCGCCTCGCCTTCAGAGGGGGCTCGCCCACGCGCTGGGGCCTGATTCGCCCGCCTGACGTGTGGGGCCCTCGCTTGGCTCCCGAGGGGTTCGCCCACACGCTGGGGCCTGGTTCGCCCGCCTGACGTGTGGGGCCCTCGAGGTTTCTCCAAGGCTCTTTATACCCTGGTATTTATTACACCGACAACAATAAATAAGCATTAAACCAAGCATTGTTATTAAATGTGTTTGTCATTTATCACCAAAATCACACAAGGTCACTTGCACTTACAAAAGATCTTGATTATGCCTCTTTTGTTTTGAGTATTGAAATTCACCAATAAATGTCCAAAGACATGTTAGGTTTATCTCAGAAAGTCTACATAGAAAATTACTGAAAATTTTTAATATGAGTGAGTGCTCTACTTCGCCTACTCCTATTATATAGGGTTATAAATTTGGGACTTTTCAAATATCCTATAAATAAGTATGAATCTGATCAGGTGAAGTTGATTCCTTATGTCTTAACTGTCAAAAACATTATGTACACTTAAGTGTGTACACCCATGATTTAGCTTTTGTGACTGATATGTTTGTTGGATATAAATCAAATCTAGGTGTGGACCAATGGAAAGCTATTAAGAAAGTCTTGCGTCGGCACTAAAGATTACATGCTCACATATAAGAAATCTAATAAACTTGAAGTTATTGGTTATTCGTATGTTGATTTTGCAGGATGTGTGGATAGCAAGAAATCCGTATCAAATTATATCTTCATACTCACATCTGCAATGTAGGCAGAGTTTGTGATATGTTACGAGGCTACTGGGCATGCCATATGGGTTAAGATTTTTTATCGCAGGACTCAGAGTGGTAGACAACGTTTCTAAACCGTCCTTTCTATACCACAATAATCAACCTGCAATCTTTTATACGAATAACAACAAGCCATGAAAGATAAAATTCAACATTAAACTATAATTATCAAGCATATTAATATTGAGCAAATGCTTTTGGATCCACTTACAAAAGGCTTATCATCTAATAGTTTTAGTAATCATGTTGTGCACATGGGTGTGTGTTGGAAAGCCTCTGATTCTATGTATGAGAGCCAACGAAAAACCACCCCCGTAAGTATTAAATGTATATTGATCGAGCTATGTGTCGACGGTTGGGATATCGGTCCCAAGTCAACTAAGGTTCTTGAGAAAGGGAGATAGAAGACACTGCCGAGCAAGGCAAACAGCAATCAACGAGCAACAGGGAGATACAGGGTTTTTATTCTGGTTCGGGCCTCTCCAGGGAGATAATAACCCTACGTCCAGTGCTTCTTTATATGACAAAGGATTACAAGGAGGAACTCGGCGAGACGAACAGGTCTCGATGAGATTATGGGTGTACAAGAAGTAATATACGATCTTGGCTTCAAGTCGTCGTGTCCTCTACACGCCGTAGGGGCCTTGTTTATATAGTGTTGAACAACCGACCTACCGAGGGATAATCGGGCCGGGCTAACCACGAGATCGTAACGAACTCGTATACATGCCAAATACATCCCAAGGTAGATAAGGTATACTCCAATTCTTGGGGGTCACGACGTCTACTCCAATCCGGGAAACTACGTCCGGGTCTTCACGTAGCCGTGCAGAACTCTTGTTCGAGTCGGACTCGAACACGAAGGCTAAGCCACCACGCACCGTGCCAACCAGGAAGCTGTTCGGCAAGATGCACATGGGCCTGATAGAACCTTCTAGGGAGCCAGGCCCTAGGAGGCTATTTGATTGGGCCGTCAGGGAGTAGGCCATGGCAATGGACCGTGATTTTATCCCCGACACTATGGGTATAGAAGTCTCATTAACCATTTAATGGATTTTGCAACGCTTACCTTGATACGTTGTTTTATCAAGCGAGTGCTTATGAATGTTAGTTTTCAATTAAGAGCGGGAATGCTAGGATTAGTCTCGGACTAACTCCAACCTGTACGACCACCCAATTTCGAGCTTATCCACAATTGAGTTATTGGAGTCATGCTCAGGGACACCATGCTAACCTATCGGGTTTTGGCCCTTTTGGGCACGACATTATATAAGACCTGGAGGAGAACGCACGACAAGCAACTTAATCAACTCACGTTCGCCCTAATCACGTTCTAATCCTCTACACACCATCTGATCATGTGGTTGATGCTTGAGCTTCAAAGAAGGTCGTCGTCGCTATTATTGTCGTGCTGTTGTATTAGGATGCCGACGAGGAGTCTGAACTGCTACCGTATGTCCACCTGTGTCCTCTACGACTCTCTGCATCAGATTGTCGTCAAACATGCTATCTAGCCTAATCGTCGAGCTAGCTTTTAAAGATGGCATCGACAAGAAACACTCTTAATAATGATTATCCATCTAATTTTGTATTATTGCTACCATGTCATGGTATCTAGACTAAACCAATTGAGATAGATGTTCTGACACGATCAAACCAAATCATTCGAGCTGGGCGGCTCAGCCGCATATGTAATTGTAGGATTGTGTCTTGTCGTGAACCCATTTCTGCTCTTATTACTCATGTGTGATTATTCTTGTCTGTACTTTTGTACTATACCACTCCTTCTGTTCTTTCTAATTTGTCGCTGTTACTTTTAAACATGCCCTTTGACCATTCTTATTATTAAAAAATTTAGTGCAAGTATGTAAAAATATAAGTCATATTTAAAGTAACTTTAATGATAAAATAAAGAATAACAAAATAAATGATACTTACATTTTTTAAATAAGACGAATAATCAAAAGATATGTCTAAAACTCAACGACAATAAATTAAAACAAACAAAGAGAGTACTATTGAACTGGCCGTTTGACGCCATACCCGTGCCGCTTGGAGCCTGCAAATCTGCCATACTACAGAGTACAGAGAGCTGCCCTGGGGCATAAAACCAAGGATTTTTTTCATACATGTCATTACAAAGTTCGGTTTATTCGGTTTTGCCATTACAAAACGCATATTTATATTGACGCCATTATTTTTACAACAATCTATCAGATATGCCATTATCAGCGTTTTTCGGGATTTTTCAGCTTATACTCGAGACAAATACGAGTAAAATACAGGAAAATACGCATCTGACAAGTGGACCCCATATGTCATCCCCTCACCTACTCCTTCTTCCTCTTTCCTCCCACCTCCCAATCTCTCCCCCAACTCTAGCAAGCTGCATGGCGGCGCGATAAGCTGCACGGCCGTCTGCGGCGACGGACGACAAGCAGCACGACAGCAGCGGCAAGCAGCGCGCGATGGCGTTGGCGAGTGGTGCAGCTGTGTGAGCGACGGCGGCGGCTGTGGTGAGCGGCTCGTCGGAGAGGAGGAAGAGGAAAGAGGAAGATGTTGAGCCTATGACAGCGGGTCCCACCGTCAGAGGTTATTTCGTACCGTATTTGGTTCTCGTATATGCTGAAAAATTCGCAAAAAGTTCCGAAAATGGCATGGGTGAAATTAGGTTGCAAAAATAATGACATCAATATAAATATTCTTTTTTAATGGCAAAGCTGAATAAACCGAACTTTATCCTAAAACCAAACCGGGGATCCAATTCCCGCACTGCCGCCGACTGGCCCCGGTGATGAAAACCAGAGGAGGATTGGCGTCCTTTTCGCTGTCGCTGGTGGCCCTGCACCTGCACGCACGACGTCACTCTCACCCGGGATGGAGTCAGTTGGAACAGAGGGCCAAACCCGGCTGCTCTTCCGAAGTAAACAGCAGCGCGGCGCAAACCGGCAGCTACCTTTGCCCCCGGAATCAAACTAGCACCGGAACCGGAAGAGGGCTCCAGCTCCTGGGGTCGGAGGCTTTCTTCTGAGCGAAAAGTAGCCAAAATTTTTAATAAAAAAAATTAGGATCATTTTAAAGAGATCTCCGAACGTCTCCACTGTCCAAGAGATCTTTGGTTTGTGCTTTTGTTCAGCTCGGTTTGGTTGGGTCAAAATATTAACTGCACATTCTAATTTTTTCACATTTTATACTATACTTTGATAGATTACTTCTCTTCGACAGACACTCTGTCACTACATGATCTATTTTATAGCGTCATCTATGTATACTTAGAGAACCTAAAATTTCTTTTTAAGAACTCTAAGAATATCCATTTAAAACCCCACAAAGAGTCATAAATGTGCATGTCCACACTGAGGCATTAATCTAGATCCTAGTGCAGGTAAGAGCATGTACAATGGTT
>SPJY01020384.1:0-11420 GCA_005191435.1 Raddia distichophylla
TATTAACTAAAGAGTGGTGGCTACACATATCACACATTCATTCTCTATATAAGAGGGCTTTGCCCATTGTAATGATAACCTGATCATTTAATAAAGAATTACTCCCTCTCAATTCTCTATTCTCTCTCACTGTGCTAATAGCCCAACAACAATAAACATTCTTTAATGCATGTATATTTTCATCCAAATTTTTTGTATTGCTATACAACATTTATACATACAACATTTATACATCTAGATTTTTATTTAAAAAAGTCTATATAAATGAATATTGATCACATAGATTTGAATAAAATACATATGAGACCTAACACTGATTAGAGAATATTTATAATTTTTAATGATTTTTTTATTTTTTTTACATGGTGAAACAAAAATAACAAGTTTTTACACAAGATCTAACGCTGGCCGTTGGATGGCCAGCACTGGCCATTGGACGGACCGCCCCGCAGGCCCTGAGATCCAGCAGCCGCACTCCGTTCCTCCCACCGGCCACCGCAATACCTAGCCGCCGCCGCCGACCGACCTTACAATCATCAATGGAAAAGTTTCCGTTCATGTGTGACAACTGCTGGGCGATCCTGATGCTCACAGTGCCCGAGATGTTCGTGCACTGGGAGCAGTGCAGGGAAGCGAATCATCCACCGGCGGCCGGAGCAAACCAGGAGCCAGCACCAGCAGTCGCCCCCCCACTTGGCCCTGCGCCGGCAGCTCCTAACGGGGCCCAGCCTCCACAGTGAAGGGTACGCATTTCTAGCTTCCCAGATTTGGTTCAAATACGCTTCCCAGATTTGGTGTCCTAATCTAGCCTGCCATTGGTTTGGATTTAAATGATTAATACGGATCAGATTCCTCTCTGGATATTTTTGGAGCGGGCTAAAATGGACTAAGCCTTCTAGTGGAGTGGTTTGGGTGGATTCATTCTCCTATTGGTTTGATTTTGTTTGGATTGGAAAGGGTTCCATCGTTTTTTTTCCCACTGTAGTTCATCGCTGCTCCGGGTTCAATCTCACGCAGTTTATCAGTCCATGTCGCCATGGTTAGAAGCAGGAAGCCAAAAACTAGGTTTCATCCAGCCGGATCACCGGAGATCAACAAGTAATCATTATGGTGAAACTGCGAAGGGATTAATCCATTTATTCATCCATCCTTGTGTAGCTCTGCACTGGAGATTCTATTAGCCAGCTTGAGCTTGATCGATTAGCTGAGCACAGTATATATATCCCAATTAATTCCTATGCGGCAATGGCGATCGACGGCGATGCGGGGCGCACCGGCGACAGCGCCGACGACGACATTATTATCCTGAACCTGGAGTTAACCGGCATTACTCCATCATGGTCCTACTTCCCTGCACATATTTGCTTTAATCAAAACATCAAGAAAAAGATATTTGCACAGAATGGCGAGAGTCAAATCATAGCAATTAATATAGACAAAACAAATTTCATGCAAGGAATACCACCCTTAATACAGATAAATGGAGCGTGGGTAGTTTTACGGAAAGAATAAGGTCTTTTTTTGCACAATTGTAGGGGCAACCAGATTTGGCTAGACAGGACGATCCTGACAGCCAGAAAAATCCAGGTGATGTGGAGGGTTATGGAACCTGGCTTTTAGTGGCTATAGTATAGTAACTAAGGATCACGTACCATGGCTCACCAACTTTACCTGATGTGTTGGCCGTGTTCATGGTTTATGTGTAATATGTAAGTGCTAGTAACATGCAATCTCTGAAAGTAACATTGGACTAGTGTCTAGCTATTATGTATAGCTTTGTCATTAGAGTTTGAAACAAATCAGACAGTAGCAGCACTAATCTATCATTTAGCATTAGAATGTTTCCATACTCATTACATAGAAGAAATGTTGAATAGCCCTTTAAAACTTGACAACATATACAATGGTGAACATACCACCACAACAACACTGAAATGGGCTGCTATACTTTATAAAATATTTCAAAGGGTCACTCTGCACTCAAGGTCTAAAATTTGTGAAAAAAACATTGGCATCAAAACATTAAGCATAAAACAAACGCTACGGTACTATTTCTATTGCTATTCTATTGTTATTGTTTCTTTGTTATGGGTAGCATATAGTAACACAATATTATCCATGACCCAAATAAACGTGGATTGATTGTTATCACAATAGGTTTAGTAAAGGACAGCCAGCACAAGTTGAGGTTGCAGTTGCTATTAAAAAACAATTTTCCTACACTCGACGACATACAGACATAGCATGCAAAATATAGTTATGAACAAACAGAAGGCCCCAAATGCATAAACACCTTGGTAGTGGAAGGCATGAGCTGGGCCGTGCTGTCGCAGAAACATACAGTGGACCGACCTTTAGTACAGCCATAATCAGCGGTGGCAGAGGCAATTAGCAGTGGAAGAAGGCACACAGCACATACTTCCAACTTTTAAATTCAATAGTTTTGCTTGCTAGCCTTTCAAACTGAAGTTTAAAAATATGTTTGTAACAAAGTCTTTGAACATACATCTAATTATTATTTTTCTCTCTCAATGCAGAATCGAAGAGAAGTTATGTGAACAATGCTTAAATCTGCCGAAAAAGCGGTGCTCTTCAAGTTACGTTCTTAATCTGGCAGCATACTTCTTACCTCAGCAGAGGTGTACGGCAAATTTTATGGAATAATTTTTTGTGCACTTGGATTACCTTTACGAACATCTAATCAGAATATATGCTTATGGGAATTGTTCTTGCAGTTGTTTTATCATTACGTTTGGTAGTATATACCATCTTAGTCCACTGGCATAAACAAAGGAAGTTCTACCTATTCTTAGCCCACTGTTATAGACATAGGAAGTTTTACCTATTATAGACACAGTGGTATATTATAAAACTTTGATATTTCAAAGGCTCACTAGAAAGGATCTCAATTGATTTTTGGCCCTTCTACCAAGAATCAAAGGATCAAATCAATCCTAGCCTTTTACACTACTTCAACAAACCTGATTCCCATCACCCTCCCAACATTGCAATCCAAACGCTGCTTCATGCTCATGCACTGCCACAGCTCAAGTGTGTCACTGATGCTCCTCCCTGCACTATGCTCCTCCCTGCACTATCATCGACATATATCCTCTTGTTTCTTCCGCCGGTTCCATCTCCCTCAAATCAAGGTTTTAAAGTTGGTAAGTCGAGTCGAGTCAACTGTGTACCGACTTGGAGACTAGTCGTGACTAGTTGAGTCCTAGTCGTTAACTATACTCTTTAATTTTCTATAGACAAACCAATCATTTTCTAGTTAAAAAACATATAGACATAGAGGTAGAGAGGAACCTGGAGGTGCAACACTTGTAGTTGTTAGTCTTAGCCTCCACGACTCAACCTTCCCATGACCGATCCCTAATAAAAGAACAAGTAACAACAGTTAGCAATCACCCAATCAACAATTTCAGTATTTCACCTATAGTAAGAGGTCCAAGACATAAAGAAATGAAGACATGAAGTAAACAAGTAGTTAAGTTTGATAACATAACAAACAAGTTCCACAATCTAGATAAGGGATAGGATACGGATATCATGTCCATCCAACAAAACAAAAGGCATATTGCCATAATAACATGTCTAGAAATAGAAAATAGCAAATTACACAACCAAATCATCAATCAGCCAAATTACCATCTATCTAAAATTCACGAGTTGCTCCTCCACTAGCATCTGCATTACCACTATCATCACTGCTGCTGTCCATGCCACTGTGCGCAGCCTCCAAAGTAATGCCAGTGATGTTATCTCGCCTCAAACGCTTTGTCATAAGTGATCATCCAATCTTTGCTAGCACCATCTCCACGAGCTTGTATTGGAAAATTGCGATCTCTTAGACCATCCGAAGCACCAGCAGCTTCATCAACTTGAGACCGTTAGAATTTCATCACCAACAGCCCCTTCATGCACCGATTCAGCACTGATGTTAACCCATTCATTATCCCATTGCAATTCTTGTAAAATTAGTGGGTTTGACTTCTTTCCTTTGGAGCCTTCGGCCCAGTTCTTTTCAGCTTATCAGCTTAACAGCTTAACGACTTATCTATGTTTTGAAAACACATGTGCTCTGAGTTTTTTGGGTCCGTTTTTTCGCTGTTTCGAAGATGGGTCCTGACGCTTTAAAAAGCAAGTCAAACAAAATGTAACCGAATCTCGAAACTACCTCGATAAGCTTTCGAAGTTCAGTCATTTCAGCCGTTCAGCCGTTCAGATCAGCTCAAAAGAACAGGGCCTTCATCACGTAGCTTTTGCAACCTACTAGACATTCTTTGGTTGTATGAGACATACAACAATGTGTTCAATATTTTGTGCTCTAAACAGTTTCTCTTCTTAGTATGAATCTGTACACATTCAATACACATGTCAAATGCAACTGCAATCAAATACAAGCTCCATCATTAGGTTGCTTACTTATCTTGGCTTGTTCGTATTCATCAACCACCATCTTCCATAGCACATCATTAAACATGGATCGCAGCCTTGTAGCAAGTCTCCTATTGGTCTCTCTAATGGCAAAAAACTTATTTGGGTTCAAAAACGGCGCTGCTCCATATAGATTTTGCTCCATTTGATTATCCCATCTCTTGTCAACAATGGCTAGCACTTGACTCATTAAACCTTTCTTGTGTGCCAAAGCTTACTTGATGTTTGCCTTTGCAACATCCATGGCTGCCCATATCTCAGGCATTGTTGGCCTCTCATGCGATCCTTAGAACAATAAGAAGCAGTTGCGAAGCTCTCATGCAATTCTCCACCGATTGCCAAAATGGCACGGATAAGTAGTTTTTTCACATTCCTTTCCTACTTCCGTAGTCTTCAATTTGTGGTCACACCATTCATCACTCACAAAAGAGCTTTCAATCCTTGGCGCCGCTTCCACATGCTAGCCAATGTGAGGAATGTAGTTGCAAAACGAGTTGTTGCAGGCCTCACAAGATCTCTACCATTTGTCTTGCTCCTCATTATATCAAGAATATTTCCATGGCCATAGATGAATCTTGTGACCCTCTTTGCTCTAGTAATGCAATCATTGAACTTCTTTATCTCCCCTATGTCCTCTAGCATAAGGTCTAAGCAGTGGGGCAGCAAGTGTTGGTTGAGAAGAGCTTGAGCTGTGTCTTTTTGAAACAACCTCTTCCGGTGTCTTGCGAATCATGTCAACAATTGTTTTTTTCTGTTGAAGACCGAACACTTGAAAAGAAGACATTGGTTCCTTTCTTTTGGAAGATGAAGAGGCCCTAGAACTTCCATGCTGCTACATGGGTGCCTCATCTTCAGCATCCTCATCACCCTCAACAAGGTCTAGTTGTGTTGAATTGAATGTCCTTGAATTCCTCAAGTAATCATGCATCTCTTTTCTGATTTTCGGGGTTGCCTTGGGGCATTTTCTACATCACTAAAACCACCAGCAAGGTGCCTTTTCATTCTTCCTACTCCTGAATACACTTGCTTGCCACATAGTTCACATTGGAGGACTTCCTTGTTCACTTATGGCTTTGCCCAAAATGCATATTTCCATGCCGGATCATTGGTCCTAACCGGCCTCGGCTTGTTTTTGTTGCAACTATTTCCTGCACCATAGATTGCATTGCATCAGGATCAAGCTATTAGGGCCGAGAGGGAGAGAGGAGACCGAGGGCGAGAAAGGAGTAGGCCGGCCGAGAGGGAGAAAAGAAGAGGTCGAGAGGAAGAAAGGAGGTCAGCCGAGTGGGAGAAAGGAGGCCGAGAGGTGGCGGCGGCGATTGAAGAGGGAGAAAGGAGTACCTGCTGCTGGGTGGTGGCGGTTGTCGACGACGATGATGCGGACGCACCAGCGGCGGCGGCGTTGCTTTCACACATCATTTGGAAGAGGCGGCAGCTAGGGTTCGCATGTGGCTGGGTAGCGACGCAGCGTATAAGACAGTCTCATGTGTTGTCTGCTGTGTGGGCCGGTCCGCAGTAACTGGTCGCGCGACTCCCTACCAACGACTAGTCGCGACTAGGCGGCTACTAGGTGTCAAGTCGGCTGACTTGGCCAGCGAGTCGGGCTGAGGTCCGTGACTCCCCTTTTGCACCGACTTGCCAACTAGTCGCACGACTTTAAAACAGTGCCTCAAATGATGCTCGCGGCTTCTTCCTCATCTCTTGCGGTAAGTACCCCATGACCAATCGTCTTCCTCTTAGCCAACCTTTGACATTTTCCGCCTCCTAATGATCGTAGGCCTTCTTATCTTATCAATCCACTAACCGACTCTGATCATAATCCACCACCAATCTAGCACAAGGTGCCACCACTGCCACCTCACCGCCCAACCACCACCACCATAGTGCCCCGTGGTGCCTCTATGAAGCCGGCTCACTCTAAGCCAAGGGGCCATGGTAAAATCCAAACACTAATGCCGGCGGTGGTTGGAGATTGGCATTGACAAGATGGGAGCGCAAAGCAAGTCCAAAGGTGAGATCCAATTGCATTTTCAATCGATTGATATTTAGCAACGTCGTGATTTTTTTTACTAAAGATTTTGTCAAGAGGGATGACGTACCATCTCCACCAGAGCCACAGCAAGGCATCTTCTGCCGCGCCTGTAAGCAATCCATGGCACATTTGCGGGCTGCAGTTTAATTGGGTCTTTTCTCTCAAGCTGTACATACTGCATAGTCCTCCATTGCAAATCACTCGCTCTGGCAATCACGTGAGCGTTGAAACCTTTTCAAATTCGAATTCTTCCTGCAGCGATAGTGAAAACTTACATTCGAATTCTTCATGCAGCGATGGCGCCTCTGGGCAGAATCGACGCCTGTCCTGGGATTGACAAAGATAAGTGCCACATTTAAAGGAGACGCGATAAGTACCACCTCAACATAATGGGATCGTCTACTATGAGCTTTCGTGGATGATTGAATCTCCCGAAATTCATTCGGGATCTTGTACTATAAGCTTTTCGTGGCATCTCACGAAATTCAGGATGACAGTTTTCAGATGACAATTTTATGAAGGCACACTAACTAATGGAAAACAGAGAAGAGAACATATTAGGAAGCTCTCCAGCCTCTTCGGTAATGAAAGACGAGAGCCGAGAGTGCTACTTTTTTGTGGAACGCAGTCGGCAGTGCGAAATAAAACCGAGTATTCAACTATTGAGCTAGCAACCCAAGTAAAATGCAACCCCAGATAAGATGCTAACCCATATATAAGATAAGGATCTTAGATTCAATCAAAACCCAACAACGAGGGGCACGCCCAACAGAGGCCAGATCTATCGTGGCCATGGCTGTGGAGAGCTGCTCATCCGGTTGAACAGATAAAATAGGAAGGATCTTAGATTCGATCAAAACCCAATAACGAACGAGGGGCATGCCGAACAGAGGCCCTCACCTGAGCCGGCTGTAGCACCCGTCCAAAGACCATGGAGCGGCTGTAGCACCCGTCCAAAGACCACGGAGCCTTTGAATTCGTTTGCCGATGTCGCCCCGGCGTCGGGTAACATCAGATCCGCGGGGACAATGGCTTCAGCGGGCTGCTCCTCCGGTGGATCTACGACGTGGCAACTTTCTTCTGCCAGTGGATCTACGACATGGCGAAGCGCTTCGGCAGATAAGACTTACCAGCCGTGGCTGTCATCCAGAAGGGAGATGGCGATGGACGGCAGCGAGTACTTCGGCAAGAAGTCCGGCGAGAAGTAGACTACCGTGGCTCGGTCGGAGCGGTAATAGCCTGTAGCGACAGATCCTTCGGGGAACGCGTCAAAACGCACCAGGAGAGGCCTGCGACGGGCGGCGCCGGCGCCGGCGCCGGCAGGGACCATGGGCTTGCGATGCGGTGTCCGGTTCTGTCGCTGACCTGTGGAAGCAGCTACAGGCTGCAGCGACGGCTCTGCCGAGCGTCAAAACGCGGCGGGCGAGGCCTCCGGCAAGCCTGAGGCGGACGGGATTGCGGCGGCGCCGCCGGGGGCAATGAGCTGATGGCTAGGGTTCGCGAGGCGGCTTGGTGGTGAGGAGGAAAGGGATCCGCAGCATCCGCTTCGATAGCAACAAACTATAAATTCACGAGGAAGTAGCTCGGTGGTTTACTCATATACGTAGGTGGAGTGCAAGGGTGTTGTTCTTTGTACGTGCACCAGGTTCATAATTTTCTACACGCTCGCGGATTGCAGGTTAGGGACGGTTCACATAGACTCTGTCCACATGGAAAGCACTGGCACATTTACGTCACTTTGGAAAGTTTCAACGCTGTACGTGTTAACAATGACTTTGACACATTTACGTTTTTTCCCTTGAGAATACATACATTTACTTTTTTAAATTGCTCGCTCCATTCTTTTTTATTTATCACAGTTGACTTTTGAAACGCATCCCTCGATCATTTTTTTATTAAAAATTTAGGCCCTGAACATTTCATCTTACCGTACCATAGCATAGCGTTTCAGTAAAATTTAAAAGCCTCTAAAGAGATATTTAAATATTGTAAAAATAATTTAAAAATAGTTTTAAAATCTTTAAGAGGACTACTAAAAACCTGAAAAATCATTACAAATTATTACACCAGTGGCCGTTGGCTGTCGCTCCTCCGACCACCGCTCGTCGCCTTGTCGAAGTCCCTCTATCCACCATGTCTCCCGCGGGAAACCATCCTGGAGCACGGCGTGCCACCGTCGGATCTCCACCACCGGTCACCGTTGAGGCTCCAATTCCGCACATCTCTACAATGGGAAGCCAACCACCAGGGATGCGGCAACCCGAGTCTACGCCGGCGGCTACTGGTCACGGCAGTGTTCCTCCGTCTGCGGCTATTCCCCAGGTTTGTGCATCCAAATTACTCATGAATGTTTGGATCAATAGGCCTCTTAGTTCATCTATATTGTTGTGTTCTCTTCTCTTGATTGTTTTTTTTACTTATATATACCGTTGTTATTGATTCTTGTTGTAGATTCCAACATCAGCAGCAATTGGAGATGAATCAAATAGGACAAATGCAAGTGCTAGTGCTAGTGTTACTGCTAGTGCTATGGTGGATGGTCCTGTTGGTACTAATGCGACACAAAGTGGCGATGATCGTACTGATGCATCAGCTTCAGATGTTGCAGCCAAGAAAAGAAAAAGGAACCAAAGAAGAAAACCTCAGAGATTTGGAAGCATTTCACCGAGAGATGGACTGAAGAAAAGCTAGGAGAGACGGTTATCAAGAAAAAATGGCTGACTGTAAGTACTGCAAAGATATTCTTATTGCTGATAGTAGTCAAGGTATAACATGTCTATGGAATCATTACAGGGGATAGGGGTAGCATGACAGTATAAATACGACCTTGAGGGTGTATTGGGAAGATCATCGAGTCCCATCTACGAGACACCGCTTTTGCCCCCTCCCAAACCTAGACGCATTGCAATGATTATCATCGAGATATATCATTGGAGTAGGGTTATTGACTCACAACAAGACACCTGAACCAGGTAAACCCCTCCCCCTTCCTTGTTTTCCTTTACGTATCAATATTTTTCTTATGTTATTTGCGGCTTTGCAGAAGCTTTAATCTAATGCAAAAAAGGGCCTTTGATCCTCTCAAATTAAACTAAGCTCTATGGAGAATATGTTTCTCAATCGTCGACATCATCTATTATGAATGACCCGCCCTTTGAGGATCACCCACATTGGACTCAATTTCTGGCTTCTGCTCATTTGGGACCGACATCCCACCTTCAGCCCCTCTTGGTTTTCGCCCACACTCTCGTTACTACCCTAAACCGAGCGCTAAATGTTATAACTTGACATCCACACAAGACATACCTACATATGGATGTCGAGCCTTAGCACCTAGCTTGCAAACAGTTCAATGGTCTAGCAAATTTCGGCTTACTATTAAAAAATTTGATGAGACTAAAAAACCCATCAAAGTTTTTACAGATATACGCCATGGCCATACAAGCCACCGAGGTTGATGAGAAGTTATGGCCAACTACTTGCCTACTATGTTTGGAGTATTAGCCAGAACTTGCTGTTTAACCATCTTCTTAACTCCATCTTTAGTTGGGATCAATTATGGCATCAACAACATAGCAACTTGCAAAATTGTTGTGTTAGGTTGGCTAGACCTAAGGATTTGTTCGAAATCAATCAAGGGGTCAATGAACCTCTTCAAAGTTACGCAAGGAGATTCACCCAAGACGGAAATGATATACCAACCATAACTCATGAGAGTGATCAAAGCTTTTGGTGATGGCTACCATGAGCGCATTGCCCATGATCTATCGCCATATCCACCGTCAACCACTAGTGAGCCACTGCGGTTAGCAGAGCAATACGCGGAGGGATATGAAACCATTCGTCGGATCCATGGGATCCAATATCCAAGCCCCCACATGCACTACAAGAATGAATCCAAAACTAGATACTCATGGTCGCATGGGGGCCATCCCTTCGTGGCTGCCACAAAGCAAGTTTCGTATTGAGAAAACAAAGAAGATCAGACCCGCAAAATGCCATGGTAATACCAGGCAAGGGGAGAGAGCAATAATAAAGATCCTTTTGATGAATGTCAGTATTGTCCTTTCCACCAGATGAAGCGCCATGATTTAAAGAATTGTTGTGCATAGCAATCATATATAATTGAGTATAGTGAAGGCAAGGGACCAATGCCTTAATCACTGGTGCCCAATCAGCTCAACAATGAGGATCCAACCTTCCCTAAGTCAGAGGCACACAACAACATGATTTATAGAAACATGATTTATAGAAGGTCATCTTCTGATACTTCAAGAAGACCGTTAAAGACCTGAGAAGTTTATCACTTGGAGCATGCTATCCACCCTATGCCTCAAGTGGTCTCACATCCCACTCTCTTTTATGCAATCCTATATATTTACATAGTATATAGGAGTAAATGACAAGTTAGGATGTTGTTATATCTACTCCCCCGGTCCATAGTTTTCTACAAGCTCGCGAAAATTGCCGGCTAGGGATGGTCTATATGGACTATGTCAACAATAAAGGCACACCCATTGTCGCATAGAGGACAACTTGGAAAGCAATAGCTAGGGAGTAGTCACGTAGGCACTTAAGCGTTGCATACATTAACATTTTTTTCTTGAAAATAAATTCATTTCTATATTTACATTTTAAAAAACATTTTCTTTCAAAAAGAGGGAGTAGATTAGGGAATTATTCTTTCGTATAGAGAGTAGTAACAGATAACATAGGAGGAAAATAGTGGAACAGGGATGGTTGCTTGCTTCCTATTTTGATGCCAACTTGACCAGCGCATTGCGCACGCTTATGAGTAAGGAATAGAAGAGAACCGCTCATGCGAATTATGGGCGTGTAAGGCAGCTTTTGAAGGTGGGCCTTGTGGATCATATGGAGGAAGACCAAGACCCATAGGCCTAATCACATCATTTGCCAGAATTTTGTACTGTAGTAGCATCAATTT
>SPJY01020410.1:0-238117 GCA_005191435.1 Raddia distichophylla
GATTATCTCCTCAGAATTTCTACTGCATCCGTCATTTCCCTACTGAAAATGGCAGTGAGACTCAGAAGATTCTCCTTTCGTGCTAAGATTTCTCCTCTATCCATGGCTTGTGGCTCAAGTTCTTGAGGCTTCCTGGCGACTATTGGTAGTGCAGTAGCATTTTCAAAGTCATGGCATTCCTCATCAAAAGCATGAGAGGATAAAATCGGGATGAATGCATCCTCAGATTCAGAGTCTTCGTCTCCGAAAAGCATGGCTGTGGGAGTTTTCGTTAATTGGAAGGATTCGGTTCGGGCCAGAAGGTTTGATCCAGTAGGCTACTCTACAGGCACAGGGTTGTTCTCAGGTTTGAATTCTAGGTCCAATGGTTCATCAAAAGCGTCGATATGGGGAGTATTTCCTTGCAATCTGCTCAGGATTTCCTTCCCTTGTTCGACTGTATTGTGAACAAAAGATCCTCCGGAAGTTATGTTCAAAAGTTTGACACTCTCCGTGGTCAATCCATCGACAAAGTGTTGCATGAGCATAGGCTCAGGTATACACAAGTCAGGACCTGATTTGATCAACTGGGTAAATCTTACCCAAGCTGCTCCTATATTTTCACTCTCATTTTGACGGAAGGTCAGAACTTCCTTCCGTAATCCCACAACTTTTGTGAGAGGAAAATACATGAGGCAGAACTTTTCCTGCAGAATCTCCCAACTACCGTTGAATGTTCCTACGGTCATTTTAAACCACAACTTCGCTGATCCCGTGAGAGAGAATGGAAACAATTTCCATTTCAGCGTTTGTTGAGTCATTCCTCGAATTTCTCGACTGGAGCATAACAGCTCAAATTCACGGCGATGACTATAAAGGTTTTCTCCTTCGGCTCCGGAAAAGGGTTTCTCCCGAACCATAGCTATGAGTCCTGGCCGAAACTCAAAGCTTGGTGTGTAAATGGGATGGGATGCTGGTGAAGGCTCCAGGTACTTGGCCTTGAGAGCCGAAAGCTTATAGATGGACATGCCATCCAAATGGAGGTACGCGGGTGGATGAGGTTCGAAAATAGAAAAGCTACCGTTCCCCGGCAACGGCGCCAGAAAGCTACCGTTCGAAATTAGAGTTTTAATCCGCAAGCGCACGGATATCGCAGTAGCTTTCACCCAGGAGTATTCCTAAGGTATCGATTTCCCACGAGGAACGAGAAGATTCTATTTTCTAAACTTATTCACCCGGATGGATATGATTATGGTGATTTGTAATCAACAATGGGATAAATGTATTTCGGATCAAGAGGCTCTTCGGACATCAGTCAAAAAGGTTCAAGTTATATTCTTATTTAATTTGTGACCCTGAATCGGAGCTCGGACACTCACTACCACAAGCTATCTTGAATTGGAATCCCGAATGATTATGATCGTTCCGATTGGGCTCAACTGGTCTGCAACTAACGGGGGCAGATTTCACAAAGTCTAATCCGAATAATAGTGCTGTCACCACCTATTACCTAGACCGCAACTAAATTTTATTTGATTGCTCATTTTGTGTCGGTCGGAGCTAGACCGCAAGCAAAAAGTTAATTTTCAAAGAATTCAAGGACGTCAATGTCCTCGACCTCGGGCATTTCGGGTTCGAGAAAGATTTTTAAACGCTACCCGTTTACTTTGAAAATTCTGCCATCATTATTTTGAAGAGTGACAGCACCAAGGTCAGAAGCATTTAGCACCGTGAATGGTCCTTCCCATTTGCTACAAAGTTTTCCGTGTCCAAACAATTTCACTCGAGAATTAAAGAGAAGCACTTTATCACCAGGTTTGAATCGCTTTATGACTATTCGTTTGTCGTGCCACCTTTTTGTTCTCTCTTTGTACAGCTTCAAGCTATGGTAGGCTTTTTCTCTCCACACTTCCAATTCAGCAAATTGCATTTGTCTTTTTAATCCAGCTAAATGAAGATCCATATTCCATTGTTTAATTGCCCAATGGGCCTTATGTTCTAATTCTACGGGGAGATGGCAGGTCTTCCCGTAAACAAGTTGGTAAGGGCTCATACCTATCGGAGTTTTATGTGCAGTTCGGTATGCCCAAAGCGTGTCACTCAATTTATACTTCCAAGCCTTTCCCATGGCATCTACAGTCTTTTCCAGGATATTTTAAATTTGTTTATTAGACGTTTCAGCCTGACCGCTTATTTGAGGATGATAGGGCGTGTCTACCCTATGGTCGATCCCTAAGCTCTTAAGTGCATACTTAAAGCTTTTGTGGATGAAATGTGATCCTCCATCGCTAATGACGATCCTAGGGACGCCAAACCTAGGGAAAATGATTTCTTGGAACATTCTCTTAGCGTGGATGGAGTCGGCTGCACGGCAAGGAAGTGCCTCGACCCATTTGGAAACATAATCGACGGCCACTAAAATGTACTCACAAGAGTCTGATTTTGGAAATGGGCCCATGAAATCTACTCCCCAAGCGTCAAAAAGGTCAATTTGAAGATTATTCCTTAGGGGCATAGCATCTCGAAAAATTAATATTTCCCACTCTTTGAAGTACTGGACACGTGTTTGTCTGGGAGCGCCTATACAGGGGAGAAGCCTGTTCCAGGGAGAAAGCACTTTCCCTTTATCCCCAATATAGCATTGACTGGTCTGAGCCTTCTGTACGCGCGGTGGGCCGGTACGGAATTAGCCCAAGGCACATCTCGGGGTGGGCCGCTTATGAATCACCAACAGCCAGCCCCCGAGCCTCGAGCGGATCGCGCGGCGAGCCGGTCTGAGGTTTAGAAAGAACCAACCTTTGTTGCGCGGGAGATTTGGCTAGTGTTTTTTGGAACCGCTAGGGCAAAAAGGTTGAGCATTGAATTTTGATTTGACGGAAAGATGGGGCAGTTACGCCTCCCCAGGCACGACTCCCACGATCTCCGCTTCGACCGTTGCCTTCGTTGATAAGGCAGTGTGTTTCAGGGGGGAACTCTTGCTGCAGAATCAACCCCTTTGTCTCTGTTTTCATTTCTCCATCTCGCTCCATGCCTTCCTGCTTCCTGCCGCCATGGTGTTCATCGGAGACAGCGCTCTCAAGAGGGAGAGGATGACGGAGTTAGAGAGGGACGGCTTCGTGAAGCCGGGTTCATGGAGGCTTCCTGGCGCAGACCGGGAGCCAAGGCCCAAGCCCGACGAGCTGGTATGTTTTGAGAGTTCGGCCATCTGTGGGTTCCGCACGCCGGAGTCGCAGTTCATGACGTACTTCTTCGCCTTCACGGAGCTGCGGCCGGAGAATCTGTCCCCGCAGTCCTACGTCCATTTGTCTATCTTCGCACACCTGTGCGAGGCATTCTACGGGGTGCGGCCCACGGTGAGTCTCCTTCAGCACTACTTCGAGCTGAAGCCCGTCGGCCATCGTGTGGGCAACGGCGGGGTCTTCTACCTGACCGCGCGCCTTGCTCGGGGGAGCCAGACGTACCCGGAGTATGAGGTCAGGGCGAAGGTCGACGGTTGGACCCGGCGGTGGTTCTACCTGAAACGCGGGGGCTCAATCCTGGAGTATTCCTCGGCCGCGCCGGACACTCCGATCTTTGCGCGCAGCGAGCCCTGGCCGAAGGATCAATTGATGGCATACGAGAACGAGGGGCTTGCCAAGAAGGGCTTGACGGGCTACGACATTGTCAATAGCTTCGTCCGGCACCGGATTAGCCGCTGGGGCGCCGCGAGCGGTGCGTCAGCGAGATGGGCGGCTGGGAGGATCCGGACCGGGATTGCCATCAAGGTAAGCACTTGTCGTGCTATTCTGTTTGATTTTAGGTCGGCGCACGTTGTGACAGTCTGCGATGCTCTACAGGACTCTCGGCCCGTGATGTCGCGAGGGTCGCGGGCATGCTGCTACCCATGGACAAGAACCCTCATCCCTGAAGATTCGTAAAGGATAAATTGTCTGTGGTATGTGCCCGTAAGGTGTTTGATTGAATTCCAAGCCACGTGCGCCATTGAGGTTTTGACGGCTTGTGCTGATCATTTGTAGCGAACTTGGAAGGCGGCCAAGGAGGCCATGCAGGCCATGGGCTCCGCAAGGGAGCCTTTGGTCGTTCAGCCTCTGGCGGCGTGCTTGCTGCCGGGGAGATCGCCGGCGGCGTCCGGCGGGACGTGAGCCTTGTCAGTGATGTCGGGAGAGGGAAGCCGGCGCCGGCCTCGACCGCGGCCGGCGCGGCGCAAGCAGGCGCAGAGATGCGGGCAGGAAAACGCAGGGCGCCGGCGCAGGTGAGTTCCCTTCCTTTGCGCAGGCCAAGTGTTGGGCATTCAGCTGCCCTTAAGTTATATCCTTTGAGCGGGTTCAGGACGCGGCGCCAGTGAAGAAGAAGAGGTCGTACCGGCCTGCCCAGCACAGCGATAATGAGGATGTCGCGCCAGCGGCGGGTCCGTTGCCGGGAGCGACGTCGCGGCGGGGGACCGTGAGGAAAATCGTCACAACTTGGCCAAAGGCAACCTTGCCGACCACTAGCCGCGTCGGTGGGCTAGAGACGGAGCTTTTCCTGCACCCCACACCGGGGGTGTACGAGGGCATGGAGCTTGAACCAGCGCGTAAGCCTCTTGCGCTGTTCGTCATCGTCTTGCTTCCGTATCTGATTGTTATGTGTGTTTTCGATCGTAGTGCGCAGCGCCAAGGTGGCAGTTGAGGTGCTGCCTCCCTCCGCCGAAGACCGGGCGACTGAGGACGAACCGGTTGAGCCCCAGCGAGGGGTATCCTTGACGCAGCAACTGGAGGCCACCGGGTTGATGAGTCCAACGGACGCGCGGGGCAAGGAGAGGCAGCCGATTCGTGAGGGATCATCGGCTTGCCTACCGCTGGCGGTGCTGGACGCGTCTAATGAGGTTGCGGAGACGGTGAAGGTCGACACCGACACGGTTTCCTTGTGGGTCACACCCCTGCGCGTTGAAGGACGCACTGCGCATGGATGGCGGCCGATTGATCGCCGGGGGATCGCCGACTACTTCAAGACCCCAATTGGGAAAACGCCCCCGGTGCTCAACCGGCGCATGCTGCTGGCTGGTTGGGTATGGCAAGTGCGCGTGCTTGTTCCGTCGGGGTGGATCGGTGTCTCGATGCCTAGCGTGGGCCCGCTAGCGTCCGCGGGCTGGATCTCTGCTACCCTGAAATGGGTGGAGCATGAGGACAGCGCCAGGGCGCAGGACTCTACCAGGGAAGGCCCGCCGGCCGTGAAGATCTATCCTACTCTCGGGCTCGAGAAGAAGGATCTCCTGAAGTACCTGGACACCGTTACTATAGGCTAGGTGCATACCGCTCGTCAGCGTGCAGAAAAAGCGGAGGCTGAGCAGGGCGGCTGAAGCTGGAGGCAGCAGGCGTGGCAGCGCTACCCTGACCACGCCCAATTATGGCAATCGGCGCGGCTACTACGTTTCTAGCCCCCATGGAGGGCGAGAGCGCGGTTGAGGCGGAACCTCGGGCGGCGAAGGCCGGCCAGGCCCTGGCAGAGGGCGTGGTGGACAGGCTTAAGGCATAGCTCAAGGAGGCGCAATACGCTGCTCAGAGGGCTGCGGAACGGGCCAAGCCCTCAGTGGAGATACGGAAGCTCGCGCAGGAGATGGTCCAACTCCTTGACGAGCTCCAGCGATCGAGGGACATTGCGGAGCAAGCCGTTCGGGCGAGGGCCGGACTCGAGGAATCTTTGGCCGCTGCTGAGGTGGCGCTTAAGGCCCATGTCAGAGGAGACGAGGTCCGGGCTCTCCCATGGCCGAGCTTACGGCTGCCCAGCAGAGGGAGGACGAGCTAGAGGCCATGTTGGCATCGGCCCGGGAGGAACTTCACGAGGCCAAACTGGCCACGGCGCAAGCTTTAGTGGCGAAGCCCGAGATAGCAGCCAAGGTGGAGTACGCCGAGATGCTGGTGGCTGCAGCTGGAGCGATTGCTCCGCTTCTGGCAGCATCACCAGCACAATCTGCCTCTACGGCGTCGCGTCCCGCGTCGTTGGAGGGGAGCGGCTCAGAGTCAGTAGGCTGCTCGCCCTTGCCGTTCCACGAAGCGCATATCCGTGGGTTCGATCGAACCGTGTGCGACGCTGTTGAGGAGAGGGTTAAGGGCATGCTCGCTCTCAATAAGAAGGTAACGTCCTTGACTCTGCACATTACGCTTAGGCATTGACCATTCCGTGATTTGATTTGTTTCCCCTTGTGTCAGTTCTACGCCCTCATTGCCGGCACGTCCTCGCTGATGGAGGCAGCACGGGGGAAGTCAAACAATGACGCAGCAGAGCTCGAACGCCTCTCACCCGAGCTCGCGCAAGCCCGGGCTCAGATAGAGCGCACGGGCGAGCTAGCTGCCGAGAACGAGGCTCGTGGAAATGCCCGCGTCGCCGACCTAGAGGCCGCGCTCCAGGCAGCGCAAGAAAAGGAGCAGGAGGCCGTGGCGAGGCGAGGCTCGCCCAGTCCCAGGAAACGGAGAAGGTCACAGCGAGCCAAGTCCAGGCAGCCCATGAAGAGGCAGGCCGAGCCCGGGCTGCCTTCGACGAAGAGCGCAGGCGCCGGGAGGCGGCCTCTAAGGAGCTGGAGGCTACTCTGTCCGTGCTCAACTCCACCGTGCGCAGGCTTGAGGAAGCCCGCGATAAGCTCGCGGAGGATATTGCCACGCTTCGGGAGGCCGAGACGAAGTCCAAGGCCGAGGCGGAATCAATGAGGAAGCAGGCGCAAGAGCTTGTTGATGCTCGGGCTAAACTGCGCCAGGAACAAAAAGAGATGGACTCGCAAGCTATAGAGTTGCTTCAGGCGCGAAAGTGGATCCGAGACCTAGAAACCCAGCTGGAAAGGTTCCAGCTGCAGCACGGGTCGTAGCTTGACCTGGGCTACTTTGTTCCCGAACTCTGCGCCATAAACATATTTTTTGTTTTACCGCTTGCTTAACGGACAAGCATCCCGTACTGTGCCCGGAGAGCATAGCCATTTTTCCTTAATTTATTGCGTCAAATCGCACACACCGTGGGCTTTGTTGCGCAGCACAGTGTCCCGCTGACGGCAGGGGCACGTCTGCCAGGCGCGGATGTGGAGGCGAACCAACCCGCGACGGTTCATGTACCTGACCCAAGCCACGCGTTAAGCTGATTCGACGTCTTCGGGCTTTGTTCGCGTAGTTGGGCCAGATTCGTGTATTGGGCCTTGATCAGCAGTAATATTTTCTCCTCGCTGACAGTGGGACCAGGGCACGTGTCATGTGGCGACTGGCGCGGCTGGTATTCCGCGAGGCAGCGCGTGCGGGCCCGTCTCTTCAGCTCGCGTGGTAGGTTTTAATTACCCATCCCTTCGCGTGCAGCGACGCTTCGGGTAGCCAGCAACGCGATGGGACGTTGCGTCGCCACCGGCCTATATAAAGTAAGGCACAGCGCGCTGCGCTGCCTCCCATGTTAGCCTGCGCCTGTCTTATATCGGAAAGCAGAGAGCGCAAGACTGGAGCCGTAGGAGAACAAAGAGAGGGAGGCAGAGAGAAAGAAGTCATGTCCTCCGACGCCGACTCCGACTATATGCCGGCGCCGCTCCCTCCGTCGCCTCCGATCCAGCCCGCGGGGGAGCAGGAGGAGATTGCAGGCCCAGTCGTCGTGGGCCCCGTCGTTGCGGGCCAGGCGGCCGCACTGGCGGCGCACGCCCAACTCCGCGCCGACGAAGAGGCGGCCGCGGAGCTAGCCGTTGCGCTCGCGACAGAGGAGGAGGAGGAGAATGCGGTGGCGGCACAGATCGCCGCCAACGCAGCGTACGCCGCCACGCTAGCGGCGGAGGAGGAGGAACTGCCGGAACCTGCGGCGGAGGAAGCCGTGGTGGCTCCGCCGCCACCGATGGGCGCGAGCATCCACCGGTGGAGGGCACGGCACCCGAGCGCGCCTGGGCCGTCGGTGCTCGCGCCGGTCCTGTCGTCGTCGTCGTCATCGGCAGAGTCTGCTGCTCCACCGGCTCGTCGCCAGCGCCGCTGCTAGGAGCGGCGAAGTAGGATCTAGGATTTGCACTCCGCCGTAGCTGTAGTGGCGCAGCGCCCCCCTTTTGCGATAGTCCGGGATGGAGGATTGCCTTTTGCTTGTAAAATTCCATCCTTGTAAGATCTTTCCTAGAAATGCAACTTCCTTCTTTAATGAATCTTCTTTGTTCAACTCGTTCCCTTTCCTTCCTTGCGTAAATCCTGTCATGCAAAAGTGGGAGAACTAGATGAACAGTAACGAAGCTCTGAGGCGAACTTAGGATGAAATGAGTTAATTTGAAGATTTTTGCTTCCGTGCGCACAGTCATCCGGCCCCCGGGCCGTGGCCAAGTCCAAGTGCGATCTTGGAGTTGGGCGTGGTCTAAAGACTAGAGTGACTTAGAAAAAATTCGTGCGAACCCAGCCCCCGAGCTTCGTTAGGCCGTGCGACGGTGCGGGCTTGGCGAAGTTAAGGACTTAGGAAAAATTTGGGTGCAAAATCTCTCAGCCCCCGAGCGTTGCGAGGCCCAAGTTGGTCATCCAAACAAACCTGCATGGGCTTATTGTACTTTAGGCCGCGGGAGTTCCACGCTGTGTGGAGCCTTACTAGGGTGCGAGATGTCGGCTTATCCCGTCGTAGGAGTGCTCCGGAGTGCTTTATCCTTAGCCGTCGGATTTTTGCCACGGGCTTGCTTAGGATGGACGTCACTGAACCCAGCGTAACTCGTAATTGGGGGAAAAGGTTTTTTTAAAAAAATTGAATTGAAATGATAGGAGACTTACGACCTGATTAAGCGTAGAAGCGTAGTAGAAGGGAGATGTTCCATGAGCTAGGGAGCTCGTTCCCATCTTTGTCAGCAAGGCGTACCGAGCTCGTGCGGGCTGCGGACACTACTTTGTACGGTCCCACCCACTTGGGGCTGAGCTTGTTGGAGCCCGCGAGGTTATGAATGCGACATAGAACCAGGTCTCCCACTTGCAGGGTCCTTGTATGTACGTTTCGTGCCGCGTGGCGACGCAGGGTCTGCTGGTAGTCCGCAGCCCAGAGTAGGGAGTGCTCGCGGCGCACCTCAAGTAGATCGAGGTCGAGCCGCCGCTCCTCGTCGTTGGCCACGAAGCTAGTGAAATCAACACAATCGTATCCTAGTCTCATTTCTGTTGGGAGGATGGCCTCCGAGCCATAGACGAGCCGGAAAGGAGTTTCTCCCCTAGCCTGGCTGGACGTTGTCCGGACTGCCTAGAGGACTAACGGCAGCTCGTCGACCCAACCTTGTTGTTTAGCCTTGAGGGCGTCATAGACTCGCTTTTTGATGCCGTGGACTAGCTGTCCGTTAGCTCGCTCAACCACCCCATTGCTCTGTGGGTGGGCCACAGAGGCTAGGGCGAGCTTCATGCCAAGCTCCTCGTAGAATCGTTGAACCCCCGGCTCGTCGATTGGGTGCCATTATCGGCGATGATTCTGCTGGGCACACCAAATCTCGCAACGATGCTTTGGAAGAAACGTACTGCGGCGGTTGCAGTGATGTTGGAGACCGGCTCGGCCTCGATCCACTTGGTGAAGGTGTCGATGGCCATGAACAAGTACGATTTGCCATCGAGCCCTTTGGGGAACGGTCGAAGGAGGTCTATGCCCCAGACCGCGAACGGCCACGCCAGTGGAATTGTTTGCAGCTCATACGCGGGCTGGTGCGTTATCCGCGCATGGTATTGGCAAGCTTCGCAGCTCTTAACCAAAGCTTCTGCATCGCTCATCACAGTGGCCCAGTAGTAGCTCATGCGGAATGCTTTGCCGACGAGGGATCTGTGTGAGGCGTGTGCACCGCAGATGTCCTCATGAATGTCTGACAGAAGGTACTTGCCTTCTTCTTGGGTAACGCACTTACAAAGCACGCCATTGGCACCCCTTCGGTACAGCAAACCCCCGTCAGACGGTAAGCTCGGGCTTGCCTTTTTAGCTGGGAACGCTCAGCAGCGCCCTCGGGCAATGTCCCGTGCTCTAATAACTGGATAAATGGCGTCATCCAGGAGGTGCTTTGCTCGAGGTATGAGACAGTATCGGATGTCTCTGTGTGGGGTAGAAGGCGTCCCCGTGGCCTCCTCTCCGGAGGGAATGGAGGGCTTTAAAAGGTGCTGCACTAGCATCACGGGCGGGGCTGGTTCTTGTGAGGATCCGAGCTTGGCGAGCTTATCAGCTTTGCCGTTCTCTTCCCTGGGAATGTAGCTAATTTCAAAACTCGTGAAACGCTTCTCCAGTTTTCTCACTTCCGCCAGGTACCGTGCCATTGAGTCGTCAGTTGCCTGAAATTCCTCCCTGACCTGGCGGATGACGAGCTGCGAATTCCCTTTCGCAACAAGCCGTTTAATGTCGAGCGCAGCGCTTGCTCTTAGGCCCGCTAGTAGGGCTTCATACTATGCGGCGTTGTTGGTTGCCGCAAAGTGTATTTGCATGACATGCTGGAGTCGCTCTCCGTTGGGGGAGATGAGAACGAGACCGCATCCTGATTGCTTGGACTGGTGTGAACCGTCGAAGAACAGAGTCCACCGACCCTCTTCCCTGTCTTGACCTGGAGAGCTTGTCTCTTGCTCATCCGGCCTGGTCAACTCTGCAACGAAATCAGCCAGGGCATGGGTCTTGATCGTGGTACGGGATACGAACTGGATGTCAAACTCACCCAGCTCAACTCCCCACTTCGCGACCCGGCCTGTGGCCTCCGGGTTTCGGAGAATGTCCTTGATCGGGTAAGTAGTTGGGACAATGATCTGGTGGGCTTGGAAATAGTGACGCAACTTGCGCGAGGCCATCAGCAAGGCATAGCACAGTTTCTGAAGGTCGGGGTATCGCTCCTTAGGCCCGGTGAGTACCTCGCTCACGTAGTAGATGGGCTGCTTCTTCCCTTCTCGTTCCGCCACCAGTACCGCGCTTGCGGCGTTTGGCGTCACTGAGAGGTACAGCAGGAGGACTTCCCCGAGCTTGGGACTGGTGACGACAGGTGGCGACGTGAGGTACTGCTTCAGCTGCAGAAAAGCGGCCTCAGCTTCCTCTGTCCATTCGAAACTGTCGTGCTTGCGGAGAAACTTGCAAAAAGGCGCGCTTCGTTCTCCAAGGCGGGAGATGAAACGGCTTAACGCCGCCATTTTGCCTATGAGAGACTTGATGTCCTTCACGCAGGTCGGCGACCTCATCTTTTCGACGGCCTCGATCTTTTCGGGGTTTGCACCGATGCTTGCCCCGCCGATCACATAGCCAAGGAGCATGCCGGACTTGACGTCGAAGACGCATTTTCGGGGTTTGACTTGACCCGGTGTTGTCTCAGACTGTCAAAGGTTTCCCATAGGTTGGATACATGGTCCCGGGCGTCCTTGCTCTTGACTACGATGTCGTCTACGTAGACTTCGACTTTGCACCCTATTTAATCTGTGAGAGTTTTTTGCATGAGCCGCTGGAACATGGCGCCAGCATTTCTGAGAACGAAAGACATGGTCGTATAACAAAATGTGCCGAAAGGCGTTACAAAGGCGGTCTTCTCTTCGTCCTCCTTAGACAACGCGATCTTATGGTAACCGGAGTAAGCGTCCAGGAAACTCATCAAGGCTGAGTCCGTTGTGGCGTCGACTAGCTGATCTATGCGTGGAAGGGGAAAGTTATCCTTGGGGCAGGCGGAATTAAGGTCGCGATGGTTGACACACATGCGCCACTTGCCGCCCTTCTTCTGGACTACGACTGGGTTCACAAGCCATTCGGAGTGCTGTACTTCGCGGATGAAGCCCGCTTGGAGTAGCTTGCCGACCTGGTCTTGGATGATCTTGGCCTTCCAGTCGGGAACACGCCTCTAACACTACCTTACCGGTCTTTTGTCAAGCCGGACATCTAGCCTATGCTCGATCACCTCCCTTGGGACACCAGGCATATCGAACGGTTCCCATGCAAACGCGTCCTTGTTAGCCCGGAGGAAGGTAATGAGCTCGAGTTCCTATTGGGCCTCGAGGTTTGCCCCCACATGGACCATCTTGGAGGGGTCTGTCTCCGTGAGAACAATGGTTTTGGTGGGCTCCTACGGCTACATTGCCACCTTTGGGCGCATTGTGGGACGCTCCTTGCTGCTGGGACCGCGGGTAGGGAGCTAGCCTACCATAGCCCGCGCGGCCTCGTCGCAGTCGAGGGCTATCTTGTGGTTCCCCCGGACGGTGATGACCCACCTTGGCGCCGCCATCTTCAGGCAATGGTAGGCGTGGTGGGAGACCGCCATGAACTTGGATAGCGCAGGGCGGCCCAAGATAGCGTTGTAGGGGAGGTCAGTTTCCACCACCTCGAAGGTGATGTACTCCGTCCGGAAGTTGGCGGAGGAGCCAAACGTCACAGGCAGCACGACTTACCCGACGGGGCGAAGGGATGACCCCGGGACGATCCCGTGGAAGGGGACGGTGATGTCCCTGATCTTGGAGCGCGGGACCTGCATGAGGCCCAGAACGCGCGCGGTGATGATGTCCAGCGAGCTCCCGCTGTCCACGAGGACGCGGTCAACTCGGGAGTTGCCAATGGTGGGGCACAGAACTAGCGGGAGGCGTTGCGGCTTGGAGAGCTCAGCCGGGCAGTCCGTCACCGAAAAGGTGATGGCCTAGCTGGACCAAGGCAAGGACTCCACCGCAGGCTCGCCGCGGGAGATGTGGAGGACCTCGCGAGACGCGGCCTTTAGCTCGCGGCAAGAGCTGTAGGCCGAAGTGCCACCGAAGATGACGGCGACGTGGCCGCGGGCCTCAGGGAAACCCTGGTCCTGGCCGCCTTGAGGAGGAGGCACTGCAGCCACGCCATCAGGTAGCTCGGGCATGGGACCGCAGCCAGCGTAGAAGTCCTCCAGCTGGCGAACCCACGTGCAACAGTTGCGTAGGTCGTGACCGTGGCGCTGGTGGAGGCGGCAGAAGAGATTGGGGTCATGGAACGGGTCCTTGGCCACCGCGCGGCCTGCCTCCAGCTGGGGGAGGTCGCTGCCGGCGCTGCTGCGGAGGGCGCTGCGGCGGCGGGCGCGCCAGTAGAGGACGCTGCGGTGGCGGGCGCTCAGGCTATTCCGACCGCTTCTTTTTCTTCTTCTCTGCCTCGGCCTTGCCCGGGCCGTCGCCGACCTTGGCCTTCTTCTTGACGCGGCCCCTCTTGCGTTCAACTTCCTCGGAGGCGTTGACGTAGCGGGGCACAGTGTGAAAAAGCTGGCTCACGGTATTGACCGGGTAGAGCTCGAGGTCTTCGGTGTAGCGCCGGTCCCTCACGCCATCCTTGAAGGCCTCAATGATAGCCTCGTCCGAGATGCAGGGGATTGTGTTATTGGCTCTCACAAACCGGCAAACAAAATCCTGGAGACTCTCATCATCTCGCTGCACCACGAGCTTAAGGTCCTGTGGGCGCCCAGAGCGGGCGTAACATCCCTGGAAGCTCGTGCGGAGGGCATACTAAAGCTAGGCCTAGTTGCGGAAGGAACCAGGCCGTTGATTGAACAGCCAGGTTCGGGCCATGCCCTCGAGCACGGTGGGGAAATAGTTGACCAGAACGGCCTCGTCTCCCCCCATGGCCCAGATGGCGGTGGAGTAGATGGATAGGAACTCCGCGGGATTCTTGCTCCCGTCGAACTTCTCGATCGGCCCAGGCTTGAACCTCGGCGGCCAAGGCGCCTCACGGAGAGCGCAGGAGAAGGCGGGGCATCCTAGCGCGGCCTTCGGGGGAGAGGCGTCCCGAAGTGGGCCTAGGCGAGAAAACACTCCACCTGGAGCACGTGGCGAACCGCGGGTGGAGGAGACCATCTGGGCTCGGCGCGACCCGCTGCGGCTGCGGCGGGAACGGCTTTTGGCGCTGCTGTGGCCAGAGCTGCCCATGCGCCCCTCGCCGTTTTGCTCCTTGTGCCGGACGATGCCGCAGGTGATGTCGCCGAGGCCCACAGCGATGGCTGGACCCAGGTCAGCCATGGTGAAGCCGCGGGGGTCCTTTTCCAGGTCGGGAATGACCGTGGCGATTGCGCGCGCCTTCTGCTTGCTGCGCAGGAGCGGGTTGGCCATAGTCCCGATGAGGGAGCTGACCGGCCTTCCGTGAGCCGGGGTGCGCAGGCTGTCCTCGCGGCAGATTCCCGTCATAACACGGTGGACGGAATCACGGAAGAAGTCCCGGGCCGTAGCGCGACGGCGCTGCTGCTCCTGGGTCTCCATGTTCCCGGCGTCGTCATCGGCCGCGGCTGCGAAGACACAGCGAGACGTGCGCGAGGCTAAGGAAACGTCCCGGTGTCGCCAGCGGAAGCTGAGTCACCCAGCAGCTCGAACTCCATGGGAGTCTCACTGACGTGGGTTACGGAGGGGTCCAGCTCAAGGAGCGACTCCTCGGGGCGAAGATCTGCTCCTGGGGCGAGAGAGGCGTCAACCTCCATCTCGTCAGCCCCGACTTCGGCGAGGTACTCCTCTCGCCAGCCCTCGTACGATGGACCCAAGTCATCCAGATCATCGCACTCATCGAACTCGAGGTCTAGGACCTCGTCGCTGCTCGGAATCTCAGGCATGTCCGAGGGAATGGACTCCTAAGGGCTAGTCATGGGCCGCACGATGGGCGCCAGCTGTCGGTGTCTAGGAAACGCGCCTCGGAGGGCAGCGGGTCCATGGACCGGCAGACGAATTGGTAGTTGGAGTGAGGCACAACGACAACCCTTCTCAGCAGGCCGGTGCGAAGGCCGAGCTCACGGGGGCTCAGGCCGCGCGGTCTTCCCGGACAGCGCCTGGCGCTACTTGGTGATCCAGGTACAGATCCGCCGTACGGTGAGAGAAAGAGGGGGAGAAGGAGAACAGAAGAGATACAAACCGTGAAGACACAGACGATTTATCCTGGTTCGAGCCCCACTACCGGGTAATAGCTCTACTCCAGCTCTTGTTGATTATATGGTGGAAAACAGTACAGGTGTGCTGAGACCGGGCTTGAAGGCATCGATCCCGAGCTTACAAGTGAGTTTTGGACATTTAGGTGGCTAAGGACTATGACTACTGCTAAGGAAGCTTCGGACGAGTATGTTGCGTGTTTCGCTGTTCCACCTTTGATCGCTCCCCCCAACTGGGTCTGGGGCCTTTCCTTTTATAGGAGCGGCGGGTCACCCGGAGCTGATGCGGCGGGCCCCGCGCCCATCTTTGCTTTAGTGGCGATGCCCTTGTCTCCTTCCGGGGCTCCGTCGTATTTGTAGCCTGCAAAGAGAAGTTGGCTGGTCAATACTGGACACATGTTCTCGTCTTGGAGCGCCTATACAGGGGAGAAGCCTGTTCCAGGGAGAAAGCACTTTCCCTTTATCCCCAATATAGCATTGACTGGTCTGAGCCAGCTCTGTGCCACCCGTTGGGGAGCGTCGCGTAGCGTAACAACCTTTGCCGCCAACCCGCGGGGCAGACGACAAAACGGGTTGCCTGCGCGCCTCTTCCCGGGCTAGAGATATCCCGGGAAGATATAGTTCCTCCCGGTCAAGGCCGGGGAAAGTATGGTGGGGCTCGGCAGATGTCGGCACCAGCTCAGGGACAGGCGGGCTGCCCGCGGGGCCCTCTCCCGGGCTAAGGATAGCCTGGGAGGTGCGCCACGCCTCTGGTTAGGACCTAGGGAGGCGCGGTTGACTTGGTCAAGCCCGGGGATGACCCCGTCGGGCTAGACGTTTCTTCTAGTACGGCCAAGGGTGGCCCTCTGGACCTTATGTACGTGCGGTGGGCCGGTACGGAATTAGCCCAAGGCCCATCTCGGGTGGGCCGCTTATGAATCACCAACATACCCTATCAGACCTACTGGGTTTCAATATTGCAATTATTCTCAAGTGGTTCAACTACAATCAATTGGCCTATTCAACAGGTCTTATACATATGGTTGTACCACTATAACCAGTCTTACTTTAGCATTTCGGGATCAATCAATTTGACATTATCACCAATTTGCATCATATCTTCAGGGTACAAATTTATACCTTTAGGGTAATAAAGAACACCACCACTCTCCCAACTACTGGCAGGAGATACACATCACTAGTGCTCACGTGGCGAACTTCCAGTGTTGGGTATCAATGGGTCATCGTCAACTATGGGGGACCATTGGTGTATATCATATCGACTGGTAATTAATTTTGCTTCAATGAAGGTGCTTATGTTCCTACAGGGAACTCATCTTTCTTCAGGAAAGAACCCTTACTTCTGGAAAGGATTATCAGGTATGAGATTCATTAATGTGTCGCAATTTTGACATCTTCTATCACAAGGAATAATGAGTCCTACTGGGATCTCAACAAGGATATTTATAATCCATAAACTGCATATTTATTAATATAATCTTCCAGAGTTACTATTTAGCAGAATAATCTGTAGCACTGACATGTGGGTCTAATTAAATGTGTGTTGTTGGGTTAAAGGATGATTGTTGCCATGTGTTTAAACCTTTTATTTGTAAGTGGTTGAGTAATTTATATTTGTGTTAGCTTATATATGATTATTTGTGTTTTTAAATTGGATGACTAGTTAATTTTTGTGCTTATATGCTCTTGAAATTTTCGGATCTGGGTAGACCCGTCTGGATTTCGGTCCGGGTCTGGGTCTGACTTTGGACCCATTACAGTTTTTGGGTCTGGGTCTGGGTCTGGGTCTGGGTCCAACTTTTGGGTCTCAGGTCTAGGTCCATAGAGTCTGGACCTGAAGGACCTAGACCCATTGGCATCCCTAAATACATGCGCCATGCCATAGACTTTGTTCAGGATCCTTATCATAGCAACTTAAGAGGAACAATATGTGTCGATAATTTTTTTCTCCATGTCTCATAAATGAGCAATTTCCAATATTAACCATAATTTCGCTATTTCCCAAAATGATAATTCTTGGTCGTCCCGTATTCGCAGCACTATAACATGCGCGCATTAACTTGCTAGGTATTCATCTTCAGGACGATCCTCTCCAGGAGGCTCATTACCTTCATGGTAATTTCTCTTTAGGAAAATTTCAGGAGTGATGAGCAATTGTTTGACAAATGTCATTGAATCTAAGACCCGCGGGCGTCCCCGCAGACTTTAGACCAAGACTCAACAAGTCAATTTTCGCAAAGGTAGATATACTATTCAACCCGGGATATTCCACTCTTAGCACTCATTTACTACAGGTAAATGATTTCCATCTCCTTTAAATATCTGGCAGTCTCCTCGCTTCTAGCGTATAGGAGCACTCCTCGCTACTGGCGTACAGGAGTATTAACTATTGCGTAAATCTTTACAACCAAGATTTCATAGGCATTTGTACAAAATATGGGCAATTCTCTCCCCTAATGCCGAGATCCGAGTTTTACAAAAACATGCTTACAAAATCCCCTTTCGTGAGCACAAGACAAATGGAATTACAGGTCCAAAGTCCCTAACTACAGGTGGGAGCTCAAAAGTGCATGCTCAGTGATGATAATATTTGGAAAATATCTCAATTTCACACATTACCATTGGGGCCTAATCATATATATGCAGTGAGCTTAGACTTATATATTCTCTTTGCCGCGCTTGCTCTGAGCTATCATATGCTCGCGCTAGGTGGTATGCCCGTTCTACGTTGCCGCACACCCTACTGGGGCGGCACACCCGTGCAGGGCCACTGATCATCCCAATAAATTGTGGGTTTTGCAAGTCTAGCTTCTTTACTATTGCCCAATTACTCATACCATATATCTAATTAAACTTCAGATTTAATGTAAATGCGACAATATTAATAATTTGCATGAAATCTTTTGTATTCTGCAGGAATACAATAAATACTACATGTACGCCAAATAACAGTCAACTTCATGTGACAATAACATTGGGAGGTGTGATTATATTCCAAAAACGCATGGCTTCAGCCATGTTGTAACAACTTCAGGCGCTAGTGACAATATAGATGTGGTCGGATCGCTCACGTCTGCATGCTCACGTCGGATCGCTCACGTCCGTCGGAGCCAAATATATCCCAAATTAATGTCCATTGGCCATTTAGTTTTAACACAATTTACAATCACCAACCTATCCGATCACACTTCTGGTGCATAGTCTAATCTGCACTTGTAGTGCATAATCTTGCCTTTATATACACAAACCCAATTCTCTCCCCCTTTTCACGTCAACCGAAAACTTACGGGTGATAGCATGTGCTACAGGCATTTGCTTAAATCACTTTATAACTATACTGTTACATGAGTATAATTTTTTGTTGTCGTGAAACCAATATATAGTTTGTAACATCAGGTTACACATTAGACATCTTGAACAACCGGTTGGTAACACCACACCGGAGGAGGACTATAGACTGCTGGTCTAGGCTAAGTTAATTCTTTGGGGATGGACATATGGGTAGAAAATTTTCTCTAGCGCAAATAAGGAAAAACATTTATCTTCAGGACATATTCCCACTATTCATGTCTTCAAGACATATTTCCACAATTCGTGTCTTCAGGAGATCTACGCACTTGAGACGGTGTTGAGTAGGAACACTCTTCACCAAGGCAAGTATAACTATATATTTAATTCTAACATACATTAATCTGATTTTATTCCATGCAGGATTGCTTACAACAAGTAAGGCTTAAGCTTCAGGCACCATGTTCTATTTAGCATTTACTCGGATAATTAACTCTACTACAGGAGAGAAGTTAGAAATAGAACAACTCAGACCATTATTATGGCATAAGGAAAAGAAGCATCTAATGCGAGACAATCAATCAAAAGATGTAAATTACTCAGCATGAGCAAACACAAACTCTACAGGAGTTATTGAAATTTCCCAGGAATTTTCTAGGAATGTCAGGAGTTTCTAATAATTTAGGGACTACAGGTTAATAAATTATATTCCAAACATACAGTGCCAGGAAAAACAAGCCATAAAGAACATAATGATGCCCACAAACTTTCTAGCATTTTCATGAATCTCTGCTAATTATTTCTGATCTACTGGCCATATTATAATTACAACAATGCAGAAAACAATAACAACGCTTTGCTAGAAAATAAACCCATTAATATGCAGCTTTCAAAGGTGGGCTAAGTCTAAGATTTTGTGTATTATGGAAGCTCAAATATTATAATCCAAATCTGAAAGAGCATTTGTGTGGTTACCTGGAATTTAAGGATTATAAGGAGAAATATGCTACGAGAACCACTCATGCAAATATCGTGTCCTTCGAGGACTGGAACATAGTTGTTGTACTTCTTACTCTATGCCAAACTTCAGGGGCACAGCGCAGGGTTGCTATCAATCAACTATTCCAGGCACCATCTCATGATGGATCACCGGGTCCATCCGAAGCGTTAGTGTATTGGGCCTAGTTTTGTTGCCGTCTTCAGGACATGCGCAAGAAAACGCTAGGCCATTACAGGTTACATGCCAAATATATTTACTTCAGGAAATATACTATACACAATGCACCAAAATGCAGGACTGTCCTAGTTTACGAGATATTTGCTTCGGGCAAATTTCAGAGTCTACAGGATCTCTTCAAATCCCCGGTCGGCTCAAAGTCCACTGCGCCCTCACATTCTACTGAGGTAGGGTGACAACATCGGTGACACCTACAGGGTGGCAAAGCCGAACACGACAGTGGCACGACCGAGTCCACGGGGCGAGACGGCGTGGTGATGCCTCCGGGGAAGTGCTTTCGACCCGGGCGTAGGGGCGCGGAGCGGCGTTGGTCGCAGACAATGGCGACAGAGCCTTCGGGGCGCGACCGTGGTCCGGGACACAGCTACGGCAGGAACGGCACGCTACAAGCGCGGCGGATACTACAGGTGCGGCACGACACCGGGGCGAGGCGGGGCAACATCGCGCGGAGCGGCGCGGGGGGCACGGCCGCCGACAGGGCGGCTTCCTGCGGCGCAGCGGAACGGCGAGGTGGCCCGGCGCAGCGCGGAACGGCGAGGTGGCACGTCGCGTCGCGGAGCCGGCACGGAGGCGCAGCGGGGCAGGGCAGCGCCTTCGGGGGCGGTGCGGGCAGCGGAGCCAAGGCGCGGGGTCAACGCGGTGCCATCAGGTGTGGCGCGTGGTCGGAGGCGGCACAAACGAGGCTGGGCGCGTGGCGCACAGCGTAGGAGGCGCGGCGCAAGGCTCGACCGGCGCGGCCAGCGGCGCAGGTTCGGGGCGGGCACAAGCGACGATCGCGGCGGCCGGCGGCGGCCAACGTGGCGCGCAGCACATGCGCGGCGGCCGACAGCGGGGCGAGCGGCGGCCGATGGCGCTGTCGTATAACTTCGTATAATGTATGCTATACGAAGTTATTACGCTTAAGCTTCAGATCGGAAGAGCGTCGCACAACCGGCGCGGCGCACGGGCGCGGCCTGCGTGGCGGTGCGGCGCACGGCCGGGGCCGGCGTGCACGGCGGGTACGGCGCGGCTGCCTTCGGGGCGGCGGCGCGCGTTTGTCAATCAGAAATCAATCTAATAAATCGACAAACGAAAACAGTAGATCTATAAATAATAGATCTGTTGCTGGTAGCGATATACCGTTGATCACAAATCTGAGAGAGATTCATGCTGATAACGTGTTGTAAAACAGTACTCGCACACACGCAAACACAATCACAAGAACAGGAGCCATAGATCTAGAGAGACAAAAGCCAGGCACAATAATCTTTATTGATAGATCTCTCTTGTGTACAAGGGGTTTCATATATTTAGCCTAGCCTATATTTGGTTTTGCCCATAACACCCCTAGGGTTTGGGATGGGCTTCCGGCCCATAAATCACCTTGAGTTATAACATAAACAAGGTATTCAAAGAAATTGCCAGCAGCCGCAAATACCAGATTTTTATATCAGCTGTGACGTTGCAAGCTTTAAACCCAAAATGTATCCCAACTACATCATGATCACACATACACATCCATATATTCATCCACCTCAATGTCAAATATACACGAACAATGATCACCAAACACACATATAGATAAACAACACACACATAACACCCACATAGCCATGAACATCCACATCCACATAACTATCAACATACATGCATATCCATACATTACACAATCCACGCTTGTCATCCATATAGGTTTTGTCGGTGCAAGTGATGTATGTGTACTAGTGGCGTCTTCATCGCTAGGCTAGACCATCACTTTTCGAAACAAAAAAAATAATACTCCCTCCGTTATGAAATAATAGGTAATCATGAATACATGTGATGAAAGATGCAAACACGGAGGCAAACTGGCAAGGCATAGAACTCCAGCACGACCTCATCCTCTATAGTCTATTCCTCCTGACGTGGTCATCATCCATAGATATGCATCCATTCTAACAACAACACAAGGGCCAATTACAAGGGTGCATGCATGTGAGCTAAATTATCAAGTGAACTCGTTCTTAAGTTGATATACAAATACGTAGAAGATGAGTTACTTCCAAACGATATTGTTCTTGTACTTAGGAGTAATGGTTTGGATCAGGGAAGATGTCACTCTATGCCAAGACGAGTCGTGACCCAAGTTAATCGCGAGTTGGAGTCCGAGTCAGCCACCATGGAGCAGTCTATCTACAAACGGGCGTAACAAATGCATACGCACTTTGACAAGGATTTCCAAGTATATTAAGAAGCCCTCAATGAGATCTTTCAAATGCATTAGACGTCTAAGCTCACAAGCAGTGACCAGATGTTACTAGACCGTCGACGCCATGTCACCATAATTTAGGACCTCAGACCAATGTATCTCAAGTTAGGTTGTGACCTAAACACTTGCCGTCATCTCTATTACATAGAAATACTCGGTAGTTGTCATTGTTAACCTCAAGTTTTGCTTTGATTATTTTACCATCACAGTTTCATCGATACTTGGTTTGGTGAAGCCCAACTTCGTGTGTTTAATATGATTCATAATTTGATATTGCTGCTTTTTTTTTCTTACTCATGTTATCATTTTGCTTGCAGATATTAACTGTCATGGTCAGGTCAACTATGTTTGCATGTGGTTGACAACGAATGGAGCTGTGGTATTGCAATTAAAAGGTTCAATCAGTTCCGATTGGAAGTTGGATCGTCTAAGTTGAGTCCTCCAAAAATCAACTTATCATCTATTTGTCGGAAGATCGAGTCGTCGTGTCACATCACGTACCTGCCTTCTCACAAGCGTTGCCCATGTTCTTTAAATGCCAAGGCCACCACAATGCAAGTTGTATCTACTACCCATTAGGCACACTTAATCTTCTACTCAGTACTTGCAGCCTCACAACCCTAATGTTGGCTTTTATTTTAATAACATAATACTACACCGCTTTCAACCTTACAGCCCTGGTTTGGCTGACATGATGGTGGGTGCCACTACAAGGAGAAACCCTCTTTACCAACGCATTCATGCGTTGTTAAAAGGTCAAATAAGCGTTGTTGAACTCTATACCAACGGATTCAATATACGTTGCTATAGGAGCCATTGCAAGGATCTACTACTATGCATAAATATTTGTTGGTAACTAGCCCAAAGAAGTGTTGCGAGCCAACAACTCATATATTGAGAACATGACAACGCTTCTATGTGTTTTAATTTTCACCGTGGAATTGATTTTAACATTATTTTTCATGCGAATATTTTTCGGTCAAAATTTTCTTTTTACCAATCACACAAGATTAAAATGTCTCACATATTAAAAAGAAAATCAATATACAAAGCTACCATTCATCCCCAAATACCATAAACACATATATTTCATTGAAAAATATTGTATATTACATTATACTGGAGGTATCATAAAAATTACATACACAATACAATGACAGTGCCCTCCAGTTGAACAACACATTGTAAAGAAAGAATTAAATAAAAATCTAAATAGATATACATCGACATTCTCCATCAATTAGAAACAACAGCATGTCCAAACATTGTTTTTCTTCCTGACCTACATAAGAAAGATTTTCAATTAGTATATTAGGAAATCAAAAATTAAATTATTCTGAGATCAGAATAAAACAAGCAGTATCACACCCTATATTCTGAAAAAAAAATGCATCAGGTTCTTGGAGAGAAGAACCTCAATACTAAAATAACAACTGCATCAGGTTCTTGGAGAGAAGAATATAACAATGATTAGGAAAACAAAATATAAAAAAATGAAAATACTTATCTGAAAGGTAAAATGAAAATACTTATCTAAACTACCATGTTGATTCAATTCTTTAAACTATCCAGGATATATGTGACGAAAGCAAGGCTGACTATATAAACACGATGGACAAAGTATAATTTTGTAGAAATAAGGCATCTTGATCCTGGGACACAGCATAAAAAAGCATCAGAATGTTACTGGCTATATCTCAAAAGCTAAATGACTATAAGCATTTTAAGGTAAAATGAAAAGAACTGCAAGTCTACTGACAATAGTTCAAAGGTTATAACTGAATGTAAAGGAAAATTAGTGCAAATATTGTCAATGCTGGTCAATATTGACATGAATAAAACAAAGAGATGTAGCTTACATGGAGAAATTTAAGAAACGTCACCATTTTGCGATATAATCAAGGTCAGGCAACCAACACATAGTGATTCAAATGGTAAATTTTAAAAACAACCCAAGATAACTTCAACATTATTTAAATTATAAATTTTCTAAGGTAAGCACCAATATCACACTACAAAATATATACCAACTCTTCCCTATTCCTTGCAAAGCTCTTAGATCCTGTTGTATGCTTTGACCTTTTATTAGCACAATTCTTTTTTTTTTCTCACTTACCATGTCATAGAAGAAATATAGGATTGGATGATCCAAAACCTCCAAAGATACATCAGGGTAAATTCCTGATGTATCTTATCAGAAACAGGTGCAGCACATTTCACTCAACAGACCCAACCAGAAAAATTTTAAGAAATGTGACACATTAGAATCAAAATTCTAGAGTCCACAAAAGGAGTCATTGTATATTTGCGCTGATGAGCAAACAGATTCAACATTCTTAGTAAGAACACAAAATCAGATAACAACAACTAAATATTACAGCACGGTAATATCACTATGCAAAAGGACAAGTCAACATAGGATTATGTGCTATGCAGCCCAGAACAATTACCATACGATTCGACCTGATCAAACGTCGGGCCGGTTGGATGTCAGGCCGGGCTTTGGGATGGGCTTAGAAAAACCTAGGCCCAAGCCTGGCCCGGTCATGACTTAAATCGCAAAAAAAGCGGGCCCGAGCCCGGGCCGGCCCGACAACCAGGCTCTGGATTGAGGACCGAGCCCGGCACGATGCACCGGTCAGGCCGGGCTAGGCTTTTTCAGGCCAGGTTGCCGGGCCGGGCTTCCCGTGATTAGGTCTACATACGATGCATCTTGCAAGGGCTATGCTCGGCGGAAGGGTGGCGGTGCCGACCTCTGCGGAGGGGTGTAGCACATGGAGGGGCGGCGTCGGGCGACGATAGAGGGGAGGCGGTGGGTGCTAAGCAGAGGGGCGGCAGAGGGGAGGCGGTGCAGGCGGCGGCGGGTCACAGCGGAGGCGGCCAGCGAGGCTACGGAGGCGGCGGGTGGCAGGGGAGGCTGCGCGAGGGAGGAAGTGGCGGAGAACGGCCAGGGTTACAGTGGATTATTATTTTTTTCGAGGGAAGTTACGGTGGATTATTGTCTTGTTGGTGGGCTGCATATTAGGCTTTTCGGTATCCGCACGTTCTAAACTACTGGATACCCGAATCCAAACCAAACCCGTCGGGTATCTCGCATATTATATCCAACCCGAATCTGCTCAAAAAAATTTCAGGTAATACCTGAACCCAATCCGATACTCGACGGTTAAAAATCTCAACCCGTTTCCTTACCGCCTTAAGCCGGTTCGGGTACCCGTCGGGTAGTAGCCGACCCATCTTCTCACCTATTGGCAACGAATAAATTGCAACGCATGTGTTAGCCACCTTGCCTACCACGAATTAGAGTTTTCAACACAAAAATGTGTGGTTACAATATTACCCTACAACAAATAAAGAAAACGTTGTGAGGGGAGGTTTTGTCGTAGTGGTGGCATCTATGGCACGGTGGCAAGGCGGTGCCGTTGTTATATCGGCGATGGTCATGGAAGAAGGTGATTGGTGGGGTTGGTACGGGGATTAACAACGAGGTCAAATATGTGGGTGGTGATGGGAGAGCCATCAAAGACCGAGAAGAAGGGGATTCTCGTAGGAGACAGGGCAAGGAACATACTATCTAGAAAGGCAATGGATCCAACAATCGAAGGCCCATTGGAAATGAGGGAGGAACTTTGTGGTTGTTGCATTCTCATGTAGACCACATCACTCCACTCAAAGAAATAAATGAAGCCACGCCGGTAGATTTGACAAAGAAGAAAGGACACAGGAAGGAAGAAAATAGGATAGCATGGATATTTCTACGCAGGGAGAATTACCTAAAGATGTTTTGAAAAGGTCAAACCGGCAAAGCCACCGAAGGTTAAAATGTTAGAGCATCCCCAGCAGGGGCATCAAAATGACCCTGCATCGCTACAGTAATCGCGTTTCTCCCGCGCAGTGCTGCTCTGCTCTCTGGCTGCGTGCTTCCCCGCCGGCTTTGTTCAAAAAATTTTGAAGTACAGGCTGAACTAATGAGGCTGCAGGGGATGCTCTTAGGAGTGGTATTCTATGGAGCATGATCTAGTTAGAAAAATTGTTCAAATAACATTGAATTCGTATGTCAATTCCCATGTGAATATCATTTGTGGGACTATCTGAATCGTTGAAAGTGGTCCCGAGTGTCATTTGAGCAAATACGAATTTTAAAAAGTGTCGTTTAAGCAATTCCCCATCTATTTTAGCAGGTCTCACCCTGGGGAACAGTGGAAAATCAATTCCCATACAGTTGAATATGTGAGAAAGTTTGACAGCGAGGCTTTGTGCTGGTCACCAGATAGACAGGATTACCAGGCACACAGTGGCAGCACCGCAGCAGGCACCATGCTTGTCATGTCAAGGCTCGCCGCGCCGGTGCCGGTGCCGGTGCCGGCCCCGTCCTAGCGCCGCGCTCCGCCGCTCCCTCCTCCTCCACATTTACCACCCCCAACAATCGCCGCCGCATCCTCCTCGTGGCGCAGCTGCACGAACCTGAAGCACCCGCTGTGGGGGACATTCGCCACAGCGGCAAATGCGACCCGCGAAGGCCCGGGCAGCCAGTGGCGCGCAACCTGCTCTTCCTCGCTGCCCTCAGTGCCGCCCGCCTCCGCGAGGAGGAGTTCCGCCACCCTGGTAAGTGATCAGCATCCCCTGTGAGAGTGTTCGGCGAATATCGGTTCACCGTTCCATGGCTTGTCGCCTGAAGATTCATTTGGACCTAAGCGAGTCTAAGCAGGTTTTACCCATTAGGTAGGGTTAAAGTTTTTGCCATACTATTATTGGGCTAATCATGGGTATGACAATCAGAGCAGTCATATAGGCTAAAGTATTGTAAGGAACAAACATGTTTAAGTATAACATGATTAACAAGTGGGCAAGTTATAAAGCATGCACTTTTATAATAAACAACATAATAGTTAAAACTGGGTATGAACATGACTATAGCGATGTTAATCCGCACTAGGGTAAGTCGTGGTCTCTCCTTAATACAGGTAAACATCTATAAGAGAAGGTGTTGACTCGCCTTGTTCTGGTGGAAGCTCTTCTTCAGCGTCACCGAATCTCCCCTCAGGGTCACCTACGTCCAATCACAGATATATCCCAATAAATATCCAGAGGTGCAATTGAAAACATGATGCATGTACGTGACCTAGGGCTTATCTATCGACGCTATGCTTATTTAGGTCAGATACTAAGTGCGGCCTACGGATGATATGCCATGCATGCAATAATACTATACCACAATATCATTATTTAGTAACCTAGGTATTAACCCAAAATACGTTAATATACACTACTTAGTAATCGCGTGCTTAGGGTTATACGGAACGACATGCGATAATGGCAATTCGTCCATTATGCTCTTTAAAATTTACTTGCACTCTAATTACAAGGTATATTCTAGGCCTTATGTTAATTTATTTTAATTTATAGGGCCAGCCGAATTCTACCAAATAAGATTTTATTACACCTTTTATTGGTATTGCCAAATTATTCTTTTAATAATCTTATTTGGGCAAGAACTGGCCCTTTCATAATTTTCTCTACTTATTAGAGTGCATATCTACCTTGTGGTATTTTATCATGATTTTCTAAGGTCAGATCCTATATTTCATTATTAAAGTTCACTTAATTCTAATTTTACCCTTTTCTAAATAGGAAAGTGACATATCTCTATAATAAATAGAGACTAAAAATAATTGCAACAGGTGATTATATATTTTTATAAAATCCAGATCAACCTCACCTATTTATCCAAATTTTTCTAGAATTTTTAGGAGCCTCTAAGCATTTTTAATAATTCAATAGCACTTTTTGGAATCATTTAATTAGCTAAATCCGAGGAAAAGGGTCCGCACAGTACTGGGCCAAGCCAACGAACGATGCCAGCCTAGATGTGGTTTCGGCACACGATCTTCCCGCGCGCGCACCGCGTTCGCTTGAGACTGCATATGCCGAAGGCGTATTTCTCGGGGATGTTTCTGCACAGAGACGGTGCCGCGGCCAGGGGCACATCCACTTAGCCTACCCGGTAGGCCATGGGCCCACTGGCAGAGACACATGCGTCACGGTTTCTCTCTGTCATGCGAAGTGGTAAGCTGACAAGTGGGGCCCACATGGCAGCGACATAGACACCATGAGCCAGCACGAATCTTGGCGCGGATCCTAGGACGGTTGGTCGTCTTCTTCCTCCAGACAGGCGACGTGCCTGGCAGCGACGGCACACACTGTGGCGGCGCTACGGCCATGCTCCGGCCAAGTGCGTTCAAGCACTAGCACCTACGGTCCTAGCGATGCTCGCACCGAGGCCGGAGATGGCCGAACGCGGTGGCGCGACGGCGACTGCGATGCCAAAAGTTCACCGGAGTTGCCTTGCTTAGCTATGGACCTACAGGCTGGGAAAATGGTCGGGGAGCGAGAGGGGGTCATGCGGGTGCTCGCCGAGTGCTTCACCGAGGACGACTGAGCACGCGGACGGCTGGCGACGAGAAACCCAGCGGCGACCAAAACAGAGGCGTCGCCGACACAGATTCTCCGAGCGATTCCTCTAAAATAAAGCGAGGGAAAGGTTAGGGATGAGGTGTGGATGCTCAGGGCTAGGGGAATCATTCCAGGGCTCACTCGAATGACGAGAATGCTCCCGAAGGCGGTGCGTAGGAAATTTGGGGAAAATGGGAAAGTGAAGCCAGTGGGGGTTTTGGGCTCAGTTTATGGCGTGCGTAGGGAGAGGGGTGAGGTTACGGATGAGCACGGGCGCCGCGAGGGTTTAATGGCGACCCGATGGGGCAGGCACGTGGGACGGCGTGCGGCTCGACGTGGCAGAAACAGTGCACGGCGGCTCGGCGCGGGAGAAACTAAGGCTAGGGGGTGTAGGCCTTCACTTGTGGCGTCGGGAGACGATGAGGGCGAGCATAGCAGATCGCAAAAGGTGGATTTGGTGGTCTTTAGCCGGCGGTCCGTGGCGACGATCCAGCGGTCCGAGCCAGCGGATTGGTCGCTGGCAACGTACAGTCGCCCACGAACCAGCACTCGACACCGCGACGTACGGGGGGAGCGGGGAGGTGAGCTTGGACGCGACGTGGGCGGCGACGTGCGCACGGTATGGTGATGACATGCGCGCCGGGGCCAGAGCAAAGGCAGAGCACTAGAGGTGCGTGCGCGCGTGCGCGAGAGAGAAAGAGCGAGGCACGCACGGGAGAGGACAGAGAAAACGCACGGGAAATTTTAAATTTAAACTTAATTCGAATTTGCCCCCAAATTTTGGGTGTTGCATCTGGGCCGTGCCGGCGATGCATGGCTCAATTCCCAGCAGCTCGAATATGCACGAGAACAAAGGAAAACCAGGCAGGCATGCATGCGTGCATGCAGGGCAGGGAGAACTAGTCCTGTGACTCCTGTCCACAAGCTCCTTGGCCACAACCATAAGAACGCAGGGTATATGTAAATATAGCTCCATCCTCCATGCATGACAGCGTCGCCAGTTAATTTTCCTCCTCATCACCGCAACAACCTCGCAGAGGAACAGCACACCAATTCTCGCTCTCGTCAATCGACCAACCATGGCCGCGCCTTCCAAGCGGGTTGCTCCTACCTCCTTCGTCCTCCTCCTGACCATCGTCTGCGCCACCACCCCGGCCGCCCACTCCGCCCCCGGTGCCCCGGTGCCCGCCGCCGCCGCCGGCAACGTGCAGCAGCTATGCGCCAAGTCAAACCACGCCGACACGTGCGCCAAGGCGCTGTCGGCCTACCCGGAGAGCAAGACGGCGAGCGACCGGCAGCTCGCGGAGCTGTGCCTGCACCACGCGTCGAAGGCGGCGGCGGAGGCGGACGCGTTCATCCAGGGCAAGGTGAAGACGATGAAGTCGCCGCCCGCGCCCTGCATCCAGGAGTGCGTTGAAGAGGTGAACGCGGCGAAGGCGAAGCTGACCGGGCTCTCGTCCGAGGTGACCGACTCCGTGTTCGCTGACATGAAGGAGTTTTTCGACGGGGTGGTCTCGACCCCGACGTCCTGCGTGCTTCCGGTATTGTGCTCTTGGACTTCTTGTCACCGGGATTCAACTCCACCACAAGCTTCATCGACACGTGAACCGCAAGCAAACCCACCAACGTGGTGGTCATCGGCTAGGCGTAGCCGGTGCATCGTCTTCTCCAGTGCGTCGGAGATGTGCTAAATCCTCGGTGTGCTCGAGGTCGACTTCGCCTGTGAAGTCGGGTGTTTCGGGGTCCTTCGCGTGTGAAGGCTGCCGATTCTTGTACAAGTTGGAGTTCCCTTCCGACGTGTTCGGGAACGAACTTCTTCTAGTGGATGGAGGATTAGGGACGAAATGGTCCCGGGCTTTCCTGTGTGGCGAGCTTCCTCAACGAGAGTAGATGCTTGCACCGAACTCGGTAAAAAGATCGGTTTGCCCTCTTGTCTCCTTTATTATTCGCACTTGTGTTTACTTCTGCTACTAGACTTGTGTAGGGCTCATTCGTTAGTTGGGTGCTTAACTTGACTAATTGACCGAGTTCAACAAGCGAATAAAATTAAAATAATCCGATTCACCCCCCTCTCGGCCTTAGGTCCCTTCAATGAGGCTACAACAATTGTACCTATGTGAGGAGAATGCTCAACACATGAGGAGGCATAAAGAAGGAGTACGATTTAACGAAGATTTCATGTGTCATCCATCCGATGGCGAGGCATGGAAGACATTAGACCGGCATGACGAAGATTTTGCCAAAGATCCAAGAAATGTTCAGATCAGGTTGGCGACCGATGGGTTCTCTCCTTTCAACATGAATGTAGCGTTGTACTCATGTTGGCCTGTATTCTCAATTTCTTACAATCTTCTATCTTCGATTTGCATGAAAGATGAGTATGTGTTCTTATCCCTTGTCATACCGGGGCCAGAGCATCCTGGAAAGCAATTAAATACCTTTATGCAACATTTGATCGATGAGCTTGTACAGTTATGGACAGGGGTCCAAACTTATGATAAGAGTAGAATACAAAACTTCAACATGCGTGTTGCCTATCTCTGGTCCATCCATGATTTTTCTTCATATGGCATGTTTTCGAGATGGAGCACGCATGGCAGAATGTCTTGTTCAATATGTATGAATGACACTGATGCGTTTTATTTGAAACATGGTCGCAAGTTTTGTTTCTTTGATTGCCACCGTCGCTTCTTGCCTCCTCATAAATTTAGAAGACAAAGAAACGCATTTCATAAAGAAACGGTGATCACAAAGTACACTCCCAAACGTTTGACAGGATCTGAGATCGTAAACTGGCATCGTCAGCTAATTCCAACAGAAGATGATTTTGAAACGTTTAAAGAGTCACACAACTGGACTCATATATCTGGTATCTGGTGTTTGCCATATGCAACATCTCTAATCCTAACGTACAATGTTGATGTATGCACCAGAAACGTAATGTTGCCGAAAGCATTATCAGCATGTGTTTTGATTTCAAAGACAAGACCAAAGATAATGTTGCGGCTCGAAGAGACATGGCTGATATTTACAGTCGACTTTCCCTTGGGTGAGAGAGGACCCAACAGGGAAACAAGGCAAGCTACGCGCTCCTTACTGTCTTAGAGATCAGAAAAAAGAAGGTCATGGTATGGATGAAAAATATCAAGTTTCCAGATGGATACGCAGCGAATTTAAAATGTGCGGTAAGCATCGAGTCAGGTGAACTCAATGGCTTGAAAAGCCATGATTATCATGTAATAATGGAAATATTAGTTCATGTCATATTTCGCGGGTACTTCCCTGATGACGTGTGGACAATTTTGGCTGAGCTTCGTTATTTCTACCGACAACTTTGTTCGAAAGAAATTAAGAAAACAATGATGCAAAAGTTGAAGAAAGTCATACCTGCGCTAATATGCAAAATGGAGAAAATATTTCCATCAGGGTTCATGAATGCAATGTAACATTTGTCGGTGCATCTACCATATGAAGCAGAGATTGGTGGTCCTGTACAATACCGATGGATGTACCCAATAGAATGAAACTTTAAAAAAAATCAGGTCCACTGTGGGTAACAAAGCTCGAGTTGAAGGTTGCATCACTGAGGCGTTCTTTCTAAAAGAGATTTCGTACTTCTCTGCTACATATCTATCAGATGAGCACAATGTCTATACCCATATTCCACGCATGGCTTTGTTATTGATATATTCCGAGGACATGGATACACCGTCGGTGCCAATTCAATTCAAGAATTGTCCCGCGATGAGTGGAATGAAGCACTGCTCTATTTGTACACCAACATTCCAGAAATGGAACAACATTTCACTAAGTATCCAATACAATAATTTTTAATTTGTTTTGACGTTCGCTCCTAACTTGATGAAATGAAATGTAGATTGTTTGATCAACAAAACTAGAATTCGACGAGGCAACCTACAAATACTCAACTGGACAATTTGCGACGCAATGGCTTACGTGGTGGTCCTAATTTCGGACTTGGTTTTGTCAACATGTACATTTCTTATCACGTTAAAATTAGAATAATGTAAATACAACTATTATATCATAACTATTACAATATTTGCAGTGTGTGCGTGATGCCACTGTCCATGAGGACCTCCGATAGCTATCACATGGTTGTAATACAATAAGAAAGTTTAGGCGTTATGATGTGAATGGGTTTCGCTTTCGTACCGCGACATTAGACCAAGTCATCCTTTTGGCGCCATGGTTAATACTGGAGTTGTCACTACCGCACAGGGTGCAAATGGTCAAGAGACATAATACTATAGCATTCTTCGGAACATAGTGAAGATTAAGTTTGGCGGTCGAAAAAATTTGAAGGTAGTTTTCTTCTATTGTGTTTGGTTTAACGACAAAATAGGGATTCGACGAAACAAAAATCTTAGCTTGGTAGAAGTGAGACATGAATCACGGCTAGGAGGTCACAATTCATTCGTACTTGCTCACCATGTTGAGCAGGTGTACTACCTTCCATATCCATGCCGAAAGAAAAGTTTAAGATTTTCATGGGTTGTATATAAAGTTAATCCTCCTACTCGCTTGTACACTCCTGAAAATGCCGAGTATATTGAAAGAGGATTAGATAACATGGATGATTTAGCGTATCAAGAAGACAGTTTTCCAGCCTCATTTGAGGTAGACATTGGGTCCTCATTTCATGAATTAGTAGGCGATACAACAGATGTTATTGTGGAAAATGTTAGAAGAAAAAAGCGACGTCGTGCTTATGCCTCTCAAGATGCTCCAGAAACGAGACAACGCAGAGCTGGTGTATATGAACTTGTGGACGCTGATTACTTCTAGAAAGTACAAATGTTACACATATTTCTTTATCTTTTTTTAATGTTTTAAATTTGTTATATGCTAATATATAATGTTTATAAAACAGGATAAAATCGTTTTTCCGTCACACTGGAAAATCGAAAAGAAAGGATGGGTCTTCATCGAGTCGTGGAGAATCACTTTTTTAGAGGATCGAGTTATCAACAGAGCAGGCAGAGATAGTTCGAACTTACAATTATTAAAATTGTTTTTAGGCACATATGACACAACAGTTTGGAACGCCATTAAGTCTTCCTCCATTCCGGCCTCCACCTATATTTACACAACAATCTTCCATTAGGGTATGTATCAAATTTAAAATTTTTGTATGTTCATGGTTGTGTAACTTAGAAATTCTAATATTGCATTGCAATTTAGGGTTCGGTAGCTCCTCCAGATGCCAATGTTGGAGGCGCTTCTTCTTCGAGGACTCCGCCGACTATTGAAGACTTCCTTGCCTCAGGAGGCGATGCTGGTAGCGGACATCAGTTTAATAATACTCCTCCAAGCTAGTTTATGTTCTGAACTATCTTTTCATGCTTGTAAATGTGTTAACGAGTTAGACTTTTGTTGGCGTGTTGAACTTGGGTTGGCGTGTTGAATTGTGCGTACTTGTGGATTGCAAATGTGGATTGGAACTTCTACGTGCGAACTTGTGGATTCAAAATTTGGAATGGAAATATGGACTCGAACTTGTTGATGTGTTGAATTGTGCGAACGTGTTGACTTGGAACGTGTTGAAATGTCAATTGAAAATCAGGACAATTTTAATTGTGTTGAAATGTGGATTGGAAAATTGTGCTGAAATGTGGATTTGAATTGGAAAATTGTGCTGAAATGTGGATTGAAAACCTGCTGGGTTTGCTGGTATGCCCCAGTATTTACGTCGGCCAGGCTGGCCAACGTAAATAATTGAGCAGCCACGTGGCCCAGCTCCGTGCCGTGCCGAGGGATTATTTACGTCTGTCATGGCCGGCGTAAATCTGGAAAATATATTTATGTTGGCCATGGCCGACGTAAATACATGAGGCCAGGTGACGCCCCTACCCGACGACTAGTATTTACGTCAGCCTTGTGGCCAACGTAACTAACCGCTATTTACGTCGGCGGCCGACGTAAATAATCGTATTTACGTCGCCGTATTTATGTCGGCTTATTTATGTCGGTTTTTAGGCTATTTATCTCGGCTTGTGGCCAACGTAAATACGTCGGATTCCTGTAGTTCCACCTCAATGTCAAATATACACGAGCAACGATCACCGAACACACATATAGATAAACAACACACACATAACATCCACCATGAACATAACTATCAACATACATGCATATCCATACATTACACAATCCACGCTTGTCATCCATATAGGTTTTGTCGGTGCTAGTGATGTATGTGTACTAGAGGCGTCTTCGTCGCTAGGCTAGATCATCACTTTTCTAAACTAAAAAAATAATACTCCCCCGTTATGAAATAATAGGTAATCATGAATACATGTGATGACAAATACAAACACAGAGGCAAACTAGCAAGGCATAGAACTCCTGCACGACCTCATCCTCCATAATCTATTCCTCCTGACGTGGACATCATCTAGATATGCATCCATTCTAACAACAACACAAGGGCCGATTACAAGGGTGCATGCATGTGAGCTAACTTATCAGGTGAACTCATTCTTAAGTTGATATACAAATACATAGAGGATGAGTTGCTGCCTAACGATATTGTTCTTGTACTTAGGAGTAATTGTTTGGATCAGGGAAGATGTCACTCTATGCCAAGACGAGTCGTGACCCAAGTTAATAGCGAGTTGGAGTCCGAGTCAGCCACCATGGAGTAGTCTATCTACAAACGGGCGTAACAAATGCATACGTACTTTGACAAGGATGTCCAAGTATATTACTAAGAAGCCCTCAATGAGATCTTTCAAATGAATTAGACGTCTAAGTTCATTTCGAAACAATCAGAATCATTGAAACAAGTGGCGATTAGATGTTACTAGACCGTCGACGCCGGGTCACCTTAATTTAGGACCTCAGGCCAATGTATCTCAAGTTAGGTTGCGACCTAAACACTAGCGGTCATCTCTATTACATACAAATACTCGGTAGCTGTCATTGTTAACCTCAAGTTTTGCTTTGATTATTCTACCATCCCAGTTTCACCTATACTCGGTTTGATGAAGCCCAACTTCGTGTGTTTAATATGATTCACAATTTGATATTGCTGCTTTTTTTCTTACTCGTGTTCTCATCTTGCTTGCAGGAATTAACCGTCATGGTCAGGTCAACTATGTTTGCATGTGGTTGACAACGAATGGAGCTGTGGTGTTGCAATTACAGGGTTCAATCGGTTCCGATTGGAAGTTGGATCGTCTATGTTGAGTCCTCCAACAATCTACTTATCATCTATCTATCGGAGATCGAGTCGTCGTGTCACATCACTGCCTTCTCACAAGCGTTGCCCATGTTCTTTAAATGCCATGGCCACCACAATGCAAGTTGTATCTACTACCCATTTGTCAAACTTAATCTTCTGCTCACTACTTGCAGCCTCACAACCCTAATGTTGGCTTTTATTTTAATAACATAATACTACACTGCTTGCAACCTCATAACCCTGGTTTAACTTACCTGATGGTGGGTGGCGTCTACAGCACGGTGGCAAGGCGATGTCGCCGTCACATCGGCGATAATCATGGAAGAAGTTGATTGGTGGGGTTGGTACGGGGATTAACAACGAGGTCAAATCTATTGGTGGTGGTGGGAGAGCCATCAAAGACCGAGAAGAAGGGGATTCTCGCAGGAGACAGGGGAAGGAACATACTATCTAGAAAGGCAATGAATCCAACAATCGGAGGCCCATTGGAAATGAGGGAGGAACTTTGTGGTTGTTGCATTCTCATGTAGACCACCTCACTCTACTCAAAGAAATAAATGAAGCCATGGCGGTAGAGTTGATAGAGAAGAAAGGAGAGAGGAAAGAAGAAAATAGGACAGCATGCATATTTCTTAGGCCGAGAGAATTACCTAAAGATGTTTTGAAAAGGTCAAATTAGCAAAGCCACCGGAGGTTAAAATGCTTGGAGTGGTATTCTATGGAGCATGATCCATTTAGAAAAATTTCTCAAATGACATTGAATTCGTATGTCAATTCCCATATGAATATAATATGTGCGACTATCTGAATCGTTGAAAGTGATTTCGAACATCATTTGAGCAAATACGAATTTTTAAAAGTGTCGTTTAAGCAATTTACCATCTATGTTAGCCCGTCTCACCCTTGGGAACGGCGGAAAATCAATTCCCATACAGTTGAATATGTGAGGAAGTTTGAGAGCGAGGCTTTGTGCTGGTCACCGGATAGACAGGATTACCAGGCACACAGTGGAAGCACCGCAGCAGGCACCATGCTTGTCCTGCCGAGGCTCGCCGCGCCGGTGACGGTGCCGGCCCCGTCCTGGCGCCGCGCTCCGCCGCGCCCTCCACCTCCACATTTACCACCCCCACCAATCGCCGCCGCATCCTCCTCGTGGCGCAGCTGCACGAACCCGAAGCACCCGCCGCGGGGGACATTCGCCACAGCGGCCGATGCGCCCCGCGAAGGCCCGCCCGCGCAGCCGGTGGAGCGCGACCCGCTCTTCCTCGCCGCCCTCCGCGCCGCCCGCCTCCGCGAGGAGGAGTCCCGCCGCCCTGGTAAGCGATCAGCATCCCCTGTGATCTTGCTTGTTCGGACCGTCGGTTCTCTTCGTTCTGCTACTACGTTGCGCGCTACCTGTTCGACGAGTTGAACGTATGCGAGGCTTTCAAGAAAAACAACAGTGATCATCTTGAAATATTTATAATCACACTTTCTTCTCACAAAATCGTTTTGAATTGTTTGTTCAAAGCTAAATTTGTGGTCGACCCGCGATATGAAATCGTGTGGAATGGCTTGAGATTATGCTCTGGGTTGTATATTTTCTGATGGAAGCGAGAAACATTCAGGCATCAAAGATGTGTAGGTACTGATGTGTTGATGTTTCTGGTTCTTTTTTTGAAAATAAAAGGCAGGAGAGCTGCCTTCAATTCATTGAATAGAAGGAGAATAATTACAGATCGTACACACTGCAAGCTGCCCGTAGGAGGCTTGTTATTAACACAAATAAAGCAAAAGGACTATGCTGGGAAACAGGTAAATATTTGTGGTTTGTAGTTCTTAGTACAGTAGAACAGGTAAATATTACAAGACTGAAGACATGATGGGCCATAATTTGCTTTCAGTTCAAAGACAAAACTGCAGTTCTTGCAGATGTTTGGAGCTAGCTTCTCCTTATATTTCATCAAGCAACCACCAAGATATATTCCAGAACAAACTACTGCGAAACTACCAAGATAAGATAGAAATGAAATATAAGTCTGATGAAATCTGATCAGTGTCTACAAAAACCAGGACGATAACAGCATGGCCGAAATCTTCTGTGAATTGTAACATTAATATATTGCATCCTCCACTTCCAGATAAACCAAACAATAGTGACAACAGACAGGACATTTTGGGCAGGCAAACTGTTCTCTGGTCCTAATAGATATTTTGCACCAATTATTTCTGGAGAACCTTCTAGGCTTCTATCACAAAGACTAATGTATTAGCTATAAGTTTTGCTGCCACTCCCAAGCCACACTGTTCTCATGCACAAAATACAAAGCAATTTGCAAGCCAATATTTCATACTCTCTTAACTACGGAGTGGATATATCATAGGACAATTAATAGAGATCTGCCATCATTTAATGTTTCATTTGGCAAAAGTATAATCATATTCTGTTTGCTATTTCAGCACCATATATTGTTGCTTACCGTGCTTCAACGTGTAACAACTGTCAATTGAATCCGTTTCTGTGCTTTGCGGGTAGGGATGAAAATGGTATGGCTAATTTCCAACCAACCGAAGCACCTCGGACAGTGATTTAGATATTTTTTCGGATATTTGAACATTTTTGTTTGGATACAGATATTGTGTCTTGGATATGGATATCTTGGATATTATTTGCTGGATAATACTGGGTATTTTTGGGTAATATGTGGCGGATATTGTCCATGCACTAGGCCCATTTTTAATTTTGTACATTAGCATTGGTCTTATTTCTTTAGTGCATTAGTATCGATCTTATGTTTGTAATGTAATTGATTATAGATGGAATTTTAACATTAACATCCATAGTTTGCTCAGCGAAAAAATTATTTTTAAACATGTCACGTCCTATTTGTTTTAAAAATCCAAATTTAATCGTTCATAATACTCACTATAGCTTATCATTCAAATCTACAAATCTTGTTTGTGCACATATTTTCTGCAAATATATTGTTCAGATCACAATGTGACCATGTGTTATCCATATTTGTTCTAATATTATCCATATTCATATCTAATATTATCCGTGTTTGAATCCGTATCTGACACTATTCGTGTCCAGCAAAACATATGGATACAAATACAATATTGGGGTATCCGATCTATATATGATCCGTCTCATCCCTATCCGTGGGTCAGAAAGACCCTTATGTATACAAACCTGCTATGCAACTATTTGTTTGTGTATGATGGCAGAGTGTAATGGTTCATTTTGTGTTCTGACATGATTATTCTGCTGTTAACTGTTCTAGTTGCATTTTGCCTGTTCATTTATTTTCAGAACTGCTGGAACAGCAATTGTGTTTCAGTCCCTCACAGGGCAAACTTTGACACAATTGGTGAATCTTTTTAGGAAAGCTCAGATATTGGTCTCTACATAGTATTTCTGTAGCTGTTTTGTTGAGGGTTACACATGGCTAATACTATGATTGCCTGTTAATTTAATGTATATTAAAAAAATTGTGATTGCAGATCCCCTCTTTATCGATCCATACGCTGCTGTTCTACTTTCGCTTGATGTGGCACATCAAGATGTGGATTCTCTAGTTTCACTTTTAATTCCATGTGCTAGCCATTATAGGTTAACAACCAGATATGTTGATGACAAATTGGAACACTTGATAAGTAGTTCAGATGATCTTAGACAGGTACTTCAATTTAGCCAAATGTTATGCTAAATTTGGTATGCTCAACATCCAGAGAATTGCTAGCTTATTCTTTACAGATTGTGCTGTTGACAGATGGGATGGACACTCGTCCATACAGGCTGAACTGGCCAAGGATGTCTGTTGTGTACGATATATCACCTGGAAGAGTCTTTAGTACTGCATCTCAGCAACTCAAAGGTGCGATAGTGTTATGCTAGATAAAAACGTCTTATTTTGATCCGCTTTGAGGAATTGGTGCATGTTTGAGTTGTCATTTCTATGTAAGACATGCATCTGATATTTCATTTACTTCTTCTTGCTGACTATGTCGAGAAATCTGAAAGTGGTATATCTCCTGATTTATATTAAATAGAACCATCAAGGCAATATTTTCATTACAATATTTTCTTCTGGACTGTTATGTTTGTACCATTGAAAAAAAACTATATAGCAAGCTCCCTTGCTAATTATTACATTTCTTAAAAAGAAATGTGGTGAAAGCTTCACAAATGATTGTGGCATGTAATCATCTGGTCTAGGAGAGGAGAGAAGAGTGAATGCTCATGAGGGGATCTCGGCAGCAGCGGGATTGCCGTATGTGGTGCGGTTTGTATTAAACCAATCTTTTAATTTGTTGCTTAATGTTAGAAAATCGGACGTGATGCGATCTAGAAAACGACATCGGAGGCATAATATTTGACAACACAGTTCACCTCTCAGGCTACATCTGCTGGGCAATGATTATAAGCGCTCCTCTCCAACAACGCAGACAGCTGCTGTGGGTCGCGGCCACAAGCCGACCACAACCTCCTGCGAGCTTAAGCCACTACAAAGTCGTTCATTGGGTCACCTCCTTTTATATAGTGATAGCCAGGCAAAGAGTCTTTTACAACGTACGTTACTCCTACTCTAAACCAACCCTGCCTTTTACAACATAGAGTTCATGTAACCTACTTGTACACATATTTGACATCAACTTCTAACAAACTACACCTTGGCGAATATGATGTCCTCCATCTTGAAGTCGTTGTGCATCTTGAGCGAATCCGTGTACCCAGTCTTTGGTTACCTCTTTCGCAGCTCACGTCGGGTCGTCTGACGAGTCTCAACCCCACCGTCTTTTGAAACAAACATTGCTTCCATGTGGACTCTTGCTTCTTAGTGGCTCCACCTGCAACGGTACTTCCTGAACTTGGAATTCTCAACTCCCCTGCAGCCTGTACAATCTTAATGTTGTCGTCTCCTCGATCATCACAGTCTTGCCACTCTTTTATGATCTCGACGGTCTTCCTATCATAACCTTGGAACACCATCCCATCATATAATATCTTGAGCGAAATTAGATTTCTCCATAGTCCTCAACTCATGCTTCACATCCTAAAGTATCCGGTCAACTCCGCATTACACTTGATCTTGATGGATCCTACTCCAATGTGAAGACGTAGTGTCACCACCCAAGTAAACTGATCCAAAATCACCAGCAACGTACGAAGAAAGCCACTTCTTATTGTGTCGCATGAAGAAGACCAACCGAATCCAACATCCATGCTCAACTGCATATTTGATCCTTGAGATAACATCGTCACCGTTGCTTCCGAGTCACCTTTAGCCACCGCCACATAAAGCACTAGTTCCTTCCTTTTCTCGGCTCAATCCTACCGAGCACGGTTTAAATAGCTCACCGTTCGATCCGTGCGCCATCCAGAATAGATCCCCGGTCTTAGCACTCAATCCGTTCTCCACCTTGATCAGATTTCCAACCTGACCACTTGATCCCTTCACCTCTTGGCACAGATCGATGCTGACTTCGCCGTTCAACTAGCACTTAATTGTGATATCCCTTTTATAGGGATCATTTAATTGGACCCTACAAAAGGATATTTGAAATAAAGAAACCAATCCTATCTATTGGAAACTAATCTAATCCCAAACTTTCTTATAGCATAGTTGCCTAGGCCCACATGCTATACAGTACATTGGTACTATTCATGCTGCTACAGTACCACACAAACAGCCTAACCTATGTCAATTGGGGCCTACATGCACATAGCAACTTCTTGACCCTTGGTGAGACAGCTTAATCTCGAGCTGTTGGTTGGTGCCCGTGGGAGATGATAACACCATTGGTGCGTGCTAGGAAGACCTTGGATTGAATTTGCGCTGCTCCCCTTGAACTCGTGTCGGCAAACAGTCTTGCGTCGCCATTTATGTCATGCAACGCTGATACTTCCAGCCGAGTGAGGTCGCTCCCTGCAATTGATCAACTTGAAACCACGCTGCCAAAGGACTGTGCACGATAGGTCTAGTAATGGCATGATACCACCAATGTTTTCATTGATGTCGTTGTTCTTGTCGCGATATGTGCTGCCGCGCACCTCTTTGGTCTCCAATGTATATGCATCTGGTAATGTCATTGGCGGTGGTGGTGACGGTGATGGCATCCATTTTGGCTTGATTAACGCCCATTGCTTCCTCCAATTTTGCCAATTGATCGTCATCTTCACCCAACCTGTTGTGGATGGCAGCGAGTTGTGTAGTGTGGTGCTTCATCTTTTCTTTCATGGCGTCTAGCTTGGCGAGGATGGCCTTGATCATGGCTTGATCTTCCGCGGAGTTGCAAGGACCAAGATCATTGCCATGAGTCATCGCTATAGCGACAATTGGCTTTGGTACCAGATGTAATGATCTGGTCTAGGAGAGGATAGGGAGTGCTGGCGAGGGGATCTTGCCTGCAGAGGGATGCCCCTCATAGCGTGGTCGGTACTAAATAAATTCTTTAATTCATTGCTTAATTGATAATGGGTACATGATGTTCCTTTGATAGGGATGACTTGCTTGGACCTTACAAAAAGGATCTTAAAAATTAAGCAACTAATCTTATCTAATAGAAACTAACCTTATCTAATGAAAACTAATATAATTTACCCCCAAACTTCCTTATAGCATAATTGCCTAGGCCCACGCTCTATTGTGCTCGTGGTGCTGGCTATGCTGTACCATGCAAATAGCCTATGACAACTAGGGCCTACATGCACATAACAAGCAAGAAGCTCATGTACTCTTTTGTTTCTTGTGGTATGACAGGAGCAGGGGCAAAAAAATCAAGGAATTGTGTTGTGCTTCATACTCCTTTAGAATCTCCTGATTTACATGATGGCTTGTGCAAAAATGGTTTCAATGGGAATAGACCAAGCTTGTGGGTACTGCAGGTAGTTAGCATTTCTGATTCCATAAAAAAATCGAGAAAACTTGCATCATATCAATTCAATTTTATCATTTTCCCCTTCACAATTCATTAAATTAGTCAATGGTTGCTTCTTTATCTCTGGAGTTACAAAATTTGCAATTCGGTGGTTCAGTTATGGTCTGTAATGTGTTAGAATTGTGGTGCCGTACTAAGGTTCAGTTAGTAAAATGTGCTTAATAGGGCTAAGCCAATATAAAAAATTCTCAAAAATCCAATATAGCACAAGCCTTCATGCACAAACATTTTTCACATGTGCCTGCCTTCTAAAAGCATTGTGCCATTGTTACTATGTGCAATCACCAACATATTGCTTGCAAGACAAACATGCAAAGTTATCACTTGCTACATGTCCTCCTTCCTTCCAGCAGCAGCCATTGGATGTCATGTGTCTACCAGAGGATGCATCTTGAATAGTATTAATTCTATATTAATTTAATTTACATTGATTGTATATTTGTAGAGTACTAACAATAATTGGAGTTGAAAACTAAAAGCCTCGATAATGGAAAACAAAAATAAAAAAAAGTAGCATATATCCGAAACAAGATGATATTTTTCCATTCCATCCTTTCGAATGAATTATACCACTATCACTTCTAGCATATACCTCAAACTTCAAATAGAAAGTGAGGAAACGACGTTCCAAAAGAAAAAGAAAAAGGTTCTTGTTTAGTTCTAACGTTTTAGGCAATATGCCCCTAGGTCCCTAACCACCCCTCCAGCCAGTTTTGGTTCTGCTTCCAGTTTTTTTTTTAGCAGAAGGCAGGAGCGTTGCCTTTTTATTAAGTAGGGGAAAAACTGTATGCTAATATTATACAAGGCAAGAGCTCATCCGGTTTAAAAACCCTCTTCTAGGTGCTTTTCAAACTTCAAGGAAGCACTAAACCCTACCTACTTAGTCAGCACACTTGCAAGGATGCAACACCATCCATACTCACACTTGGCTATAATACAGTACAGCTGCGACGACAGAGTGATTTCTTATTACCACTTGTGATCTGACACTCATGGACTTATCAACACCAGCTAATGTGCAGTACATTACAGCCTAACATTAATGGTTCATGTTTTTCCCATCTTGATTACTAAGGTTATGTTTTGACAAGGCCAGGTACATTTTGAATAATTGAAATGATGTTGGATATGAGTACGTTACCAATGCAAAATTTTCACACAAAACAGTAGATATATGCAATGCTAGTATCTTCTTTTATAGACCACTCTTTTCTTCATGCTTGATGGAGTGCATGATTAATTTTTTGTTTTTTGCATAATGCTGGTGCAATTAAAATTTTCTCTGGTATTTTTGGATCATTTATTTGAAGACTTGGTATCTTTCCTGGTGCTTAATGACCTTATATTAAATAGGAAAATCCTCAAAACTGCATTTTTGTACAATAAAGTTGTGATGGCATTGCAGGGTTTACCGCTGTTTACTTTCACCAGCCTGGAAAACCTTTTGCTTGTCGTTAGCAATTTAGCAACGAAAGGGAGTATCTTTATAGGGGAGGTGCCACATTTTCCAGAGTGGAGAGCAACAGGAGATATGGTGGTCTATATGCTACAAAATTTCATTTATACTTTTAAACTTCCTAATTAATAACACCTCCATTGTCCTACACTGCGCAGGTCTCAGAGAAGGACAGGCTGGAAAACCTTTTCTTTACTCAGGGCTTTCGAATCACCTTTATTTACTATGAAAAAGTTGCACTGGATATTGGCCTAAGTCTGCCTCCTCCTTTGAAGAAGCATGATAGAGTCCTTTTTGTTGCAGAACAGCTGCGATTTTCAGATGCACAGGTAATAAAACTGGTGAAGACTCTTCCAAACGGCTTTTCACTTGGATAACTCTAGGGGTTGCATGAGCTTAAAAAAGTATAGCCATCATTTTCACATGAGAACCTTGTCAATCATTGTCGGATCAAGTTTTTTGTGCCTGAGTGTCTGATTGGAATTTCTTGACTCTTGAGTGATTGGAAAGCCATGGGACTTTCAGTGCGTCCTCATGCAAGTTCTGGCCCTACATTAACGCACACACAGTGAACTTGATTTTTTTTGGTGCAGTGAGATTCACGACGTTTCAACATTCCCAAATTCCCATGGCATGAAGGAAATCTATCTTGTAATTTTTTTAAATAATGCCCATTATAATTTTGAAATGATACAGCTCTAACTAATATATGTATGACATGGACACTTGAACAAAAGAGGATTGATATTTGAAATTTAATAAGGTTCTTCCTAAGAACTATAACTACTCTTATTTATGTCCTTTAGAGAGAATTTTCCCAGCAAAACAGTAGTACAGAAAAAATAATGAAGGTTTTCAAAGTATTGTTTCAGTAGAAAAAACTCTAAAGCACATCACAAATTTGTAGAAATTGTTAATCATTGCCAATGATTGTCTTAACTAAAGTAACAGGACAAAATAACAAAAAAAAAATGTAACAAATATGGCCCAACTGTAAAATAAAACTGTATGAGGGCTCAAATAAATAAAATTTAGCCCAAGGGCCTTGACTGCACATAGTTGAACAGTCGATCGTTTGAAATCAACAAAATTGTTCTTTGTGGTGTCTGAATTACACAAGGTGAATTATTTTGATGGCTTCAAATGCAATTTTGTTCCCCTTTTATTCACATTTTTTCATTGCTTCGTAGCTGGAGAGCTTCCGGATGCATTTTGAAAGAATAGAGGAGGATGCTGATGAAGAAGGATTTGAGGAACTTTAATTCAGTATATGAAGTTTGTTGGAACTGGGACTTGAGCATCGATTAGACATGTGCTGAATCCTGTCAGAATTAGGAAAGAACCTGTACTACCGTGCTAATTAGATTGTTGTGATGTATCCGTTTAGAGTACAAGCTATTATCAATTTTCATATATGTATATTTTGTGGTGACAGGTTTCTATTCTGAGAATGTTATAAGCTTTCAACGGAAGAATACATACTTCAAAACTTTCACGTTATCACCTTTTTTTTTTCCAGTTCCAACCTGGTGGCAGATGAGATGATAGTATGATACTGAATATTCGCAAATAATTTTGATCAAGTATAACTTCCATTGGTTCTTTTATGAAAAGTACAACTTCCATTGTTGCTTGAGAACAATGTTTGTACATACCTATTTGGTCTATGGCCACATATTGCGAACTTCGCCATTGCATTGCATTGCATCGGATACTTGATATGGGAGTTTGATACAGTGGTTGATTTAATTGTTGTTTCCTTTAAATGGAATTACTAACAAGATTTTGTAGTCCTTTGTGTTTATACATATACTTTGCTGAGTATTTTTGAATACTCACTCTTACTTTTATTTGGGTTTTAGGTAACCGATGACATTAGCATACATGGGAATTTGAGAAGTAACACACCGTCATGAACACTCACTACCTCTCACATTAAAATGACTAGCCGATTTACTAGTGTATAACTTGGATATATTTGTTTTTTATACCATTTTAAGAGCAATTTATAATGAAAGGTTATGTTAGAATTGTATTTAAATGAAAGGTTATGTTAGAATTGTATTTACTAAGTCCTTGTGGGTTGCTTTGTTGAGTGTTTTTATTGGACATCGTCATTGCCAAATATGAGAAAGGTAATTGTAAGTCATGTTGGGTTCCTGTTGAGGGGGAACCGATAATTAACTTTTGTAGACTTGGTGATGAATAAAGCTGGATATATTGTGTTTTATGAATATTTACGTTATCTTTGTGGTGTGAATTTAGAGAAAACAGGGGAGATGTTGAAATTTCATAGTTTTTTGGGGGAATAGTAGCATTCTGGGTTCTCGAGGAACTAGGATGTTACAGAAGTGTTGGTCCCTTTACACGATCTAAAAGGGCTCTTATTAGTACTAAGTCCTAAAACGACACATTGTTGCCTTGTAGATAAACTTAGAATGTTAAAAGAAAGGAATATGTACAAAAGCTGATATTAGCTAAAATCCTTATTCGATACGCCTCAATCTGATTCTTCTGATGGGCCACCTCGAACTCTTGGTTTTCTGCAAACTTCCAGTATTTGTCAGCTTTTTAGCCCACATCAGCTTTTGGCTTGCATTAGCCTTTTGGGCTTCATTAGCTACTTTTAGTTTTAACAAGAAATCTGATGACTATTTTCTGGTGTCAACATATGCCCCCCCCCCCCAACTCTCTTGTAACTTGAGAATCATGTTGCAAAAATCTTCTTTTTGGCGTGACAACCTAGCTCCTATACTTTGTTCTCACGCATTGATTAAGCTCACACTGCTCGGGAAACGCACAACAAGAGCGCGATCGACCCTAGCCGGTCAAGTATCCTCCCAGCGCAAAACTCTCACACTGTTTGAACCTTTCGATTGCCCGATGATGGACCCGTGTTGTTCTCTAGATCGGTGGTCAAAATTCCATTTGATTACGAGCTCGAATATAGCACGCAACCTAAAATCATAATCCTCCTTAATGTTTTTAGCCTTAAGGATTATTTACCTCATTCAAGACTCGAGGGCTAACTGTTGAGGATGGGATTATGCATGTTGACGTCATCCACCTCGCCTTGTGAGCCCAAAGTGGTTCCCTGCATTTAGGCCCAAGGAGAGCCCGGATCGTCTCCCCGATGGTGATTGGGCTCAATTTACCCTGGCCCAAGCATCTATGACCGAGGAACAAAAGTTCCTGGTTGATTCTTAGTTTGGGACACTACCTATCCTAAGCACTAGCCCGAGTGGTTCTCACATGCTACGAATATGGTGATAGTTTGTGCATTGCCTGGTCCATGAATATCTCTAAGATTCTGCAGGTTTTGCTATCTATAGGGTCAACATGCTACCCAAGGCAATGCCATGCCAAAATGGAAGGACTCAAGGCGCCTTGGAGATCAAGTTCGACTCATATTCGACATGAACTAAACTGACTCTAGGTCTATTAGCTTCCACATAGATACTACATATACCCCCATGTATTGATCATTGTAACCCAATATCAATCTCATATCCGATATCCATACAATCAATCTCGATGATACCTAATAGTACACCCCCTATGATTGCAATTATCAGCGAGATCTATCCTTGTCAAGAAGCGCATGCAAGCATCTTGATCTCCGCATCTTCTTTAGTAAAGAAAGGCTGGACGTAAGATTATTTCTTTCCCCGAGAAGGGCCTAAACCAGGGTAAAAAAACATTGCCTCCCTCTTGCCTATTCATCATCCTCCGAACAAAAAGTCTATGAAAGAAAGGGTGTAATTCTCGTAATGAACTCTTAATATCAGTCATGAGACGTAGTTCCTTGCATCGACAGCCTCTTCTTCTCTATCCCATGGGGTGCGACATCCCCTCGTGGGGCGTCATCCTGAGGTACGCTTGACTCTGCCAAGACCTTGTCGTTCGTCTCCTCCAAATGTGTTCTTATGACATGGTTAAGCACTGCAGTGAGCAGTGGGGCACTGAGTGAAACCTATATGGGACAAATTTACGTACCCTCCAAATGATAAAGATCAAGACAAGGCAAAGAAAAATCTGTCCCAAAAAGTTGCCCGAGGCCTTGGCCTGGCGCGTTGCCCGCTAGCCTTCGTCAACCCGAGCTCTATTTCCATGGTGTTACTAGCCTTACGCTGTGGTGACTGGGGCACCACAGGTTTGTGCCCGAGTTGCTTTTGTCTTTTGGGGGGCGGCCCTGGGATGGTTTGCCTAGCCTTCTTCCTTTTGGCGGTGGACTCCTCTGGCTGCATAGACGTACTACCTCCGTTTTTTTTTTATTTGACGCATTTGACTTTTTGACACGTCTTTGACTATTCGTCTTATTCAAATTATTTTTGTAAATATCATTTATTTTGTTGTGATTTGTTTTATCAATAGAGGTACTTTAAATATGTATTTTTTTTTACATCTTTGTATAAAATTTTTGAATAAGACGAATGGTCAAAGACGTAACAAAAAGTCAAAGGCGTCAAATAAAAAAAACAGAGGGAGTACTTGGCATGGCGGGTGGGGAACGCCCCAATTGGGCCTCTAGTTTTCCTCCAGCTCTTTCTTAAGCAGAGGTGGCCAACGGGCCGGCCAGGTTCGGACCCGTTTGGTTCGTTTACTGTGTGAACTGGGCCAACCGGGCCACTGGGCCTGGGTCTCTGCCCAGGTTCGGTTCGGTCGGTTCGCACAGTAGCCGAACCGAACCGAGCCGGCCCGGTTTTATATGGGTCGGTTTATTTTAATTAAAAAATCTAAATAAATTAAGAAAAAACCACTATATTTTATAAATATACACTATAAATTGCGTAAATACACTATATATCATTAGAAATATATATAAATGAATATATTTAATTAAATAAATATGCTATAGTGACGAACCAAACCGGGCCGGCCCGTCACTATACGAACCGAACCGGGCTGACCCGACGGGCCGAGGCCGAGGCCCAGGTTTGGTTCGGCCTTGTTGGCCCGGCCCGTTTGGCCAGCTCTATTCTTGAGCCGGAATTCCTCCTTGAGTTGAGCAGTTTTCTCCCGCATCAACTTCAGGCGCTGCTTTGACCAGGCAACATTGAATATCTGCAAAATCGTTGCCCAATGGCCTGAGTAAGTTTTGCATAAACCCATATGTGAATTTCTTTTACCTCGGTAGGGTCGGTGGGTTCAAGCTCGGCAGGATCTTCTTTTGCCCGTCTACTTCTTCCTCTTCTTCCTCCTCCGTGGCAACAGCAGTGGCCTTGGAGGCCACCGTGATCCACGACAAGGAATCGACAAGAGTAGGCTTCGATGCTCGCGTCTTACACGAGGTTTTTTTATCACCCCATTCCCCTTGGGGCTGACCGTTGCTTGAGGATGGGTGATTACCCGAAACGGTGGCAGCACGCTGGGTAGGCTGTTACACAATAGCTTGTTGATCAAGGCTTCATAAGACTTGGTGTCCAAGGCGATTGTCTATGCAATGGCCCGGCCCATGACGATGGAACGTGGTAGGGCTATGGATTGCGCTAAGACGAGCCGCCATTGTAGGGATTATTTATTTTTCTGGTTTTGTATCCCTAAGCTTAGGATAAATACCTAACTCATGCATCAGGTTGGAGGACGAATTCGATCCGTTTTATCTTCTCCATCGCATCTATAGTAGCTTTGATCTGTTTTATCTTCTCCATCGCATCTACAGTAACCCCACCTACGTTCTCTTAGGAGTCATTGTAATCTCCATTGATTATAGAAAAATACTATACATAGGGCACCCCTTACTTAGGGGGCCTAAGCTAGAATAAAAAACTTACCATGTTGTCCTCTTTGTACCCAGCACCAATCTCTCAAACATCTTCAAAATCATGATCGTAATAGAAAGAGGGTTATTTAGTCCCTCAATTCAAAAGTAAACTCAATTAGATACTTGTTCCCAATTATCGATATTTATGTAAAAGGATATTTTGATATAAATAAATTTTATCTAAAGAAAAATAAAGTACATATTTCCCTTCATAATTCCGCTGTCTCTAGCTTACATATCACAATTCCGTTGTAGTCTAGCTGGTTAGGATACTCGGCTCTCACCCGAGAGACCCGGGTTCGAGTCCCGGCAACGGAAATTTTTTTGCGTTAATGCAAACTTTTTTAAAACATCAGCCTTGCGCTATTTTGTTCTTCACGCCGAAACCTCCCATTTATTCCTTGTGTAACATGTGCCTTGTTTTTATTCTTATATATTGAATACATGAAATACAGTGAACATTTGAATGGCCAAGTTATTCCTTGTGTAACATGTGCCGCGTTTTTATTCTTATATTGAATACATGAAATACAGTGAACATTTTAATGGCCAAATTTAACCTCTCATCGAAACAGTCAGAGCAATCCTGCAGTCCGGAAGGTCAAGCAAGCCGGAAGCACTCTGACACCAGTTCTGCCGCGCAAAAATCACACACCATCCATGCAATATCCAGAAGGCCGGACTAATAACAAATGGCCAAGTTCAGGGGATTGTCACTTATCACGCAGCCCACGGCCGCAATCCATTGGACGTATCAGGCCAATGCGCCTGGAAAAAAGATGGAATTGTGAAAAGAGTGATAAATATTTGCCACAAACATATATGAGCCATAATTGTTTGGATCTATAGTGCCAATACTTTTGTATCATTTGTATCAAATCTTACAATAAAAGTAAAATTGGGCCATATGTTTGAAGTGCTGGGTATAGAAAAATAATATTTTGACAGATCTTCAGAGTTAACTCGAAAACCTCAAGGTTTTCTGGTCATTTGAAGTGAACAAGTACAGACTAATCATGAAGGCAAGAAACAATGGCTCCTGGAAAATATGGAAATAGTGTTTTGTACGCTCCAGAAAATAACTGGTCAGGAAGTTACCAATCTCAATTTTTATCACCAGTGATGTTCACTTCAACTCTAGTCATCTCATCTTGACCTTGGCAAAAGAAAAGTCACCAAGGCTGTGATGAAAATGATGCCTAGAGGAGCACATCATAATATGATTTGGCTAACTTTCCTCATTCCAGATGGCAAAATAATGAACATTGCCCATAAATTCCAAAGAATTGTTTGAAACAGTGATAATAAAGGGAAGACATTAATTTGACTGGCTTCTGCAGTTTGTTGTTCAAGATGATGTTTGACAAAAGTTGATGGTCTCGAAAAGTTAATGCAGGAACTCTGTGGGCTCAAATTTATTGACTAGCTAATAATCATTTAGTTAAGAGAAAGATGCAGCAAACAAGTACCTGTACAGGAGTCTGGTTACATCTTTAACTCAGCACACTGAACCAGGAATTCCTTTCCTTTTATAAGGGAATATGCTGAAACTGACAACTTCAAAGCTGCTGAGTAGCGTTGGGGCAGATGTGATTGAAATGGTACTCCTTATCATAATTTTTGGAGAGTTCAAGCCATGTCAGAATAAGAGAATCAAAGAACAATGCTCACTCTCTCCAAACAACAGAGCAGCAGTCACACATTGAATTGCAGTCATTTGAAACATGATTAGGTTAGATCAAAGATTCCTTCTTAAGGCGCCCAAAACCATGTACTAGACAAGTCCAGAACTGCTGGAATGCAAATCGCACATCATCCAAGTGTCATAAATTCATCACACAAGGATGGATTCTGAACTACAACGATCTAGAAGCATGTTGGGACTTGGCTATCTCTCTCAGAACTGCACCTACAACCGCAGCTTGCTCAAGACAATCAGACTTGTTCAAAGCATCTAAAAGACTTATGCATGCCTTTATGTTAATTTTACACCCTCTTAAACGAGTTTCTTCAAATACCTGATATGCCTCCATTGCTTTATTTGCATTGCTCATTCCCTCTATGAGAGCATTAAAACTTGCAGCATCAGGGATTCCACCGTTGGCTTTGAACCTCTCAAAGAGGCTGTAGGCATCTGTTATGTTTCCTACCTTTGCAAGCCCAGATATTATGGTTGTGTACGTGACAACGTTAGGGACCAAACCCTGTTTTTGCATTTCTTGCCAAAACACAAAAGCCTTATTGTACTTTTGTGCCCGGCAAAGGCCATTTATAAGAATGCTGTATGTGTAAGTGTTTGGTGGACATTTCATTTCCTTCATTGATTGGAAACAGATAAGGGCTTCATTAATTTCTTCAGCTTTCACTAAAGCATCCATGAGGCTATTCCATGTGTAAACATTTGGAGTCAGGCCCTTCTTCATCATCTCTTCTAAAATTAAATAAGCTTCATCTATCCTACCAACCTTGCCAAAGCCATCAATGAGAGAACTATACACAATCACATTCATTTCTATTTCTTTTGATTTTGCTTCTTCAAAAAGCATGTAAGCCTCATCAAGCCTGTCAATCTTAGCCAGACCATCAATAATTGCTCCATATGTAGCAACTGTAGGAGGAACACGTTTTACCTTCATCTCCTCAAGAACTTCATAGGCCCTGTCCACTTTACCAGATTTGCAGAACCCATCAACAACAGCATTGTAAGCCCGAGAATCAAGAGCAAAACCTTTCTGCTTCATGGCATGAAAAATGTTAGACGTTTCTCTAGCCTGGCCAGCTTTCGTAAGGCCATGAATCAAAATGGAATAACTACGAACATCAGGAAGAAACCCATAACTCTTGATGTCCTCAAAAATCAGTCTTCCCTTTTCAACCTCACCCACTTTGAAAACACAATCCATATATGTATTCAGTAGAGTAAGATCAGGCTGGCATTCTCGTCGGATCATTTCTTTGAAGATTTTATGTCCATCTTCTTTTCTTCCATGCATGAAGAAATTCCTGATCAAAGAGGTATACACCACGGGATTAGCATTGTGGCTAGCATCCAACATTTTCTCAAACAGCTTATAGGCCTCATCAACCTTTCCCTTTTTTCCTAATCCATCAATAAGGGAACAATATGTCACAGAATCAGGATTGCAGCCCCTCTGACTTGCGCTTTCAAATATCATATAGGCCTCCTCAAGTTGCCTTCCCTTGCACAACCTGTCTACCATAATATTCACCGTCAACAAGTTTGGAAACAGACCAGCCAGCTCCATTTCATCCCGTATCTTATATGCCTCCTCAACCCTCCCAGCCATGCAAAGCATATCAATCATGATGTTATATGTTGAGGCATTTGGCTCTGCATCCTTCTTCATGGCATCAAACAAGCTCATTGCTTCATCAACCTTCCTCTTCTTCCCAAGGCAAGTGAGAATTGAATTATATGACACGACAGATGGAATGCAACCCCTCTCCCTCAACCGCTCAAGCAGCCCGTAGGCATCGTCGAACCGTCCCGCAGACCCATAGCCCATGATCATAGTATTGTAGGCATACGCACAAGGCACGGGTTTTTCCACCTCCATCTGCCCAAACAGCTCCTCAGCCTCATTTATCCTCCCTGCCCTGCAGAGCACCCAAATCATGCTTGTGTATGTCACATCATCCGGCCTCAGACCCTGCGCCCTCAATTCATGAAAGAACTTCCATGCCATGTCCACATTCCCAGCCTTCCCGAAACAATCAATGCACACATTGTACAACACGATATCTGGCTCGAGAAAGCTCCCCTTCACCTCATCCACCAAAGCTAGTGCACCCTCGACTCGCCCCTCACGTGCCAGCGCCCGCAACAATGTCGTGAACAATGGCACCCCCACCTCGTACCCAACTTCCTGCATCTGCCTCAGCAGCTCCAGCGCGCGCTCGGGCTGCCGCGCCTCAGCCAGAGCACCAATCAGCACCGTGTACGAGGAGAACGCCGGCCGGAACTTAAGCCGCCGCATTACGCCGATCGCATGGAAGGCGTCGTCGAGGCGGCGGGCGCGGACGAGGGCCGCGACGAGGTCGACGCAGGCGGGGATTGGGAGACCGTAGCCGAGGATGGACATCTCTTCGAGTACCTTCTCGAGGGCGCCGAGGTCGTGGGAGAGTAACGGGAGGACGGCGTTGTAGACTTCGGCGGGGAGGGGGTGGGGGGAGGCCTCGGAGGAGGCGAGGAGGAAGGGTGCGGCGAGGGAGGGGTTCTTGAGGGAGCGGAGGACGGCTAGCACGACGTCGGGCGCGGGGCCGGCGGAGAGGGAGGAGGAGACAGTGCGGGCGAGGTCAGGTGTCCAGGAGGGGGCGGCGGAGAGGAGGCGGGTAAGCTCTGCGGCGAGTGGATTGGAGGGTTGCAGTGGTGGGGTGCTAGAGGAGACATGGCGAGGCGTCGGGATGCGGAGGAAGGCGCCGGCGTCGAGAAGCGGGCGGCGAGTCACCGGCGTCCGCAGCGCCGCCGCCGCCATGTGTTTGGTAAAACCCTAGGGGTGTGTGTGACAAAAGCGAGGAAGGGGAATGGGAATTCGTTATTCAGGCAGGTAGTTTGCATCCAAAACTGCTCAAATGACACAGGATTCGCCACACAAAATAAAATAACACTCAATTTGTCTTTGTTTTTCAAAAGGGTGATGCTATACGTCGGGCGCCCGATCTAGATGATTGGGATCGGGCACTCCCGTTCTGACGGCGCACGGGCAGTAAGCGACAAAAAAATGACCCCACCGCACCCCACTTGTCCCAGGGTCGGAATAAGCGTGTCGACCCCCACCTGTTTCTGCTTGTTCCTATCTCCCTAGGTCTACGCCGGTGATTTTTCTGGAGAATTTGTGTACGATTTTGTCATTACGCCAGATTCTTTCCTTCAGAAACATGGATTCGCAAGCAGAAGATCTCCACACGCTTTTTGATTTATGAAAAGTTCTTCAGCTTGTGAGTGCATCAGACACCCCTGCGTCGCTGCGGCGTCAAATCCCCGATCTAAGCAAGCATTCGGCAGGAAGTTTGGGAACGCGAATAACACATGTTGCCTTGATTTGAATGTCGCCCCAACTAGTTCTGCGTTGATTTGTGAGGTACGACCACTAGAAATCTCAACTTTTTTTGTTGTATATGCTTACGATTGAAACATGACATGTTCTATGTGAACTCTTTGATTATTCCTGCTACTTGTGCGTTTATACATTGATTTAAAAATATATATTGTTATGCGTTTATGTATGTTTGCTCAATCAAAAAATTGTGTGCTACCTTTTTGTTGTTGAACTGATTATGCATTTTTTATGAATTGTATGATCTGTTGACAAAAAAAAGAGGGTGGGGCTCCAAATGAAGATATGCTCAGTTGTTCGAATACACTGAAACATGTTGATTCTTACACTACTGTTGATGTGTCCGATGATATTGGTACAGATCTTGATGAAGATGTCGTTACCTCCCAGCCTGTTATACCATTTGTTGGCATGATGTTTGACACTATTGATGAAGCATAGAAAATTTACAATGACTATGCTTTGAAAATGGGTTTTGGGACAAGAATTGGGTCTTCTAGAACTAATAAGAAGAACGGTGAGCTGATAAGAAGGGATTTTGAATGTGGACATGCAAGGGAACCAATTGAAACAAATGCAAATTCAGCAGGTACAGTGAGTCACAGCTCAAACACGGAGAGCTTGGTCAGTGGGAAACCCACGGTTAAGACCCGCGACAAACAGTAGAGGGATAAGATGATCAGATATAATTGCAAAGCACATATGGCTGTCGGTTTGCAAGAGGGAAAATGGTATGTTAGGGTGATCAAAATAGATCACAATCACCCAATGGTCAGGCTTGTCTGACTTAGAAGGCTTTATAGGCCGCATAGAAAAATATCAAGGGAGGACTATGACTTCTTAAAGAAATCGAAACATACCTACAGCACAAATAATGGCTTTGGCAGGAGACCTGCGTGGAGGTGTTAGGAACCTTACCTTTACAACGAAAGATGTTTCAAACATGAGGACATACCTGAGAAAACATCACTCGTTCCAAGACTTGAATGTGATTGTTGAACAATTTAAAAAGATACAATCTGAGAGTCCCTCATTCTATTATGCAACTCAAATGGGTGAGAATAATACCGCGCCAAGTCATTGTTCTGGGTTGATGGAAGAACAAGGGTTATATATCAAGCTTTCGGTGACTGTGTGTATTTTGATACAACATTCATGACTAATCGTTACGGCATGTCTTTTGCACCATTTGTTGGGATTAACAATCATGCAATAACAATTCTCCAAGGTTGTGCTCTTATCTAGGATGAAACAGTTGATACATTTGCTTAGTTGTTTGAGACATGGCTGCTATCAATGCATGGCAAAGCTCCTAAATGTATAATGATCGACCAGGATAGGGCCACGAAAGTAACAATTGCTAGGATTTTTTCACAATACAGTACACTGGTGTTGCAAGTGGCATGTGATGAAAAATGCACGTGACAAGCTAAGGAGCTTGTTTGCAACAAAAGAGGGTTTTGCAGATGAATTGCACAAATTATTGATGACTCACAGGCAGTGGGGGAATTTGAAACTTCACGGCAAGTGATGTGTAAAAGATATGGCACACCTTCAGAACATGTGGAACACGAGAAAGAGCTAGGCTCTAGTTTATTTCAGACAAAAATATTTCCCCTTCACAAGCACTACAGGGAAATCCGAGGGGCTAAACGCTATATTCAAATAACTTGTACACCCTAGTGACTTTGTATGGTCCTTTCTAAAGCAGTATGAATTCATAATAGAAAACATGCTCGGCAAGGAAGATGGTGACAAATTCAAAGGGCAAACATCGACGCCAAGCCAAACTAATAGATAAAACATGATTGTGTTTGTTTTTTGATGTCTTGTTTTTGAAATATTTGTTAGAAATTTATTTGCGTAAAAACAGAATATGATTTCAGAAAAAAAAAACATTCGTTTTTTTGTTGCTTCTAACATGATGCTTTTAAAAAACTATAGGTACAACTTCAAAGCACAAGTAGCCAATTTCTACACAAGAAGTATCTTCTACAAGTTTCAGAACCTGTTGATGCAATCTACATCATACACTTATACATGGCTTATTGGTCCTGCTGGCACTGAACAATATAATTTGAAAGCGACAGGCGGAGACAATGGTAGAACATTTGTTGTCCCAATCCTTGATCAGGGTTCAACATTTTGTTGTAACTGCAACATGTTTGAGATGGATGGCTTGTTATGTCATCACATATTGAAAGTCATGACACATGATGATTTGCAGGAAATACCTAAATAAATACCTTTTGAAAAGATGGTCTCACCATGCAACTCAAAGTGCTTTGCAATCTTTTTCAAATTCAAAGCCTTGCTTTGGAGTGCCAAAAACAAATGTTCCGCGTTTAAACTCGTTGTGCTAGAAACTCATAGTCCTTGCTTCAGAAGAAAGTGTTGACGAACATGCATACAACACAGTTTCAAATTTCATTACTGTTACGAGAGAGATGCTGGCAGAATCAGCAACTCACCCTAAAAGCCAAATTGACAGCGTGCATCAGAGTGCAAATGATTTTTTGTGCACCCTCGCTGCCAGCCGCTCCGCCGCCCTAGCCTCCCGCCGCCGCGTCGTCGTTGCCCACCCTAACCCGAGTGGGTGAGGTGTGGTCCCCCTCCACCGCCGACCGACCTCCTTCACCCCCTCTCCCGGCTCCGGCGGTGCCACCGCCGCTTCTGCCACCGCCCCGACGAACCCCACCCACCACCGTGCCGCTGCCTTCCCGGCCCAAATCTATACCCGACGGTGATGGCGGTGACCCCCACCCTGAACCCTAACCCGAACAGTCGGCGGCGAGCTCGACGGTGGCGACGATGAGGTCAGCTCCTCCTTTTTCCTCCTTCCTCCTCCTCTACGGCACGCGCAAGGAAGGGGGAGCTGGACACGGGGTAGACACGTGGCGTGCAGGGAGTGATCCCGTCCGTATCCCGCCTGAACGGGATCCCTTTCCCTAGAATTTCTCTTATCAAAATTCAGCATAGGCTTCAAGAGTCCTAGTGCTCCTTCGTAGGAATAAAAAACATGAATACTCATCAAAACTAAAATGATAAAGGACAAATGAAGGAACATAATATAATTTTGTTGATTAAACCATAAGATAGTATACTTTTGCCAATCCCATATATTCCCCTTCCCTTTCCCACCCATATCCCATATCTTTAAACCAAACATGAGATTCTATAGCTCGAGTCCCTTAACTCCCATTCCCCCGCCTCAACTGCCCCAACCATACAAGCCATAGAAGGAAATAGGGAAGACAAAATTTTTGTTCAGCTTGTTGCCTCATTGTCGTGTTCAAAATGGGAACCATTGGAAATTGGTCGCTCAATCTACGCTTAGATGAGAAAAGATTGGTGAATGGGGTTATTTGTGCATTATCTCTAGCATTGAAAAAGCATATCTTTTAGAACATGTAAAAAACTCCTAGTATGATATTAGTGTAAGCCCTGCAACAAGCATGCTATAAATATTTTATCTGAGTGAATTGATCTTAATGTTGCTTTAAATGGGTATTGATTCAATACATGATGTTACATTACAAGTCAACAATCTAATGAAAATTCTGTTATTCTAATAAAAACTCTCATTCGTGGTTCCAAATATAAAAATAGTACTTGACGCGTTGGATATGATACACTTTTCTCAGGCATCATTATTTTAAAAAATATATATTTCTTATATGATAAAAGATTTGCTACCAATCTAGACATATGGACATGGATAGATGGACTTCATTTTTCACGTTTCTTTAGTGAAATAGTTGGGCTTCTTGAACATGCTCTAGAAGCCCACAAGGACACGGCCATAAAATATCACAAATACTTGGTTAACATAAATGAATTGTTGGCACGGAGAGTTTGAAGAAGGCATTGTTATTGGTGAGAGGATATATCGGGCCTAGACAGGGTTGAACAAACAATTCTTAATTTTTCCTTCAAGTCAGGCAATTAGTCAAAGTTAAAACCAACAATAGATAGACTATAATTAATTCTAAAAACAACAACAAGAGCAAGTGCGAAAGATAAATGCAAAGTTGAAATCGTAGAACATAAATGCAAAAGATGAAAGAGATGAGTGTTTTTTCCTCTGTTTCGGAGCCGAACTTCTGCTCCACGTTGAGCCAAATTACTACGCACAACAACCAACTCTCGCCCGAATCTACCGCCTTGTCTTTACTTGGGGTATTACTTTGTCACTTCGGCAAGGTGGGCTCTGGCGCCTTGTACACCTTCTTAAGGGCTACCACAATCGCCAAGGCTTGCTCCTCAAACCCATGCTTATGAACTGTCTAAAGGATGAAATCACCAAGAGTAATAGAGTCCCATGTGTCTTGATTATGCCGGATCAACAGTTCGCATGATGCACACGAAATAGAGAGGAGAGACACCTAGATGATTATACTCTAAGCTCTAGTGCTCTCTAGGCTATGAAGTGGGTAGCTATGGCTCTGAGAATGCTGAAAACTTCACCTAGTCAGCCTACCCAGATCCCCAAATAACCACACTCCTAAAAATAGCCTTTGGGAATCAATTCCCATATGGAACTAGCCATTGGAGCTTCATCGATCAGACCAAGTTCAGTGACCATGTAAACCATAGCAAACAGCCACTGAATTAGGTCCGATGATTTCCAAACTAAGTTTGGACAGTGCACCCAAACCATAGGCTAAAGACAACAGACAAAGTCTGATGGCCTGAAACATGAAACCACACACTTCAGCCACTAGACTAAGTCTAGACTCACACAGTAGTTCAAAGCCACACAAGCACACCACCAACACCCATTGGACGCTTGATGGCCACTGGACACACCCAAAGACACCCTAACTCATCGGGCCAAGTTCGGTGGCCACCAATACCCGCCGGACAAACCTGATGGCCACCAGACACACCCAAAGACACCCTAACTATTACCTCAAGTCCGGTGGCCACCGGATAGACCAAGTCCAATGACACACAAAGAGTTGTGCAAGCCTCTCTTAAGCCCTACGCTACTAGAAAACTTCACACCCCCTCTCCAAACCTACACTAAAAGCTAAGAGAGGCTAGTGTGCATCAACAGAGCTAAAGGTTCAACAAGAACACTTGCGTGTCAAACCGCCCATGATAGTACAGTAAAAACAAAAGTCCGATACCCTAAAACTACTAAGAGACCCTCGTCATTTCTTAAAGTTGTAACAATCACTATGGTTTTAAGAAATTTATGAAATCCATGGACACCCTTACATGTTAACATCGATCACTTCCAAACCGTCATCATTATCCAAACTTAGAACATTAACAATTTAGGCCAAAGATGTTCACAACTGGCAATGCAAATGCATCAAGAGTGTTAATACCCTAATCTAAACTAAGAAATTTTTTCTAAAGAGAACCGTGAAGAAATTCAGGTGAGTACCTCGAGATACCAGAAATTTTTTTTAAAGAAAAAAAAAGCATCCCGAAGAGATACCGTTGATCATTCATTCACCATGCACAAATACAGAGGAAAGAAAAAAAAAAAAGCCGGCCGGTGGCGGCAGTAATCAGCATTCCTTCTCCACAGTGGCAGGCAGCACACTGCGAGCTCGCACTCGATACTCTCCTCCCGCACCAAGAAACCACCGGAAATCCCCACCCGGGCCAAGGAATCACCTTTCTCTCCCCTCTCCTGCACAATCCTCCAAAGAGCACCCCCGATCTCGCTAGGAACTCGAGATCTGCCTGCGGGCGGCGGCAGTAGCCTCCCGGAACCCCATGTCGTCGCCGGCCCCGGTGGGCGCCGCGGCGGCGGAGGGCGGCGGAGGCAAGGGCGAGTGGCTGATCTACGCGTTCGTGGCGCGCGGCACGGCGGTGCTGGCGGAGTACACGGAGTTCACCGGCAACTTCCCGGCCATCGCCGCGCAGTGCCTGCATCGGCTCCCCGCCGGCTCCGCGAACCCCGCCGGCGCGCCGGCACGGCTCAGCTACGCCTGCGACCGGCACACCTTCAACTTCCTCCTCCACCGCGGCTACGGTGAGGCGCGATCGATCAATGCCGCGAGCTGTTGCGTTTTGATTAGTGCTGTTTTCTGGTACAAGTGAAGGTGCCATCTGGGGGGCACCGGGGCAGCAAGTGTTCATGCGGTGCAGTCGTTTCTTACTTCTTAGCTGTGCCAAGATGCTGAATTGGAAACTCTTAATCTTGATAACTGCAGCATGCAAATTAAAGATAAGCAATGTGGTTTCATATTTTTATCCATTGTTTTGTATCAATTGGATATGAAGATCACTCTGAGAAGGGTTAAATCTATCGTTAAAATTCAACGTTCCTGGCAGCAGATGTGTTGGCACTTAAGTACAAATTGGATTAGAAGAAAGGGAAACCGTTTAAGGGAATCGTCTGCTGGGGAGGCCCCTCTGCTCCCTCAAGCCGTCGAGTTGCAGCAACCCACACTATGCTCCGTGATTGCTCCAGCAATCCAGCATGCACCTGATGGTTTGCATGGGGCTAAGCAAAGTGTGCAAGTCTGTTGAAGGAGCTTACGAATCTATTGTTTAGACTTATATCTACAACACTATCAATTAATTTGACAAATTTAAGTCCTGATACCATGTTCAAGAAAAAAGAATTAATGTTGCCATGTTGAATAATACATGTGGTCACATCCAAAGAACCAAAAAGTTCAAAAAAGTAATGCATAAACATAAATAGCATCACTAATCAGAAAATGATTCCTACAAACAATAGCGTTTAAAGTATATTGTTCATACTCCTCATCATATTATCATTTTGGATGAGCTATCTGGTGTATGAAGAGCCAAAAATTCTTAAATTTATTACCTAACAAATGTAATGTTAAATTACAATTGTGGTCTCCTTTAGGTTCAGGTCCTAGACCTAGAGGAGCCTACACTTGAGAGGGAGTGTTGATGTATATTGTCAACCTTTCCTCATAATATTAAGCTTTTCGGGTGAAATAGTTGGTACTTGGAACTCAATTCATTGCTGTGGAGACATGATTAAGATCCAAATAAGGGGCTGATAAAATAGCATGATCATTTGGATATTTAGAATTTTGGCAGGGTGCATGGATGATGGAGCAGGCGTAATGAGGTAGTAATACCAGGAACTCCACCTTTCTCATTACATACTTACAACAACTGTAAATGTTACTAAATACTAACCATGCGTTCAAAACTTGAAGTAATACACGCTAGTTATTACAATCATGAAATCTTGCTCCTTCCCTGAGATGGCAATATCAGGGGCATGAGGAGTCATTTATGGTCAGCACTGCATAAATATATTCATCAATCATCATCCTTTACCTACAAAAGCTTAACAATATTATGATTATTAAATAAATAAATACAGTGTGCCCATTTATGTTCTACTTCATATAATTGTTTTGAGATTAGAACATTGTACATGATAAAGATCATAATTCGATGTAGTCATGGTGACACCTTTGCTCTTTGCATTTTTTGTAGCCTATTGTGTAGTTGCAAAGGAATCCGTCCCGAAGAATGTCTCAGTGGCCTTTTTAGAAAGGTTGAAAGATGATTTCATGAAGAGATATGGAGGTGGCAAAGCTGATACAGCTCTTGCAAAAAGTTTAAATAAAGAATATGGGTAAGTCTGCTGATAAGTTGCACAGAATGCTTTATCCTTTTGGATTTTCTTTTTTATAAATTGGAAACTAAGAATTTTTATTGCAGCCCAGTTATAAAGCAGCACATGCAGTATGTTGTTGATCATTCAGATGAAATAGAGAAAACATTAAAAGTCCAAGCCCAAGTTTCCGAAGTTAAAAATATCATGTTAGAAAACATAGAGAAGGTATACTCCCCTCAACTTCGTATTCAATGAACAATTGAGGATGTGATGCTGCTTTCTGTGTTTATTCTTTATACATTTTGCGCTGCAAGCATGTGGTGTCGATGTCTTTTAAACTCTCTCATGGACAAAAATGTATCATGCCGATGCTGTATACAGACAGGAATGTATGTTTATATATTTTAAATTTCTGAGCAATACTGAGGTGTCATATTAATATAGACAATTTCATGAGCACACGCAGAATTAGCATTAAGCAAAGTCAAGCTTTGCATTCAGATGCATTTCCTACATGCGTGGGTAAAATAATTGTGCAATACACACAATAAATTTTATTCTTATCTTCCGTAAATTGTACAGTTAGCTACCCACCTGCTCCTCAATGATTTTGGTGGATTTCCTAACAAAACACATTTTATTTATGATCGATGGATTATATACATGCTTTTCAGAAAAATTCTAAACATTCGTACACACCTGTTAATTGTTAAGTTTCTATGAATTGTTGCAGGTGATTGCGTGCCCTCATACATAATTTACATGAGATAGGGGATACTACTAGTAGGATATCAAGTTTATAAATCAACACACACGAGTATGATAGTCATGTTTAGTCAAATGCATTAGAGTTAACATGTAAACATCAGCACTAATGCCGTCTTGCATTTGTGTTATTAGTCCTTTATAAATGTTAGCCAGTTGTGCAACTCAATTGCCTTCCATGGTAATATTGTCGCTTATGGTGTCAAAGAAATAATATTATCTCCTATGACTACATTGGACTTAGTAATTGTCAGATAAAGAAAGGGAAAAACAGTGTGGGATTGCCCGACAGTTAAAGTCATTTATGCGATTGTCGCAACACTTATCGGATTGTACAATGACAGCTTGAATTGAGCTATCTCTGTTATAGCCTTTTCACTTCTGCCGCTTGTACTTTCAGACTCTTGGTCGCGGTGAAAAGCTGAGTGAACTTCAGGACAAGACTTCCGATCTACGAAGTCAAGTACGTACCTGTTACCAAACAATCTGTTCTGCGTGCTGCTTTCCAGTATATACTGCTTTCCAGTATATACGATAATCAAGATGTGTATCATTTCTGTAATTCAGGCTCAGGAATTCAAGAAACAGGGGGTAAAAATTCGTAGGAAGACATGGTTGCAGAACATGAAACTTAAATTGGTGGTTCTTGGAATCCTTTTGCTTCTTGTGATAATTGTTTGGGTGTCTGTTTGTCAAGGCTTCGACTGCACCAAGCATTGAAAGATTGCACCAATGCCATAGCCCTGCTATATACTAGGTTTGAGTCGACGCGAGTGTCTGGAATCCATCGCACCAGCATATGCTTGACTCTCTGGTTTGATTCCTCTACACATTTATCGTGATACAAATGTAAAGCTGAGTCGGTCTTCGATGTTCGTAAGGAGGTGTATTCGGACTGTTTGGCCAACATGATATCAAGTAGTTTTATGGCCATTTCTGTCACCTACTAGATTGTCGAATCATTACTTGTTTTACGTAGGAGGGAGTCGATAAGCGTAGCGCGTATTGCTGTGTAGCCATAGCACAAGCCTATGATTAATTATATGTACACTTATGTTCTAGAGGAATGGTGCTGTTTTGTACCGATGATGAGTTCTGCTTAGTTTAAGAAGCTGGAACTTTTGGTTTGAGGTTTGAGATATTTCGAGAAAGGCTTCAAATAGTAGAATAGTTTGCTCGAAGGAACCGCAACCGCACAAGTGCAACACCTCGTTTTCTCAAGAACTCAGAATGCTACTAAATCTTAAAAAATTATAAAATTTCAACATCATTTCCCCTGTTTATATGGGCATACACGATACACAATTTATATCAGAAAAATATATATAACCATTTTTCATCAACAACTAATCATATAAGGAAATAAAAAAAAAACTATAACTTCCAATTATACATGATGCTCAACCACTAAATAAATTTCATACAAGGACCAAGTTCACTAATTCTGATGTGAAAGGTAGTGAGTGATCATATCAATGTACTACTTTTCCGCATCCCATGCATAATGGTGCCATCTGATACCTAAAAAAACAAATAAAAAGTAAGAGTGAGTATCGGAAAATATTAGGCAAATCATATGTATAAATAGAGAGAACGACAAAACATCGTTCGTAAATCCATACTTAAAATAACCTCCCATCCAAAAACTCTAAACAATTCACTTTTTATCCATTTGATACAATGCAATGCACATGCGTCTGTACTGTGAGCTCGTACCGGTATAGCTAGGTGCGCACCCGTCGATGCCACAGCTTGCCCGTCCTGATTTAGGTGGGGACCAATTACTCTACTTCCGTGAAGTGCCTACCGAGTAGGATTTTATAGCACTTCGGACTAGTCACGTAATTTTCTCACCGACCTCGTCGGAATAGTTATACGACTTTCTCACCGACCTAGCTTATATGCACATAGTGCAATAATGTCTTTTTTCTATTATACAGTTATCATCTACTTTCGTCACTTAGAGATAAATAACATAACCAACTAGGCAAGTTATATCCACACACATCCATCCTGTCATAGCCATCCAATCATATGGTACAAAGAAAACCATAATCATCCAAACAGGCAATGGTTTAATATATACTTGCCTTTCAACCAAGGATGTTAGGATAAGCGCGGACTACATCGATTTCAATCCAACACCTTCCTCTTCTCTTCCCTTCTTTCCCCTTCTCTCTTTATCTCTTGGCTGGCGGCTCTTCTCAATGGTGGCGCGGAGGTAGGGGAGGGGAAGAACAGGGTTAGCAGGTGGCGGTGTCCGGCGACGGCGCCCTTCGATGGTGGCGGTGCAAGGCAGTAGGGCCGGCGGCGTCCAGCGAGGGCGCGACGGCGGTAGCTCCGGTTAGCGACCTATCGGCGACGGCGTGGATGGTGGCTAAAGGAAGAACAAGGTGGTGGCGGCGAAACCTTAGGTGAGACCGTGAGGGGCGGCTGCACATATGTGCCACCAATTGTGAGCACGTACAGGAGGATGGTGTCTGGGAATATCCTCTTGGGTCCCCTGCCTCTCAAGATAAGTGTTGCCCTTTTTGGGCCGGCTTGGTTTTAGCCGGGCTAAACAATATATCACAACAAGCCAAACCAAACAATCATGATCGAGCGAAACTGATTCCAAACACAGTTAAGTTGTTTGGTTACCTGTATTCATAGAGATTTGCATGTATAGATGCAGAATCTTGCTTTTATATGTTTGGTTGCCTGTGAAAGAGGATCCTATGGCCTAGAGGGGGGTGAATAAGCAATTTTAAACTTTTTCGGTTATTTGTTAATTAAGCATCAAGTTAAGAATGACCCAATCCTAGTTTTGATGATCAAACGAGCGGAAGTGATAAAGCAAGTAAATACAAAACTAAGGCATGGCATCATAATTTATCACATGCATTGCAATGAAAGTAAGTACGGAAAATAAATGAGAGAGAGTGACACGATATTTGTTTCACCGAAGTTCGGAGCCGCAACTCCTACTCTCCGTTGAGGCTACCCCTTGCGCACAAGGACCGGCTCGCTCTCGAGCCTATCGCCTCACTTGCAGAATTTTGCTTTTTTATGTTTGGTTGTCTGCATCTGGTTTTGAGCCTGGCTCTGTGAATGCAAGATTCTTCATGCAGCCTGAATCTGTAGAAACATAGAAAATGGGTGTTTCTCTGCATGCATCGCATAACGGCCTCGTGTTCTACGCAAGAGGCCACAGTTAGTCACCATATCAAGTTATGTATGCGCTGTTACGTTATCTTTATTACCATATCCGATTAACGAACCAATTCCAAAAATGGATTCCTGACATTTTTTCAAACAAAACTATACCACACTCGCTATATAAATTTTCAAAATATTTAAAGTTTCCTACTAAACACTCAAACAAATACTGTCGCTACGTCTACACATCTCGTATCCCACCAGCCTGGCTGAGTCGGAAGCTCACGAGAGAAGGCAACCAAACAGCCTAAATACGTATTAGCATGATATCGAAACAATTTGAATGTACGTAATAATTTTCCTGTCGTATTTCACCTGTAAAATCATCGCATGGCAGACTCATCTAATAAAAAGTTCATGTGGGATGCGAGTATCAACGAGGCGATGGGCCACGGCGAGACTTGTTTACGGAGCTCTCCTCATGTCCATCTCGATTAGCCACACGGCCAAATCCATGACGGTGGCGCGCCCAACCCCCCGTTTGGCCCGAGCATTGCATTACATCGGAAAAGCTCAACTTTCTTCGCCGCTCTTTCTTTACTTTTACAACTAGAAAGCGTGCACATGCAAATTACGTTAGAGTAATATACTCGAAAAGGGCTTGTTACTATGTTCTTAAACAGTTTGACGTCTTAAGGAATGGCAAAAATCATGAACATTTTAAACATTCGTCCAATTTAATTGTATACAATATTTATTTGGTAGCATCAATTTAATTTACATGGTAAAAACCTAAAAAAGTTAGCTTCCCCACTAGACTCAACCCCTTCTAAACAGCCACCATGATGAATGGCTAGAAATTATAGCCATCGTCGCAGGGATCGACGGTAAGGAAACAACATACCGGTGGGAGAAGTGACGGCTAGCGGCGATGGTGAGGATGCGTCAGAGAATAATGTGTGTGCGTCCCGCCATAGTTGCCGACTGATGTGACGATGTTGAGCGCAAACAAGTGCGGAGACAGAGGAGTACGCATGTGAGATCTTTGGGAGACGGGTCAGTCTCACACGTGTTTTGCAAGTGCGGCGGCGGCGGCGGCTAGGCGAGGCGGGGCGCAAACATGGCGGAGGCGGAGGCGCTCAGGCTTTCAGGGCGTTGCGGGGCGGAGCGCATGTGCCGCGGCAGGGCGGGGTGAGGCTTCGCGCTCTGGGGGCATGGCGAGGCAGAGCGCATGTGCGGCGACATTGACGGTCGGATGATGTGGGCTAGGCGTAGGAGCGACGGCGGGTCACGCGCAGTGGTGGCGAGGAGCGACGTTTTAGGAGGGATGACACATGTGTTAACTTGAGCCTAGACTGGTGATTGGATTTTATCTGGAGTGGCAAAGGTGGATAATTTAAGCGAAGTTTAAGTGATGCAACTTACAATTATGGCTGTTGGATGAAGGAAATGGACGAATGAGATCTGTAGTCGGATTTAGGACAGACTCAATCCCCAAACTGCTACATTACAAAGTAGTTTAGATGAATGCCATTATAAAACATTGTTCTTCCGCAAAATGACACCACTCGTGACACGTGTCTCATTTGCTAACTTCGACACCGGACTAGACATAGAGTGACCATTTTGCCCCTCACCTCCTCATCTTCTTCCTCTTTCCTCTGTCTCTCCTTTGACATGCGCCACTGAATGTTATGCCCATCATTGCTCCCTGCTTAACCGAGCCGCTGTCACCACTTGTTGCCAATATATATCATATATACTCCTATATGACAACATGTGAAGGGTAATGTCCATTAGGTGATAACATCATATCTGGATCATCAAATCTATCAGGATTGTTTTAGATATAGAGAGGAGGAAACCCCTTTCTCATTTAAGGCTTTCAGAAAGGAGAAAAATTGGATGTATGACACTCGGTTGATGTGCCTCGCAGAAACTAACACCCAGTTGATGTGCCTTTTGATAAATAACACCGGGCACATCTATTCCTTTTATATACGACATTTTGAGCATTTTGCTGCCTTTTCTCTTCTTTTCCTTTCCTTTTCCATCAATTTAAGACGTGAAAAGACTAAAATGTCCCTGCCTTAAGTCCTTTTCTGTTGAATAATAGTATACGCTGGCTTTGATTAATCCGTCGCAAAATGGAGTGGCGAATCATTCTCTGGTGTGCACGCGAGCTGTTCGTTGTTCAACCTCCATGCTTCAAATGCATGTATATACGTACATATGTTAGATCACCATATATAAATAAACACACATATATATAAACCATTGAGCAGCATACATATATGGTTATACATACACGTCAACAAAATAATTAAGAAAAGAACCGTCTTGTGCGTCACCATCCAATAGGTGCACACCACCAAATTATTAAGTGCCAAGTGTTGTCCTAGGCCACTTTAAATGTCTAAACAAGAATCAAGACCCAAATACATTTGTCTCATGTTGTTTTTCAAGGAGGAAGAAGACAGTGGTTGGATAAGGGGCATTTCGGTCTTTTCACGTCTTAAATTAATGGAAAAGGAAAGGAAAAGAAGGAAAAAGGTAGCAAAATGCTCAAAATGTTATATAAAAGGAATATGTATGCCCGGTGTTATTTATCAAAAGGCACATCAACTGGGTGTTAGTTTCTGCGAGGCACATCAACCGAGCGTCGTGCAACCAATTTTCCCTCAGAAAGGGGTTTCAATCTCTGCATATCTAAATCACTCATCGTGGACTTGATGGCTCCGAGATCTAATTTACCATGTTATCACCCAATTACAATTAACATTAGCACTACATATGTTGCTTTCTTATATTTGTCTTAGAAAATTTTCTACCCAAACATGGTTTATCAATGCTGTAAACAGGGCCAGTAGGCCTAAACTTGGTCGGTTCGTTCTTTCACCACCTCTCAGCGAGGCCAGGTGAGGCACGAACCTCTAGAAAATTTTCCCAACGAGAAAATTGGTTTTTTGCCATTCCGTAGAACGCAACTCTCAGAAATATCACTTTAAAAATGGCGCTCATTAAAATGCCATCTCAACCAATGACGGCTCGTTCGCCACCACGAATATCGTCAGTGATGAATCCTGTAGCAGTGATCTTACCATCTCTTTCCCACCCCTGTTGTTTGCTACTCACCGCCTCTGGCGACGACCACCTTCTCGACCTTAAGGTGGCGACGACGAATTCCACGACGGTGTTGCGCACGTGAGGATGGCGAATCTCACAGTGGCACACTAACACTTAAGAACATCGACGCACGTGAAACGTGAATCCCACTGACATCATGTCGGTGGCACGAGCGGCTATGGCTCTCTTTGGTTCGTAGTTGTGTCTGGCTCTGTACGGTTGAGCAAAAAAATCAGTGCTTTTCAAAAAGAGGTATGCAAAGGTTAAAATATTATTAAAAAAATATTTTTAATATCTTTGAGTAAAATTCTACAAAGTCATAAAAATATTAAAAAAGGTTACATTGAATAGTCTGTTACAAAAATAACAAATTTTGTCTCAACCGAATCAAACCGCAAATCAAAGAGTGCCTACGTCTTGATAGCCCACCATCGGCTGAAGAAAGAAGGCAAGAGAAAGGAGAAAATGGGTATAAGGATCATTTTACATGCTTGAAAATTTTAAAAGATTTAGGGCCTGTTTGATCCAAATCTATCATAACTAAGGTTATGCATGCCAGAGTTTTTATAGCCAGTGTTTGGTTCATGCCATAATTGTGGCTTGCCACATCTTCTTAGCTATCGGATCCACTCGTTATGGACTGATGTTTTTATTACACTTTGTTACAAGTGTGGTATGGATAACATAGACCCCGAGTATCCACACGGTGAGACTAAAAGACCACCCGACAGGGAAAGCATCAAGTCGAATGGATAAGGAGGGTACCACTCGGACTCTAGAAGGCTTGCTCGATAAGGAAAGACAAAAAGATAGAAGTATATCCCTAATAGGGAAGATACAATTATGATCCCAGATAACTACGTACGTATCTGACTAAATGATAGAAATATAAATCCTACCTCGTAACCGACCAGAAATCTATCTTGTAACCCTGCCTCCCATTATATAAGGTGGGCAGGAGTTCCCTAGTTCGGCATCATGATTATCATGATCTTCATCCACATCTACATCTTCATCTGTACACCCATCCATGGAGAGACATCTTCTTCCACATTGATCATCAGATCACTATTGTAATCTCAGAGCACAGGACTAGGGTATTACCTCCACCGCGAATATCTGAACCTGTATGAAAAAGGCCCCTGTCTTGTGCTACCATCGAGTTTGAATCTTGTGCATCGCTCCATATGTAATCATTGCCGACGATAACCTCCGGTTAGCTACCCGTCAATATATGACGCTAATTTTTCACCACAAAAGTGTGGCTCGCCACACTTACATAAGATTATGTTAGTTAAAGTGTGGCATTAACTAAACATACCCTACAAAAATTCAAAATGGATGGTATTTTCGAGCGTCATACGTGAAGTGTCAATTTTTTTTTACTCTAATTCGGACGGAAAAAGAACCAGTTTTCTTAAAAAGGTGGACTAAGAAAACTGATTTTTTGAGAAGTCGCAATGATCCGGCATGATCCGAGATATTCAAACCCCTTTTGAAATTCGACAAAACAGAAATTAAAAGCCTAACTACTCCTAATCTATACGTGACCTCATCTCGCCCGGTCACACGCTTAGAACCTTGTTGCAGCTCACAAATTTGCCGAGACTTCAAATTAGGGTTTTACGAGAAGCCGAGTCTTCGCTAGGGTTCCGAGAAATCCAATAACCCCCTAGCACTTAATATTAAATAATTTTGACATCAATGCCACTAATAAAAATTAGGGCTCAACAATGCTCACAGCTTGTATCTGGTTTTGAGTCTGGCTCTGTGGATGCAAGATTCTCCATGCAGCCTAGATTTGTAGAAATACAGAAAATGGACGTTTCTCTGCATGCATCGCATGGCGGCCTTGTGTTCTATGCAAGAGGCCACAGTCACCATATCAAGTTATGCATGCGCTGTTACGTGGCAGGTAATTTTTCTTTTTTTGTTTGTATCTTTATTACCATATCCGATTAACGAACCGATTCCAAAAATGGATTCCTGACATTTTTTTCAAACAAAACTATACGACACTTCCTATATAAATTTTCAAAATATTTAAATTTCCCTACTAAACACTCAAACAAGCACTATCGCTACATCTACACATCCCGTATCCCACCAGCCTGGCTGAGTCGGACGGTCCAAGCTCACGAGAGAAGGCAACCAAACAGCCTAAATACGGGTCTGTTTGGTTTGCGACCCTCATTTGCTATGCCATAAAATTGGTTGCCATGGTATTTTGGTCATCGTTTGGTTCGTCGCCGTTCAATGGCGAGCCGTGCCAATCTGAAGGCGTGCCCTCGAATTCCTTCGCATGAGCAGCCGAGGGCGCGGGCGTGGAAATCGGCCGCCCGCGCCGCCCTACCAACGCTGGCTGCCAACGCATGCATGATGGCCCAGTGTCAGCCACCCAAATTTGCGCTAGCTAGCTACCTGTTCATGCCTGCTCGTTCGTTTCTTTTCCATTTAAAATTCTCTTTTTTGTATCAATTTTATCTTGAGTCCAAATTGCATAGACAAAATTTCATAATTCATATAAAATCCTAATCAGCCCATTTTAAATATTTTTTTATTTTTTTGAATTTTTTATTTTTATTGGCCAAACTGCATTGGCTACCATCCAAACATCCAAACACTAAATAAATTGGCAAGATTTGGTCATGCCATGAGATGGTCATGCCAATTTTTTGGCATGGCCATCTAGGGTCATGAACCAAACACGCCATACGTATCAGCATGATATCGAAACAATTTGAAAGTACATAATAATTTTTCTGTCGTATTTCACCTGTAGAATCATCGCATGGCAGACTCAGCTAATAAAAAGTTCATGTGGGATGCGAGTATCAACGAGGCGACGGGCCACGGCGGGACTTGTTTACGGAGCTCTCCTCATGTCATCTCGATTAGCCACATGGCCAAATCCATGACGGTAGCGCGCCCAACCCCCCGTTTGGCCCGAGCATTGTATCACATTGGAAAAGCTCAACTTTCTTCGCCGCTCTTTCTTTACTTTTATAACTAGAAAGCGTGCACGTGCAAATTACGTTAGAGTAATGTGCTCGAAAAGGCTTGTTAGTACTCCCTCCGTTCCAAAATATAAGGCGTATTTTGACTGCACAAAAGTCTTTAAAGGTAGAGTTTGACTGTTAGATTCCTCTATTATATATTATGAATTTTTACAATATAATATTGTATAAAAAAGAGCTTTGAAATATGAACGATTTGGTACAACTTTGGTATACTAACGATGCATATTATTTGATTTATTTATGGTCAAAATTTACTAAGTTTGACTTTTCTCCGGTCAAAATACGCCTTATATTTTGGAACGGAGGGAGTATTGATTTTTTGCACTCAAATTACTATGTTCTTAAACAGTTTGACATCTTAAGGAATGGAAAAAAAATCATGAACTTAGTGCATCATAGATGATGCCACATTTTTAAACATTCGTCCAATTTAATTGTATACAATATTTATTTGGTAGCATCAATTTAATTTACATGGTAAAAACCTAAAAAAGTTAGCTTCCCCCACTAGACTCAACCCCTTCTAAATAGCCATCAATGGCTAGAAATTATAGCCATTGTCACAGGAATCGACGGTAAGGAGACGACATACTGGTGGGAGAAGCGGTGACGGCAAGCGGCGATGGTGAGGATGCGTCAGAGAATAATGCGTGTGGGTCCCGCCGTAGTTGCCTACTGATGTGACAATGTTGAGTGCAAACAAGTGTGGCGACAGAGGAGTACGCATGTGAGATCTTTGGGATACGGGTCGGTCTCACACGTGTTTTGCAAGTGCGGCGGCGGCTAGGCGAGGCGGGGCACAAACGTGGCAGCGGCGGAGGCGCTCGGGCTTTCAGGGCGTGGCGGGGGTGAGGCACTCGGGCTTTGGGGACATGGCGAGGTAGAGCGCAGTTGCGGCGGCGTTGACGGTCAGATGATGTGGGCTAGGTGCAAGAGCAACGGCGGGTCACGCGCGGTGGTGGCGAGGAGCGACGGCGGGACGAGGTGCAGGTCGCGAGCATGTTTTTTAGGACGGATGACACGTGTTAACTTGAGCCTAGAGTGGTGATTGGGTTTTAGGTGGAGTGGCAAAGGTGGATAATTTAAGCAAAGTTTAAGTGATGCAACTCACAATTATGGCTGTTGGATGAAGGAAATGGACGAATGAGGTCTGTAGTCGGATTTAGGACAGACTCAATCCCCAAACTGCTACATTACAAAGTAGTTTAGATGAATGCCATTATAAAACATTGTTTTTCCGCAAAATGACACCACTCGTGACACGTGTCTCATTTGCCAACTTCGACATCAGACTAAACTTAGAGTGACCATTTTGCCCCTCACCTCCTCATCTTCTTCCTCTTTCCTCTATCTCTCCTTTGACATGCGCCACTGAATGTTACGCCCATCATTGCTCCCTGCTTAACGGAGCCGCTGTCGCCACGTGTTGCCAATATATATCATATATACTCCTATATGACAACGTGTGAAGGATAATGTCCATCAGGTGATAAAATCATATCTGGATCGTCAAATCTATCAGGATTGGTTTAGATATAGAGAGAAGGAAACCCCTTTCTCATTTAAGGCTTTTAGAAAGGGGGAAAATTGGATGTATGACACTCGGTTGATGTGCCTCGCAGAAACTAGCACCCAGTTGATGTGCCTTTTGATAAATAACACCGGGCACATCTATTCCTTTTATATACGACATTTTGAGCATTTTGCCGCCTTTTCCCTTCTTTTTCTTTTCTTTTCCATCAATTTAAGACGTGGAAAGACTAAAATGCCCCTGCCTTAAGTCCTTTTCTGTTGAATAATAGTATACGCTGGCTTTGATTAATCCGTCGCAAAATGGAGTGGCGAATCATTCTCTGGCGTGCACGCGAGCTGCTCGTTGTTCAACCTCCATGCTTCAAATGCATGTATATACATACATATGTCAGATCACCATATGTAAATAAACGCACATATATATATAAACCATTGAGCAGCATACATATATGGCTATTCATACACGTTAACAAAGTAATTAAGAAAAGAATCGTCTTGTGCGTCACCATCCAACAGGTGCACACCACCAAATTATTAAGTGCCAAGTGTTGTCCCAGGCCACTTTAAACGTCTAAACAAGAATCAAGACCCAAATATATTTGTCTCACGGTGTTTTTCAAGGAGGAAGAAGACAGTGCTTGGAATAAGGGGCATTTCGGTCTTTTCACGTCTTAAATTGATGAAAAAGGAATGGAAAAGAAGGAAAAAGGCAGCAAAATGCTCAAAATATCATATATAAAAGGAATAGGTGTGTTCGGTATTATTTATCAAAAGGCACATCAACTGGGTGTTAGTTTCTGCGAGGCACGTCAACCGAGTGTCATGCAACCAATTTTCCCTCGGAAAGGGGTTTCAATCTCTGCATATCTAAATCACTCATCGTGGACTTGATGGATCCGAGGTCTAATTTACCATGTTATCACCCAATTACAATTAACATTAGCACCACATATATTGCTTTCTTATATTTGTCTTAGAAAATTTTCTACCCAAATATGGTTTGTCAATGCTGTAAACAGGGCCAGCGGGCCTAAACTTGGTCGGTTAGTTCTTTCACCACCTCTCAGCGAGGCCAGGTGAGGAACGAACCTCTAGAAAATTTTCCCAAGGAGAATTGGTTTTTTGCCATTGCGCAGAACGGAACTCTTAAAAATATCACTTTAAAAATGGCGCTCATTAAAATGCTACCTCAACCAATGACGGCTCGTTCGCCACCATGAATATCGTCATTGATGAATCCTGCAGCAGTGATATTACCATCTCTTCCCCACCCCTGTTGTTTGCTACTCACCGCCTCTGGTGACGACCACCTCCTCGACCTTAAGGTGGCGACAACGAATTCCACAACGGTGCTGTGAGACGCAAGCCATCGCGACAACGCACGTGAGGATGGCAAACCTCATAGTGGCACACTAACACTTGAGAACATCGATGCACGTGAATCCCACTCACATCGTGTCGGTGGCACGAGCTGCTATGGCCCTCTTTGGTTTGTAGTTGTGTCCGGCTTTGTTTGGTTGAGCAAAAAAATCAGTGCTTTTCAAAAAGAGGTACGTAAAGGTTAAAATATTATTAATTTTTTTTAATATCTTTGAGTAAAATCCCATAGAGTCATAAAAATATTAAAAAAATATTACACTGAATAGTCTGTTACAAAAATAACGAATTTTGTTTCAACCGAATCAAACCACAAATCAAAGAGTGCCTACGTCTTGATAGCCCACCATCGGCCGAAGAAAGAAGGCAAGAGAAAGGAGAAAATGGGTATAAGGATCATTTTACATGCTTGAAAATTTTAAAAGATTTAGGGTCTGTTTGATTTGTCGCCAAATCTACAACAACTAAGGTTATACATGCCAGAGTTTTTTATGGCTAGTGTTTGGTTCGTGTCATAATTGTGGCTTGCCACATCTTCTTAGCTATCAAACCCACTCGTTATGGACTGATGTTTTATCGCACTTTGTTACAAGTGTGGTGTGGATAACATAGACCCCGTGTATCCACACGGTGGGACTAAAAGACCACCCGACAGAGGATGGACCAAATCGGGTGGATAAGAACATGTACCACTCGGACTTTAGAAGATTTGCTTAGTAAGGAAAGACAAAAAGATAGAAGTTTATCTCTAATTGGAAAGATACAATTGTAATCCTAGATAACTACATACGTATCTGACTAAAAGATAGAGATATAAATTTTACCTCGTAACCGACTATGACCCTACCTTGTAACCCTGCCTCCCACTATATAAGACGGGTAGGGAGCTCCCTGGTTCGGCATCATGATCTCATTCACATCCACATCTTCATCTCCACACCACATCTCCCTCCACATTAATCATTAGATCACCATTATAATCGCAGAGCACAGGACTAGAGTATTACCTTCACCGCGAAGACCTGAACCTGTATAAAAAAGACCCCCCTGTCTTGTGCTATCATCGAATTGGATTTTGTGCATCGCTCCATATGTAATTATTGCCGACGATAACCTCTGGTTAGCTACCCGCTAAGATTATGCTAGTTAAAGCGTGGCATTAACCAATCAGACCCTACAAAAGTTCAAAATGGATGGTATTTCCGAGCGTCATATCTGAAGGGTCAATTTTTTTTACTCTAATTCGGATGGAAAAAGAACCAGTTTTCTTTTTGCCAACGCGAAAATTTCCGCAAAAGGGCGGTAGAACCGTAGAAATCCCCTGTCCCGAATCCCTCCAAATCCAATCTCCAAACCCTAGGAAGCCACCATTAGGATTCGGGCTCCCTCCTCCTCCTCCTCGGCGCGGCCATGGCCCACGGTGCCGGTGCCGGCGGCGGCGGGAGGGCGAAGGTGACGCCGAACCTGGCCATGGACGAGGAGGGCACGCGGATGCTCAACCTCACTGTGCTCCAGCGCCTCGACCACGCCGTCGAGGACATCCTCATCACCGCCGCGCACGTCACGCTCTACGACTTCGACACCGACCATAACCAATGGGTAGGTGCTACCGTGCTAGGCCCCCGTCCTCCCGCCTGCACTCGATCCTGTTGCGTTTTGCTTCTGTGGCGATTTACCCTGATTGATAGGTTCCTAATTTCTGCTGTCAATTTGCAGAGCCGGAAGGACGTTGAAGGTTCGCTCTTTGTCGTCAAGAGGTCCGTCCCTGTGCCCAATGCGGTGGTTTTTACGCTTTTGTTGCATTTCGATTGTGCCGTACATTATTTCATTGTTTTCTAGATGCAGGTCAGGGCATATGCTTTCTGTGGTAAATGTTATACTGGCTCAATATTTGTGCTACTTTTTGTGCAATATATGCATGAGAATTGTTTGTTTGGGAGATCGAATTTATATTTTAGGGCTCAAGCGCCAATCTAGGTCGAGTCTCTCGGGCATAGTTTAGCTTGAAATTTCTATTCGATTGACTTTCCAATCCCAAATAGAATCCGGGTGGCCTTTCCCAGGTGAACGAGAGGGGTATAGGTCGTTCCCAGGCTCCTAACCATATAAAATTTTGTGATGCTTCAACAGTACCAAGTTTTCAACATTTACGCATCCTTTTGTTGCTTTGTTGGCATATGTCTCTATGCATCCATATGTCCTATGTTATTTTGCAGATAATGCAATGAGTTGGGTTTAGGAGTAATGAACCGCATTTGCTGGTAGTGTTGGATATAATTGTGTTGTGCAATGACAATTCTAAATTTCTTACAGGAATACCCAGCCGAGATTCCAATTTATTGTCATGAATCGTCGGAATACAGGTTAGTCCCTGGTTGGACCCTCTCATTCTTATGAGGCATGGCAGAACTAATCAATTACCTCTTTATATCTAATACTCTTTGTCGCATGTAATATTCAATATTAGATGGTTCAAATAAGCTTTCAAGGTGAGTTCTCATAGAATATTTGTCCATGTTTTTACCTTTGTCAAACTTATGCTTGACAGCTTGAGAATATTACTATCTCAAACGTGATGATGCTATTAGTCAGGCAGTTTGAAACTTTGGGGTAGCCTGTTTCAAACATAGTATTCAGTGAAAATATTTAAAACTAAAACACTAACTGCTCCCTGATTTCCTCTTTATGAAATATTTTAAATCTTAGGAAAGAACTTTATTTTACAAAGGTAATCAATCATATTTATTTTACAAATTCAATAGTTTGGTAATCTAATATATTATAAGTTAATAGTATTTTTCGTTCACCTTTTTTAATTTTTCCATCATTGTGCTACGACCAAATGTCCCTTTTTTCCCGGATTGATGTTCACACTTTTGTAGTCCACACTGCATATATCAGTGAAATTATCTATGTAATGCTCTAATTTTTCTTCTTTGGTCTTTTAGATACTAGGTAACGTGTCACTTGTGATATAGGCCGGGTTCTTTGCAGCTTAAATTAAATTAAAAGTTACCATTGGAAATATGTCAATTTTGTACAAGCCAAATGATGTATTACTTTGTAGTCATTTTTTGTGGGGTTTTAAGTCGTTTTGTCTCTGAGTTTTCGAAATAATATGAGTAAATTGCACTCTGTGCACATGAAGTTGGCACAAGTTCTCGCTTAGGTGCATGATCTATAAAACCGGGCATCTAGATATACGAAGTTGTGTTTCTGTTTCAACTAGGTCCAATGGTGGTTTGATGATATGGACGCCACGCCACTACACACGTCTACACTTTTCGCATGTGCTCTCTGGCCATGTTTTTGCCATGTGGCATTTTTTTTTAATTTTAATGTGGGGCCATCAATCTACTTTAACTCTTTCTGTCTCACTCTTTTCTTCCCTCTTCCTCTCTATCTCTCATTGACCACAACTTTTCTGCCGTGCTGCCCTTCCGCGCCAACCCTCCCCTCCGCCGTTGCACCTCCTCCTGCCGCACACCGTCGCCTCATGCTCTTTACCGTCCTCAAGCACCGCCACTGCCTCTCACACTCTAGTGCGTGCATGGAGGAGATGGCGGCGGCGCCACCTCTCTTCAGAGCCTGCTCCAGCGGCGTGGTCCATGCTTCTCTTGCTCTTTGGTGTCGACTCTAATGGCAACGTGCTCAGCGTCGCCTTCCACTTGATACACTACTTTCCTCCACACCAAGTCGTCTTTGACTCGTCATCCTCCCGTGCGCCTTCATTGCCGCTCTCAGACTTCTTCCCCTGCTCTCTGGCGTAGTCCAAGAATATGGCGGTGGCCGTGTCTGCTCTGGGGCTGACACTGTTCCCCTGCTCCCCAATGCTCAGGCTCGAGGACCAACTGGCTTGCCTACGGCGGCATTATGCTAGGGATGCGGGTGGCGCACGCCGTCTGTGACAGCGCGGACACCACCAAATTCCATGCTGTCGCAGTGCGGTTTGCTTGTAAGCAGGAGACGAAGGTGGAGTCGGTGTTGGAGCGGCAGGGCCGGTTGGGGTCTAGGTGGCTGCCGCGGGTGGTGGTGTAAATTGTACGCAACAGCGTGCGATGATGGGGAGCAGCTAGCGAGGGAGTGGTGGAGGCGGCATATGGTGTGGGAGGAGCTGGTGGAGCAACGTCAGTGATGATGGGTAGGACAGAGGCGGCGAGCTAACGATTGCATGGGCGAGCTGCTCTGTTGACGCGAGCTACGGGGAAGGAGGGCGGCTTTTGAGGAGCGGTGGCGACAGTGGGGCACGAGCAGCGCACCGGAGCTCTGGTGGATGAGGAAAGACAACAGCGACTTTGGCTCCCATTTCAGGGAGAGGAGAGAGAAACTTTGAGATGGAGAGATTATAGAGGGGTGGAGAGAACGTGACATGTTTGCAGTGATGTGGCCATCACATCATCAAACCATCTAAAAATCACCGATGGACCTAGTTGAAACAAAAACACAACTTCGTGCATCTAGATGCGGTTTTAGAGATTATGTAGCTAAGCGATAACTCGTGCCAATTACATGCCTCTACAGTGCAATTTACTCAAATAATATTTTATAATTTTTGGACTCTCCAAGGCCTCTCTGGAGGGGTCACAACTTTTTTCAGATTATAATTTTTGGCTAGTTTTAGCTGAAAAGAACAAGGCCATAGTGTCTTGAAAGTGAATTGTTAAGGCTGGCCTTGAGAGAGGAGAGGAATGTTAGTGGCAGGGCTTTGCTTGGCGTACTATACCAATATTTAATTCTTTGCTTGCTTAATCTGATGACCGGCTAGTCCTATTTATAAAAAGGCATGATATAACAGATCTGATCTCTTATTCTAAGTTTTAAGTAAAACCAATCCTCGCCGTGGATACTGTTCATGCAAGTGAACAGTGCGTACAAACAGTAATTTCAGCCCCCTTATCTCCCAGCTTATCCTATGTTTGGGACTTCTTCACCGCTCTTAGCAATAAAACTTGACGACGAGCTGTCAGGTGGGGAAACTGTTGCACACCGACACCTGAGTGCTGCCTTGGCATCTGTCCTGTGCCCGAGCTATTTACGCCGAAAGTAACATGTGGTCACAGCCCATCAACAATTTATTTGCCATAGGTCTGCTTACATCGGGTTCAATTGGGGCATGGCAATGCCTATACATCGGCACTTACGCTGTTGTACCCCTTGTGCCATGCCCTTCATATCGTGCACCTCATTGGACTCCAATGCCTGTGGATCTACCAATGATGACGGTGACAGTCTTTACGTTGGCTTGATAAACGCCATCACAGCGATCAAGCTTGCTGTTAATGGAAGCAAATTCCGTGATGTGAGCATCTAGGGTCTTGCAGATGGCAGCGAATTGGCCATTCATTGTTGTGGACTGTTACATGGACTAATGGGTCCTAAATTTTTTGTCGCTGCGACAGACGTTGGACTCGGCTGGACGCGTGCCCAAGGGCGGCTGTGAGGAAGGGAGTTTGCTGTGGGGGTAAGCAAGCTGGCGGCACTAGGAAGAGAGAGGGTGTTGTAGGGAGAGGCAGAGTGGAGGCGCGTCGCTTCCTCTTTAGGGGAGGAGAGGGAGGAGGTGGCTCGAGGAGGGAGGAGAGGAGAGGTGGGGCATCGTAGGGAGAGAGGGAGATCAAAGATGGGAGGCGGCGTGTTCCTAGGAGGGGGAGAGGAGGAACTTGTGCTGTGCTGTGTGGAGGGAGGCTTAGAAAGAAGTAGCGGCTGGGAGGGAGGGAGGCTAAATTGGCTGACAGTAGCTAGTTTGATTCTTTCTTGCCTTATTATTTTATGGTAAAATCATATGTATTAGAAGAATCCCTAAATCCTACATTTTGGAGTTTGCTGAGTCGGGCACCCGAATCTGTGTCAAATTTGGATACCCATGTCAGTGCCCGTGTAACATAGTCTGCGGATAGCAGTATTCGCAACGAAAACATCTTTGATGCTCTCGATGGGATCAGATCTCTTGCTGCTGGCCATAACATGAGCAGCGAGTAGCTCTGATGCCAATTGTTAAGGCCGTACTTGATAAAGGAGAGAAACACAGGAAGGCCGATCTCGCTGGTAGCAGGGTCCCGTGTGTGATGCGGTCTTTGCTTAATTAATCTGATGACTGGATAATCTTATATATGGCTGTCTACTAACAACCCAATCTAGAAAATAGCGGATTAATCTAATCTTATCTATGAGATAACAGATCCGATTGATTTTTTCTAACTAAACCCAATCCTTGTTGTGGCTACTGTTCATGCTGAACAGTAGTCATCCAAGCTTTTATTCTATACCTGTTGGGACCCGCGTGCACATTGTTAGATATGTTTTAGATATGTATAGGCTTTATGGGCTGTGTTGTCCTTGTACATATGGGCCTAGGCCCATTTATCTGTTGTATTAGGGTTTACTTGTACTCTGTATATATGCTAGCACCTGGCCTCATATCAATACATAAGTGCTATTTCTAACATGGTATCAGAGCGATTTTAGGGTTAGGGTTCCTCACCGGTGTTGCACTTGCGCCATCTTCTCGTTCCTCGGCTGTCGTTGTCTCATCTTTGGCGACCTCAGTCTCTACGCCTCACCGTCGTCGTCTCTTTCCTGGCAACCTCAGCTCCCACTTCATCTTCGCGCCACTGGTCGACCTCTACTCCCACCTCGGCGCCGTTGCTTGACTCGTCGCCGTCGGCGCTCGATCCAGATCGGGGTAGCCCGCCGCCACCGCCACTCATCCAATCCAGATTGAGGACACTTGCTGCCATCGACGCTCGATCTAGATCGGGGTAGCTCGCCGCCACCTCCGTCATCTTTGCCGTCGTCGCTGTAGTCTTTGCCGTAGCGACGCGCCGGGGTAGCCCGCCGCTGCCGTCATCCTTTTTTTGTCTGAGCGCTGCACTGCGTCGCTATGCGTGTCGCCTCTCGTCGCCGCGTTGCTGTCCGCACCTTGTCGCCCATTGCCACTTGTCTTTGGCCATCCATCGCCGCCGCCGACATTTGTGCGAGTCAGTGTGAGTTGGTTCGGGTCGGTGTGGTTGTTGGGTAGGTGTGTGTGTTTCGGGTTTGTGTTGAGTAAAAAAAAGGTTACAAAAAAAAATGTCGCCAGGAATCGTGTCTGTTCTTCGCTGTCCTGTGTTTTTTGATAGGCTTAATTTTTAGGACTGGCCCATCATATGCGCATTCACATGCGTGGCGAGCGTCTGAGATTTTCTTACCAGCGAGTAACCGTGCCCGCTGCGTCTTGATCCCCCGAAGCTGTCCTCTTCATGGCCTGACGATACCGGGAAGCTCTTCGAGGCTGATGCCTCTGCCGCTGCTAAGAAGGCCTCCGATGACTATAAAGAGGTTATGGAGTCCTACAATTCTCAATACACCGCTTATAAATTCTAGTGTGACGAGGATGCTCTTGCCTCTGCTATTTTAATTGCCAGCATGGAGGTGCATCTTACTAGAGAAGTGATCTCTTTGACTTTTGCTCAGCTGATGTGGTCCCATCTTTGGGATCAGTATGAGCCCTCGGGTGACTCATTATCTTGTTGCTCTTTTCCATGAGAAGTCTCTACAACAGGGTGATTCTATAGTGGATGAGTTTTATGCCCAGCTTTACGCAGTGTGGCGTTAATTGAATTATCTAGATGCGGCTCTTGATACTGTAGCAGATCATGACCCTCGAAATTGTGCCTGTTGCTTGCGTCAGTGATGTCGTTTGGAGCTTCGTCGTGTCTACGACTTTGTCATACGTCTTCAGTTTGAGTTTGAGCAAGTTCATGCACAGCTTCTTTCCCGTCACCCTTGTGTCACCATGCTAGAGGCTCTCACTGCTCTTCGTACTGAGGAGGTTCGTCTTCGTGGTGCGAATCTACTGACTTCTCCATTAGTTTTTGCTCTTCGGCCACTGGCTTTGACTTCTACTGGTTCTCCGTCGTCTTTTTCCTTATCCTCGTCGTCTTCTAGAGTGATGACGAAGGCTGGTCTTCACTGCACCTACTGTGACAAGGATGGTCATGTGGAGCAGTTTTGCTATAAGAAGAAGGATATTGCTCATCGTCGTTTGCCCAAGGTACTGCTGCATCAGTCACAGGACTCAGACTCCTAGCGCAGTCCAGATGCCTCTACTGAGATTCTTATGCTATTGCGTCGCATGGTTGCTTCTTCACCCTCGAATTCTTCTGCTTATGCTTTGCAGCCTTGTACTGAGACATCAGGTACATCACCATGGATTCTTAACTCAGGTGCTTCTTTTCATATGACACCTGATTCCACCTGTCTTGTGTTCAGACGACAGACGATACTTCTTCCTGTCACAGGACGAGGCACTCTTTTGTCATCTTTTCATTTACCATCTGTCTCTCATGTTCCTAAACTAAACATGCAGCTTATTTTTGTCGATCAGCTTAGCTTACTGATGTAGGTTGTCGTGTGATTTTCGATACTGACTCATGTTGCGTTCAGAATCATCGCACGGGTCTCTTGATTAGTACTGGCCCCTGGCGTCGTGACTCGCAATGTCTCCGGGAGCTTGACTGGCTTCGTCTTTCTTTCGCTGCTCCTGCCAGTCTCTCCGTCTCCGCTGCTTCCTCCATGACGTCTTTTACTCAATGGTATCATTGTTTAGAACATCTATGTGTTTCTTGTTTATCGTCTTTGGTTCGTCGTGGTCTTTTAGGGTCTGTGTTTGGTCGTATACATCTCGATTGTGCGGGTTGCAACCTTGGCAAACAGGTGCAACTCCCTTATCCTTCTAGTGAGTATGTGTCAGTTCATCCGTTTGATCTTGTTCATCCAGCCCCTTTCGTGTCAAAAGGTGGTTATAAATACATCATTTTTATATATGATTTTTCTCGCCACACTTGGATATATTTTATGTCTTCTCGTAGTGAGGTTTTATCTATCTATAAAATTTTGCCACCTTGATTCGTACTCAGTTTGACTCTCCTATTCGTGTTTTTAGAGTTGATTCTATAGGGGAGTATTTTTTCGGGTATCTTCGTGGTTTTCTCGCTGAGCAGGGTAACTCTGTCTTAGTTCTCTTGTCTTGGTGCCCATGCTCAAAATGGTGTGGCTGAGCGTAAGCATCATCTTCTTGAAACTGCATGTGCTCTCATGATTGCTTCTTCTGTTCCACCTCACTTCTGGGCTGAGGCTGTTTCTTCTGTTTATTATCTCATCAATCTTCAGCCTTCTGCTCTTCAAGGTGGTATTCCTATAGAGCGTCAGAACATCTCATCAATCTTCATCCTTCTGCTCTTCAAGCTGGTATTCCTATGGAGTGTCTTTCTGGACACCCAGCAGACTACTATGATCTTTCGATATTTTGGGTGTCTGTTATGTTCTTGCTCCATGTGAACGCACTAAACTGACTGTCCAGTCAGTTGAGTGTATTTTTCTAAGATACAGTGATGAGCACAAGGGCTATCGTTTTTTTTATCATACTTATTGGGTTTTGGCTTTCAAATCTCAGGTGTGCACTCAATCTCTCTTTTGTGGTGTGTTGCTCATCAGCTAGAACGTTGAGAACAAGCACTTGAACAGACACGAACAAAGAACAAAGCAGATTTTGGTGCTGTAACTAACAGCGTTTTCTTGACTCTATTACTGAATATAGACACTAACCCACTGCCCCACACGTTGTGTGCCATCCCACACAACATGGCATCGTGTGCCACTCACACCACAACTCCACTACTACTAACCCGCTTTGGCCTGGACTAAGCAAGCCTTGAGCTGAACAACAAAACTGATCACATTGACCAGTACAAACTGATGCTGAATTGAAACCAAAACGAAGATAGGAAAGATACAATTCATTGCACAAGAATTAATTTCAACAATACTAGTCGTCGGATGCGGATTTCTCTGGACGTTACCTTTGATGAGTCTCGTTCTCTCTATCCACGTCCTTTTCCATCCTCTACTGTCGAACCCCTCTCTTTCTTAACTTTTCCAGGTACTCTTATTTCTACTCTTCCTATTCCACTGTCTGTGCCTGTGTCTGCACCACGTCCACTGTCTACCACGTCTTGACAGCCTTGTGAGTCCACTGATTTTCTTCCCGAGTCTAGTGTTCCTTCTCCTACAGAGACAGGTATCTCTTCACCAGTTTCAACTGATTTTGTTCCTCTTCCTTTCTTTTACACTCGCTGTTAGCATCCGGTTGAGGTTTCTCCTGTTGACTCGTCTTCTGAGGAGTCAGTTTCTACCTCCCAGCCATATGCTCTTCGTGCGTCGCACTATTTGACCTCCTGATCGTTTTGGTTTTGCCGGTGCTGCTTCTGCTGAGCCGGTTTCTTATCGTGATGCTGTCGTTCACCCCGAGTGGTAGCATGCGATGGCCGAAGAGATTTCTGTGCTTGAGCGTAATAGCACTTGGGAAATTGTCTCTCTCATCCCATGTTCGTCCCATCACATGCAAGTGGGTTTATAAGATTAAGACTCGCTCTGATAGTTCTCTTGAGCATTATAAATCTCAATGAGCAGTTTCGTATCTCTGATTTAGGTCCCATTCGTTATTTCCTTGTGATTGAGGTCACCTCTACATCGCAGGGTATTTTTTTATCCCAAGAAAGGTATATTGGGGATCTTCTTCATCAAGCTTTTCTTACAGATGATCGCACGAATAAGACTCCTATGGAGCTCAACCTTCAACTTCGACCCACCGATGGCGGACCTCTCTCGGATCCTACTCGGTATCGTCACCTCGTTGGTAGTTTTGCCTATCTTGGTGTCACTTGTCCCGATATCTCTTATGTTCATATTCTGAGTCAGTTTGTCTTTGCTTGTACTCACTGTTCCTACTCAGCTCTACTATAGTCACATCCTTCGTGTCTTGCGCTACTTGTGTGGCACTATTTCTCGTCGTCTTTTCTTTCATCGCTCCAACTCTTTACGTGGGCTGGGTATCTCTCTTATCACAGCTCTCTTTCTACTTATTTTGTTTTTCTTGGTAATTCTCTCATTGCTTGGAAGACTAAAAAGTAGAAGGCAGTTTCTCGTTCCAGTGTAGAGGTTGAGCTACGTGCTATGGCTCTTTTGACGACAGAGGTTACTTGGCTGCGTTGGTTACTTAAGGATTTTGGTGTTTTTGCTGCTACGTCTACCCCTCTTTTATCTGATAGTACAGGAGCTATTGGTATTGTCAGGGATCCAGTGAAGCATGAGCTCACCAAACATATTGGTGTTGATGCTTCTTATATGAGATCGCAGATTCAGAAGCAGGTTGTGGCTCTTCAGTATGTACCTTCAGCAGATCAGTTGGTAGATTTCTTGACAAAGGCACAGACTTGACAACATCATTATTCTTGTCTCTCTAAACTCAGTGTTGTTGATCACCGTGAGTTTGAGGGGGGTATTAGATATGTATAGGCTTTATGGACTATGTTGTCCTTGTAGGCTGTGTCGTCCTTGTACATATAGACCTTGGCCCATTTATCTGTTGTGTTAGGGTTTACTTGTACTCTGTATATATACTGGCCCTTGGCCTCATATCAATACACAAGTGCTATTCCTAACACACATAACATAAAGAGGGATATCTATATTATGGTATTTGTTAGCGTGGACATATTCATGGATTGACAGTGATAAATTTACAAAGTAGCTTTGATGAAATGATAAGCTTATAGATCAAACCTGGCATGTAAAAGTCTCAAATGAGATTTTTCAAAGGCTTATTTGTTCGTCTTACATGTTACAATCCACAATTGTTTTCTATCTTTACGCTCCAAGTATTTCTTTCTTAACAATTGGTTGTCTTCCTCTTGTTTACAGATAATCTAGTTGAAGATCTACTGGGAGATTTTGAATACCAACTTCAAGTTCCCTATATAATGTACCGCAATGCTACACAAGAAGTTATTGGCATTTGGTTTTATAACTCACAGGAATGTGAAGATGTTGCAAATCTGTTTAGCAGGTAGCTTCATACAAAACTTGCTCATTTTTTTGTCTTTAGGGCACTGCTCCTAGTTTCTGGTCATCGATATGTAGTTCATTTCATCTTTCTAGTACTCGTCATGATTTGGATTAAGAAAATACCTATTTAGTCCCCCCAATTGTGGCCTGTGACCCAATTTGGTTTCTGATGTGGAATACCAGGCAAGAGTGATCCTTCAATTAGTAAAATGTACCGAAATGGTCCCTTTACCGGTCAATCATCGGTTTGGGGTGGTTTTTGAGGTCGTGGCGACACATTTGGCTGGTCTTTCTAATGTGGCGGTGGTGCGGAAGGAGCAAATAAGAACTTAATTCTTTATTTTCTTTATTAATAAGATGATTGACCCGTCCTTTATATAGGATGGCCTCTTAACTCTTCAACCTTATCTAATAGATATTGATCTTATCTAAACGAAACTAACTTAATCTACTCTTAACCAAATAGAAGCACCCCGACCCACGAGGTACGGTACATTGCGGGGTACTGATCACCACTAAGTACCACGATGTACTGCTCGCATGCGTGCAGCCTACCCTATGCCTGTTGAGGTCCACGTGCACGTGATATCTTCACCACCCTTTGCAAGATAGGTTTTTCTCGAGCTGTCAGCTGTTGGCGCACTTGGGAGAAGATAACGCCGCAACTTGTACGATGGTGGGCGCCTGAACGGGCAAGTCCTCATTGTCTGTCCTTGGATCCGCACTGCCATGGAATGGTGCCGAGCATGGCATATTGACGCCGCTTGTCGCTGCCCAACCTTGAGGGTTGTAGCGGAGTCGTTGCTCTTTGTCGATTAGTTACCAATCGTGCGTTATTAGGACAACTTGTGTCAGGTCGTGTTGGGGCGCGACATGGTCGACGTTGTCGTCGTTGCTGCCGCGACATGCGCTGGATGCCATGTGCCTCTTGGATCTCCAACGCCTATAGATCTACTGGCATGGAGGTGGTGGCCTCCACCTTGGCTTGCTTAGCGGCTGCCCATGCCTCCAGCATCTTGGCAATGATGTTGATTTGGGCATTCTGTCTAGCTTAGATTTTGTCGATGGTTCTTCCAGAACCGGAGTTCTCGTCGCTAGCCATGGAGATAGCAACAAGTGGCTCTGATACCAAATTCTATAGCCAAAACCAGGGGATGGGAGAGGGAATGCCGGCGAGGGGATCTCGCCAGTGGCAACGCCAAGCGTGGTGCGGAAGGAACAAATAAGAACTTATTGTTTATTTGCTTGTTTAGTAAGATGATTGGCTAGTCCTTTATATAGGACAACATTCTAATTACTCAACTCTTTTTAGTAGATATTGATCTGATCTAAACGAAGCTTAGGCCCTGTTCTTCTAAGCTGATCTGAACGGCTGAACGGCTGAAATGATTGAACTTTAAGAGCTTCCTGAGGTAGTTTTGAGATTCGGATCCATTTCGTTTGACTTGCTTTTTAAAGCGTTAGGACCCACCTTCAAAGCGTTGAAAAAACTCAAAAAGCTCAAAGCATATGTCTTTTTAAAACGTAGATAAGTCGTTAAGCTGTTAAGCCGTTAAACTAAAAAAGAACTACGCCTTAGGCCTTGTTCTTTTCATCTTAGTTGATGAAAGTTCTAATCTGAAAAAATTGTGATCCCTCGAGAGAGGTCTTGGAGAGTTCAAAAAATTGTGAAAAAAATATTTTAGTAACTCTAAGAACTATTTAGAACCTCATAAAAATGACTACAAAGTACATCGTTTAGCTCGTAAAAAATATCAAATTTTCATTTCATTTAATTTAAGCTGAAAATAACAAGGCCTTAATCTAACCCTAACCAAACATAAACGACCATGAGCTACAGTACCGCGCAGGGTAGTGTTCGCTGCTACAGTACCGTATGGTACTGCTCGTGCGCGCAGCCTACTCTATGCACGTTTAGGCCCACGTGCATATGACAATGACACATCTTTTTAGAGCTTTTCAATGTCAATACAACTTTTTGATCAGTTAATCATGATTGTATTCATTTAAATGTACTTATTTTGTCACTTTTGGGGTTATATTTGTTTACATCTACCAACTTGTCTTGCAAAAATGCAAGTCTTCAAAATCTATATGGAAGGAAAAACTGTTATCGTTACTCAAAGTTTAGATGATACTTTTTGAAAAAATTGCATAGGAAGCCCTTGTCCTGTACTTCCTCCGTTGACAAATACATGTCGTTTTGGACATTGACATGGTATTTAAAATACACATTTGATGTACTAATTACCACACAATTCATTTATAAAGCCCACTAGAAATAAAACATTACGATTGTACTCTAAGACAAATCTACACATGATTTTTCTGTACTCAAATCTAATTAGTTCAAAAAAATTTTGCAGCTAAAGATTTAAAACTCTGATTTTCATGTACTTCAAATGAGATGTATTTGCAATTGGAGGGTGTAGCTAAGTTGAAATTTTGTAGGCCTAAACTTGTAAATTGTAATAGTGTCATAGGTTCCCACTTGTAGGATGATGTATCACATAGATCACTACATCTCCTTAATTAGATAAAACTACAAAAATGGTAGTAGAATGAAGATGAACTATTTTTTCATCTAGATTGATGTTGTAATTTGTGATATCAAGATTTATGAATGGGTTACAAGTGATGCGGTGTTTAAATTAAGGTGTCAAACTAATGTCAATCATTTAGGCTGATAATTGACGCAATCAACACCACTTTTATACCTTTTCTTCTTTCTCTGCATTAGCATTTTATCCGACTTTAATGCTGGAATGGACTAAGGTTGCATGTCGAGGCTTGTGTATTTATGTCCCTTCTATGAGCTGTCTCTTGTACACCTCTGCAGGGTACTGAGTGCATTCTCCAAAGTGCCTCCAAAGCCAAAGATTTCCCCTATCAAAAGGTAATTAAAATGTTTGTGTATCATGCTTCTTTGCTAGATGGTAGAAATTATGCCAACTAGTAGGACAGGATGAAAATATCGCTTTCAGGTCTGTTATGGACCTGTCCAAAGTACTTGTTTATTAGTGAACGAGAGTTTATTTATTTTTTATATAGCTGAACACTTTGTAGTACGCTATGCTTTCAGATAGATTGGCTTGTTGAATTTTAGAAGTAAGATTCATAAAAGATGCAGTACAAGTTAAAGAAAGCTGTTTTGTAAATGGATAGTGTTCCTTAGGCTTGCATACTTCAATGTGCACTGTATCAATGCGTAGCATTCTGTATTCTTGTACACTGACAGACAGCATGCTGTAGCCTTTCATGACAGAATTTTGTACTAGAATTAGCATGCCATGTGAATACATTTTAGTTAAGTTGAAACTGTTTCAACCTTCCGCATGACCCATGGCCACTAGTTCTTATTAATTTGAGTATTGTATTGTACTATTCTATTATAATCTATTCTCTTTGAAACTTCATGTAAAGTCATGATATCTGGTAATTGCTCAAATGAACCATAAATCATATCTAAGTTGTGTGGTGATGTTTACTGTTATGTATCCTGTTCAGTGATTTTGAAGAGCTGGAAGCAGCACCTGCTTTGGTTGAAGGCCCTCTAGAACTGCCAACGTCGAATACCATAGCAACTGCTGCCCACATCCAAGAGGATCCCTTGTCTGCATTCTTCAGGGTATGGAAACTAAGCCTTTTCTCATCAGTTTTACTTTGTATTACAATCCCCTCATCTCCAAAATTTCATTGTATTTTAGCTCCTTTAATTAGTATTATTAATTATTATATATTTTCTTCAAGATAGCATCTTCATTTGTTTTTCTGTGATTAAATGTGGATATCTTGGAACAGGCAGCTGCAAATGTTGGTGGTACCTCTGGTGTTGTAACTGGAGAGTCATTTGGGGCTACATCTTTATCGTCACATGTACCAACAACTGTCACTGCATCGCAGCCTCCAGCCTTCTGTCATTTGCTTCCCTCACAAATTTCATGTTCTTCTGGTATACCCCCTGATGTTCGTGGTGGGGCCGGTGATTTAGTGAGATCCACAAGTCTTGTAAATCCATCACTTTTTACACCATTCACATCGTCGCAGACAAGCATGGCTCACAGTAATAGTGAAGTGCCAACTGCTTTACTTCAACATCCTCGTATTATTCAGCAGCCACAAAGTGCTCTGCTTCAGCCCTATCAATTACCAGCTGCTTCACCTTCTCCACCATATGGGACTCCATTACTCCAACCTTTTCCACCACCAAATCCGTCTCCATCGCTTGCATCGGCATCTTCGGTGTACATCCCATTATTGTCCAGGGACAAAATCAGGGATGCATTACTGAGACTTGTAGAGGTTTGTTATGTCAATTTTAGCTGTTAAATTTGTTGATATACGATATGACATGTGGTTGTCTTTAATTGGATCTTGTTAGAGGCACTATCATGTATATGCCAAATCATGACATGAGGTTGTCTTCAATTAAATCTTTTTAGAGGCACTATCATGTATGCATCAAATCACAAGTAGATATCTTATCACTAATTTGATTGGTTTCAATAGCATTTTTTTGTTTGAGTCTAATTTGTGTAGTGCCTGTTCAATTGCCTTGCACATGATTGCAACTTGCAAGTGAAGCCTAAGAATGTTTCTTACAAGCTTGTCAAGATTTGAATATTGTTTTTTTGCTATGATTGTACATTATTCTTATTTATTTGTTAGATTCATTCTTGTATGGTAGATTTCCTCACTTCATTCTTGTGTAGAAAATTGGTGACTTATAATTTGACTTGTTCATGCCAGAATGATGATTTCATCGATTTATTCTACCGGGAGATTGTGAAAGGGCAATAATTTATCTTCAAGCGTATTTCAAACAGGTTGGATTAATGTTAGACTAGTGTTCTTTTTGGGGGGCGATCGATTCTGTATTTTAAGCTGTATAAGACGTGCCACTGTAAATTTATGGCTGAAGTCCTTAGGTACCATCCTTCGATGTTGGAGTCTATTAAAGTACCATTTAGATATATCTCTGTAAAGGTTATCAAAATCTATCTGCACTGGAATATTATGAGTTGTATTCTTAGTGCAGAAAAGTTTTGTGGTTAACTTGTCTGAAAGCTTTTTTTCAACTGGATGATTGATCACTCAGTAAGGTTGTCAGTGGCTACCTTTTAGCGTTCCAGATGGATCTGGGCTGTGGTGATCTTAATTGAGAGATGCCATTGCAAAATTGTGGATTTGTTACTACAAAGGTTGATATTTCAAAAAAACCCATTATAAATTTGTGAAAAATGTATAAATTCTACTGCTGTACGATTTCACCCTCTCCACCTCTCACATCCACTTTACCAATCTACACTTGTTTTTCTATCTCTATGAAATTTATTCTTCCTCCTCTCTCCCTCACGGTCTCACTCCCTTCCACCTGGCTCACTTCCCTCCAACTCCATATCGCCTGTCTCCACCTATGTCCGTCGTCGCGTCTGCACGTTCAACTGTTCCCAATGTCCTTCGAGCCAAATTTTGGTGAGGTCTGCGTTGGTATTGTTTGATTTGTTGCCGGTATACAAAAAAGTTCAAAAAAAAATTCAAAAAAAGCGCTGCAAATTTAAAACTTACATAGTGTAAACTAATATTCTTTTATGAATTTAGAATTTTGTTTCATGTGATCTGAAAGATGATATTGATTTGAAAAGGAAAATCTAATTAAAAAAAAAAAACAACCAGAACGAAACTAACTTGTATGCCTTAGGATGACAGATGGATCCAACGTGTTTGGTGCGAGCGAGATAGGCTTGCCAATTCGTTGGCACCGGAAAATCCCGTAGAATGGACGTCTACTTAGTGCAAATTCAATTTGGCTCGCCAATTCATCAGCAAGGTGTACTAATCATCAACTACCAACCATACTACGACCAAATTGTATTGCGGTTTTGCTCAAACCCAGTAGCTTGGGTCGCATCGCGCGCTTGTCGACGGATGGGCCCGAGCAAGGCGCGGGCGTGGCCCAGGCGACTGGGTTGGAGCCGTTTCCATTGTATTGCTATGATCAAATATTTGTATCTTAAGTGAGAGTCATAAACCAAACACACTTGATGTCTTCTCCATCGTTGAGCTCTAGCGACCTTGTGGGCATTTTGATTTTTTAATTATAATAATATAATACAGTTTTCACAAAATTATCATGTCAATTTTTACAAATACAGATTTGTAAGGTGAATTTTTGACTTCATAACTTTGATGTGAATTCTATCCATTTACACCGGATCAATATAGCAGTTTTCAGAGCCATTTTGTTGCAGCACAAGCACTGAATTGTGGTGTGGAATTTATTTATATTGGAAGTTGCAGGTGCTCCGAGGTGACATAAGAATGCAGAGTGCAGAGCTTGCCTTCAAGAAATAATCTACACGGGACTGCAGATAAAACTGTTAAGGCTTCGAGCGCACATTGTCGATTGGCTGAGGTTATAGCTTTTCTGTCAACGTAAGGTCATTACTTATGTTATATAATTTGTAACTGAAATTTTAAGGAAAACACAGTTACTTTTCTTAATGTAACTTACAACAAAAATTCGAGGATAACACAGCTGCTCAGCAATAGTCACAATATACGGCTCCAAACAAAATCGCCCTGTTCGTCAACCACAGATGAGTATAATTAATGTAAATTTTTTCACAATGTTTTGTACTGACCAGCACACCAATGTGATCACCAAGTACAGGAATGCTCCGGAAGCACCATATTCCTATCAGTTCGAAGAATATTTGCAGTTTCAGAAATGAAACTGAAAGCAAATCGAAATGTCGGTAAAATCTAACATGATTCTCTAAATTCTAAGGCCAAAGTTGCTAACCTAGGCATCCTGGACTGAACAACTAATCACATGTCCAGGTTCAGTTCGTCGCAAATGCACCTTTATTCAGGTACTCCATTGCCACAGCAGCATGAAGGGAAGCTCCTACCGGAAGCACATCCTCATCGATCACAAAATAGGGCGAGTGCAGTGGACGCACCGTCTCCATGGTGGTCTCGTTGCCAACACCGATCATGAAGAATGCCCCTGCAAACCTCTGTGCGTAGAACGCGAAATCCTCGGCGCCCATAGATTGGGCACTTCCCATTGTTAGCAAAGCCTACCTTCTTCTTCCTCAAGATGAACACACGCGAACACTTGGAACGATGAACACAGAGACACAAGAAATGGTGCTGCTAAGACTCGCAGCGATTTTCTGTTATGTCCATTGATTCTTATAGGTAAACTCCTATCTAATGAAAGGAAAGAAGAATTACACAGTTAATGGCCTTGACCAAAGACTCGGTCATTCTCATGAGCTGGTCAAGCCGTGCAAGCTAAGAAAAGAAAAACAGGAAAGCAATTAAGCCTAATTATGTGATTACCGGCCAGCTTGATCACTGCTAGCTAATCATCTATGGAAGGAAGATACGTGCGCGTAGCGCAATTTGTGAGGGCGGGAGACCTGGCAGAATTAGCCAACAACCTTGACATTGCCTTCTCCAAGTATGGCCTCAGCCACTTCCCTGGCATGATCATACATCCTTTTATCGTTGACAGTGGCTGGGTATGGCCTGCGCTCGTCCTCCATGAAGTCCACAGTAGCAGTGCAGCGGTTCACGGTGACATGTGCTTTTATAATCTTTCCGAGGTACAGTTGAACAATGTAAGGTTTTCTGGCATGATTAGCTCTGATAAACATGGTTTCAGATTGGTTGAACAAGAAGGGTGCTTATTTACCTCTTTGATCCTCTTCTTGAGATAGGATAGGCCTTCTGTTGTCAAACTCCTGAAGGTACCACCAAAGGACACCGACTCTGGAATGACATTGAAAGCATCACCTCCTCTCATGAATGTCACAGAGACCACCTGAAAGTAGCACAAGGAGAAGATCATTATCATTTCCAAATCGTCAAATAAGAGAGGCTATAAATGAAGAGAGTACAATTTGATGCAAGCATGCTAAGCTGGTCACATACTGCTGCCCTGAGGGGATTAGTTTCCCGTGACACGATTTGTTGGAGGCTCATAATGGCAGAGGATGCCGTGACGATGGGATCAATGGAATGGTGTGGGATTGCTGCATGACCACCTTTTCCGGTGATTGTTACTAAAAACCGGCCCGATCCTGCAAGAAATGGCCCCGGCATGGAGGCGATGGTACCGACTGGAAGACTTGGGTTGACGTGCAACCCAAAAATGGCAGACACATCATCTAGAACCCCTTCTTCTAGAACATGGTAAGCCCCCGCAGAACTTTCTTCTGCTGGCTGGAAGACAAGCTTCACGGTACCCTGATGTAAACAAGAGTTACCAAATTATAATTTCGATTTAGAACAGTATTTGAAGATTAGCAGGAGTCTGGTAATTGGATTGATGCTGCTTGAACTTAAGTAAGCATGGATGACTGTCAGTTATAAACACCCAATATTCTCTCAGTGACGTTTCATATTGATGTAATTTTGTCATGGCAAAATCAAGCACCAAAACACAAACTAAGAAATTCTGGTGAATGGTCTTAAAAATACCTTGATGTCATCCTTCCGAGATTGAAGTAGCTTGGCTGCTCCTAGAAGCATTGCTGTGTGGGCATCATGTCCACAGGCGTGCATTTTCCCACTTTCTTGGCTCTTGTATTCCCAATCTACCAATTCCTGCCATATCACAATGGCATAATGATGAAACAGGTTTTAATGAAGTAATAAGTGCGCTAAGATGACAGGAAGAATCCCCATTGCAAAAAAATACTGAATTCATTGCGGGAAATATCAAAACGTCAAACCATAAATTGAATTGTATGCATCAATTTCATCATCAAAGGAAGTTTTTACCTTTTAGTGACTATTATTATAGACTAATCGGCTCAAATTAGACAAGAACAGGGAGATTTTTAGTTGCGTGATTTTTTATCGTAAATAGCAAATATAAATTGAGGCTAAGATTGGAATTGCAGGATTTCTCTGCACCATGCCGATTACATGACCCGAATCAAGAAACGTACGAACCTGCAAGGGGAGCGCGTCCATGTCCGCCCGGATCGCGACGACGGGGCCGCCGCCGCCGCCGCCGACGATGGAGGCCACGACGCCGGTCTGGGCGATCGGCCACGCGTAGGGGACGCCGATCGCGTCGAGCTCGGCGCGGACGAGCTCGCTGGTGCGGTGCTCCTGGAAGGCCAGCTCCGGGCGCCGGTGGATGGCTCGCCGCACGCCGCGCAGCCACGCGGCGAACCCCGGCGCGCGCGTCGTGCCCAGGAGGTCGCCCGCGGGCGCCGTCGACGCCGCGCGCGGCGGGAGGTCGGAGACGACGAGGAGGAGGAGGATGGCGAGGGAGGGAAGAGGCAACGAGACCGCCATGGCCACCGCGGTTCCGGGCGATGCCACGGTGACTTCGAGTGATTCCACGACTGGCGGCCGGCGCACAAGGATTATTCTAGGTGATCAGTTCAATAAGGTTTCTAAACAAAATCAGTATGAAAAAAAAATACTTTTTTATAGTCTCGTAGAACAAACTCGTATTTTTTTTTTTCAGTTTTGCTTCCGTGTAGGCGCCTGCAATCCGGACAGAGCGCAGGCGACGATCCTCACCGTACACGTGTCATTTAGAAGTCGTGCGGGGGGAACCACGTGTCGCTGTATCCGTTTCAAGAGCCCGCGCATTGATTTTTGGGATTGCGAGGCATATATTGTGGTGTGAGTGGGTAGTGGCTGAGTGATAGTGAGCACCACCATGTCCGAACGGAATACGCATCGTATGGTCGGCAACGGCTTGACGTCGTTTCTGCAACCCAACAAGCTAGCCCGGACTTCGCAAAAAAAACACGTTAATCAGTAGGTGGTTAGTAATACGGTCGGACAAAGGATAAGAGCATCTAACAGCCTCTCTAAACCACCTTGTAAAACTTTTGACCTAGTCTGACTCTGAACGGCTAGCATACTTGGAGGAGAATCCAATTCAAGTCGTGGATCAAATTGAATTCTCGTATTATTTGTATATATTTGACGGGGCCTCAAATTCGCTTACCTTTAAAACCCGTCCTGTAAAGCTAATGATGATTGGACGCGACGGCGGCATTGCCGGCGACGGCAAAACGGCTCGGCATCAAACGGCGACTACGCTAGCGTACGACTCTGATCAAGACAACCACGACGAGGATGTTCTAGATGGTATTTTAAAAGGCTATATTGTATATTTACTAAAATTCCCTTAAGTTGCATTTTTAACTCGTTAATAAGACCATAAAATACCTACTTTAATTTATTTAAAAAATCCTTTAAGTCAGTGGAAAAATTATATTTTTTCCTAAAATGTAGACTAAATCTAGTATTTTCTGTTATTTTTTTGAAATTTTGGAGCTTATTTGCTATTTTAATTAGGAATTGCTAAACTAATCGTACTAATAATTTTACATAAAAGTGATTAGTGAAATATTCAAAACTTATATTTTTACTAGGTTCTGAACAACATCTAGTATTTATATAATTTTACCATAATTTTTTGGAAGTCTCCAACTATTTTTAATAAATCGAAATCATTTATCAGATTTTATAAACAGCTTAATTCCTAATAATGACGTCATGCTGACGTCACCTCGTCTTCAACCTCCGTCCAGTGCACTGCCGGCGGGAATGAAATGGCGATTGCGGGAGCTATGATTCACCTTTTGGTCGTTCTTGGGCTCTACGGATTCGTCTCGACGGAGTGCATCTAATGGTGCCAGCTACACGTTCGAAGGCGGCTGGACAAGGTGGCGCCATGAGCTGCAGCGGCGTTGGCCCACGGGATCGAACGGCAACGACGACACAGTAGGGTTCCGGTCAAGATGATGCATGAGAGAGCTTCAGGGAGTCGCAAGGATGCTCACTGTGGCCTTGGTGAGGACGGGGCACAACTTGGCTGGCTTGGCGACTTGCGGTCCCGAAACGGGACAGGGTAACGACGGCGAGGGAGCTCCGGCGGCGCACTGTCCAAATTGATTGAGGGGAAATGGAGAAGGGTTAGAGGGGATCCTATAGACGGAAGGAATTGGATCGAACGGTACCGTAGAGAGAAGAATCAGCGGCTATCGGCTCGGCTTCGCTCCGGCAAGCAATTCCGGCGAAGCGATGCGCCCGGCGACTTCGGCGTTGCACAATAGGCTCGGGATGTTGCTGTGAACGAAGGAGAAGGAGCAGGAGCGTTCGGGAGCGAAGCGGTTGAAGAAAAGAGGAAAAACGAAGCGGCGGCGGAATTTTTATACCGGCGGGAAGGATGCTGAGATAACGCCACACGAGGCCGACACCGAGGCAGAGTGAGGGAGTGAGCGGCGCTGGGAGGAGAGAGAGAGAGAGAGAGAGAGAGAGAGAGAGGGAAGATGAGGTGGGCTTTGGCCAGAAATCGACCCAAAAACGGCCCAACCAAGATCCAATTTGAAGAAATGCTCTAGAATTTGAATTTCACCAAAGTTTGATTACAGTTTCGAAATTTGGCTCAATTTGGGTGTTAGCAAATTGGATCAATTTGGGGTGTTACAATATTGTAGCCATTAATCTAGTATGTACAAACAATCAAGAGAAAAAATAGCTTTTTTCTTCCACATTCCTATATTTGTTTTGTTTCTTCTATTTGTGCATAATTCGAACCTTGGACTACAACTAGAAGAAAGATTGTATAATGCACTCTCGGCATTGAGTTCTCGAAACTCAAATCATGAATACGAGGACCGCGGCCACAGGAGGTACGAGGAAGCGAATGACTCGTGCAAACATTTGATCATCGACAGACAAACATACTGCACCAACTCGCCACCACGCCGGTAGGTCCAACCAAGACTTGCCGATCTATCCTAAGCAACAGCCGCCATATCCCTACTTCGTTCGCGCAAGATTAAGGGTATTGAATTGCATTGAATTCGCGAAAAGCAAAAGCAAAAAAAAAGTTTGAAAAATTATCTAAATATGAAAAAGAAATCAGGTATCTATCATATTTGATGCAAAAGGTTGCACCCAAGTTAGGCTCCTTCAATCCTTGATGAGAATTAGTATTTACTTTTGAGGTTATCTTGCTAATGCTCTTGCTCTTCTTGCAAAATTGTCAATTTTATTTTGCATGCTAGCTTGGGTCAAATGTGAGCTTCTAGATATGAATTTGATAGTCAAATCAAATTTGAGTAGCTTGGTGCATTTTAATGCTTCATTATCTATTGTCATAATCTGCAAAGCTCCTTAGCTTGCACTTCATGTATACATGCTCTATCTTATGCCAAAAGGAAAATTCGTCTCCTCCTAGTGCTCTCTTGACGGTTATATTGCCAAATGGGGAAGACGGGGGCTAATTTTAAAAATATTTGGCATAGGCATAGTTTGTCCAAAAGAGAGAGTTTAGGAAGCTTTTCTTTTATTGGCATACTTGGACATATTCCTAAAATGCTCGTTCTTTGGTCAAGTATATATATCTTGTGGCTTTGAAATTTCTGTTTTGAGTTCACTTTCGAAAATGTGCCGCTGTCAATTTATGGCTGAAGTCCTTAGGTACCATCCTTCGATGGTGGAGTCTATTAAAGTAGCATTTAGATATATCTTTGTAAAGGTTAGCGAAATCTATCTGCACTGGAATATTCCAAGATGTATTCTTAGTGTAGAAAAGTTTTGTGGCTAACTTGTCTGAAAGCTTTTTTTCAACTGGATGATTGATCAGTCAGTAAGGTTGTCAGTGGCTACCTTTTAGCGTTCCAGATGAATCTGGGTTGTGGTGATCTTAATTGAGAGATGCCATTGCAAAATCGTCAAATTAGGGATTTGTTACTACAAAGGTCAGTATTTCAAAAACCCCATTATAAATTTGTGAAAATTGTATAAATACTACTGTTGTACAATTTCACCCTCTCCACCTCTCTCATCCACTTTACCAATCTACACTTGTTTTTTCTCTCTATGAAATTTACTCTTCTTCCTCTTCTGTCCCTCATGGTCTCACTCCCTTCCACCTGGTTCACTTCCCTCCACCTCCATATCTCCCATCTCCACCTATGTCCGTCGCATCCACAGGTTCAACTGTTCCCAATGTCCTTCAAGCTAAATTTTGGTGAGGTGTGCGTTGGTATTGTTTAATTTGTTGCCGGTATACAATAAAGTTCAAATAAAAATTCAAAAAAAGCGTTGAAAGTTTAAAAAATTACAGAGTGTAAACTAATATTCTTTTATGCATTTAGAATTTTTTTTCATGTGATCTGAACTACAGATGATATTGATTTGAAAAGGAATTCTAATTAAAATAAACTAAACAACCAGAACGAAACTAACTTGCATGCCTTAGGATGACAGATGGGTCCAACATGTTTGGTGCGAGCGAGATAGGCTTGCCAATTCATTGGCACCGGAAAATCCCGTAGAATGGACGTCTACTCGGTGCAAATTCAATTTGGCTCCCCAATTCATTGGCAAGGTGTACTAATCATCGGCTACCAACCATACTACGACCAAATTGTATTGGTATGATCAAATATTGGTATGGTAAGTGAGAGTCATGAACCAAACACACCCGCCGTCTCCTCCATCGTTGAGCTCTGGCAACCTTGTGGGCATTTTGATTTTTAATTATAATAATATAATACAGTTTTCACAAATTTATCATGTCAATTTTTACAAATATAGATTTGTATGGTAAATCTTGACTTCATAACTTTGATGTGCAATCTATCCATTTACACCGGATCAATATAGTAGTTTTCAGAGCCATTTTGTTGCAGCACAAGCACTGAATTGTGGTGTGGAATTTATTTATATTGGAAGTTGCAGGTGCTCCGAGGTGACATAAGAATGCAGAGTGCAGAGCTTGCCTTCAAGAAATAATCTACACGGGACTGCAGATAAAACTGTTAAGGCTTCGAGCGCACATTGTCGATTGGCTGAGGGTATAGCTTTTCTTTCAATGTAAGGTCATTACTTATGTAATATAATTTGTAACTGAAATTTTAAGGAAAACACAGTTACTTTATGGTATCAGACTGCCTGTCTCCTTGTAGTTGGATGTCCTACTTTTTGAAATGTTCCAAATTCCACTTGAGCATCCAAGTCTAGATCAATGCCAGCAAAAATGTCTCAGAACAAGGTTCTGACACCATGCCAAATGTGTCCGAAAAAGAAGAGCAAAGCAAAGGTAGCATGACCAAAAGTGAACTAACCCCTTGGACTGCTGCGAAAACACCATCCGATTTCAAAGTAGCCCGATCTAATTAAAAAAATTCCCCTAATTGGGAACGTCTTACAGTAGCAGGGTCAGAATAACTTACTCCAATAAGTTCGCCACCATAGAACTCCACTGCCACGCCTACTTGCTTAACACTACATTTAGATTTTGCTCTTCTAAAAGGAACGTCCGCTCTCACAATTCCCTCTTCATCTACCAAAACCACCGGAAATGTTTCAAAAAAAAAAAAGGCATATGGCATACAAAAAGCTCGCTTTTTTTAATGTAACTTGCAACAAAAATTCAAGGATAACACAGCTGCTCAGCAATAGTGACAATATACGGCTCCAAACAAAATCGCCCTGTTCCTCAACCACAGATGAGTATAATTAATGTAAATTTTTTCACAATTTTTTGTACTGACCAGCACACCAATGTGATCTTTGGTCTACCAAGTACAGCAATGCTCCGGAAGCACCGTATTCCTATCAGTTCGAAGAATATTTTCAGTTTCAGAAATGAAACTGAAAGCAATCGAAATGTCGGTAAAATCTAACAAGATTCTCTAAATTCTAATGCCAAAGTTGCTAACCTAGGCATCCTGGACTGAACAAGTAATCACATGTCCAGGTTCAGTTCGTCGCAAATGCACCTTTATTCAGGTACTCCATTGCCACAGCAGCATGAAGGGCAGCTCCTACAGGAAGCACATCCTCATCGATCACAAAATAGGGCGAGTGCAGTGGACGCACCGTCTCCATGGTGGTCTTGTTGCCAACACCGATCATGAAGAATGCCCCTGCAAACCTCTGTGCGTAGAACGCGAAATCCTCGGCGCCCATAGTTTGGGCACTTACCTTGACATTGCCTTCTCCAAGTATGGCCTCAGCCACTTCCCTGGCATGATCATACATCCTTTTATCATTGACAGTGGCTGGGTATGGCCTGAGCTCGTCCTCCATGAAGTCCACAGTAGCAGTGCAGCGGTTCACGGTGACATGTGCTTTTATAATCTTTCCGAGGTACAGTTGAACAATGTAAGATTTTCTGGCATGATTAGCTCTGATAAACATGGTTTCAGATTGGTTGAACAAAAAGGGTGCTTATTTACCTCTTCGATCCTCTTCTTGAGATAGGATAGGCCTTCTGTTGTCAAACTCCTGAAGGTACCACCAAAGGACACCGACTCTGGAATGACATTGAAAGCATCACCTCCTCTCATGAATGTCACAGAGACCACCTGAAAGTAGCACAAGGAGAAGATCATTATCATTTCCAAATCGTCAAATAAGAGAGGCTATAAATGAAGAGAGTACAATTTGATGCAAGCATGCTAAGCATGTCACATACTGCTGCCTCTAGGGGATTAGTTTCCCGTGACACGATTTGTTGGAGGCTCATAATGGCAGAGGATGCCGTGACGATGGGATCAATGGAATGGTGTGGGATTGCTGCATGACCACCTTTTCCGGTGATTGTTACTAAAAACCGGCCCGATCCTGCAAGAAATGGCCCTGGCATGGAGGCGACAGTACCTACTGGAAGACTTGGGTCGACGTGCAACCCAAAAATGGCAGACACATCATCTAGAACCCCTTCTTCTAGAACAGTACCTACTGGAAGACTTGGGTCGACGTGCAACCCAAAAATGGCAGACACATCATCTAGAACCCCTTCTTCTAGAACATGGTAAGCCCCCGCATAACCTTCTTCTGCTGGCTGGAAGACAAGCTTCACGGTACCCTGATTGAAACAAGAGTTACCAAATTATAATTTCGATTTAGAACAGTATTTGAAGATTAACAGGAGTCTGGCAATTGGATTGATGCTGCTTGATGACTGTCAGTTATAAACACCCAAGATTCTTTCAGTGACGTTTCATATTGATCTAATTTTGTCATGGCAAAAACAAGCACCAAACCACAACCTAAGAAATTCTAGTGAATGTCTTAAAAGTACCTTGATGTCATCCTTCCGAGTTTGAAGTAGCTTGGCTGCTCCTAGAAGCATTGTTGTGTGAGCATCATGTCCACAGGCGTGCATTTTCCCACTTTCTTGGCTCTTGTATTCCCAATCTACAAATTCCTGCCATATCACAAAGGCATAATGATAAAACAGGTGCTACTGAAGTAATAAGAGCACTAACAAAAGTGTGCAATATCTAATATACAAGATTACAGGAAGAATCCCCATTGCAGAAAAATACTGAATTCATTGTGGGAAATATCAAAACATCAATCAAACCATAAATTGAATTGTATGCATCAATTTCATCATCAAACAAAGTTCGCGATCAAACCGGTGGACGCGAAAGAATGTCGAATATATCGGAATGGAGGGAGCAGTGATGCGACAGAATGTTGCTTGGAAAGCATTGCATCACGACAATGGAGGCGAAGCTGTGTCGCGGATACGAATGGCCAGGGTGCGGCATATTTTACCGTGCACGTGGTGCGTGGTGGCTGGCTGGGAAGCCTTGTTGAGGGCAACCAGAGTTTAGGTAAAAGGGTTGTGTAATACGCTGCAATGACTTCAAGGTAGAGAAGGTTAGATTTTTCAAGGTGGAGTTTGTTAGATTTTGTGTCCAATATGTGTACAAATAAGTTAAATGGACTCTGTGTTGTAATAGGCAGGGTTGATTTAAACTTGTAGTCGGACTCTAGTCAGACATCCACTATATAAAGGGGTAGTCTCGGTGTAATCAAGACAAGGACTATATAGTATCATAGGTTTGAGGGAGTCAGCGACTGACATATGACCGTAACCTGTGTAGCCGGTATGTTGCGGTATTATAGTTTGGGGAAGAGCGTTCATAATAAAAGCCCCGCAGAACGTAGACGCAAACTGAACCGCGTTACGAAACATCGTGTCTCCTGCTATCGTTCGTAATTTTTGCATTGGCGTAAATTCTAACAATAGATTAACCAGCTCAAATTAGACAAGAACACGGAGATTTTTAGTTGTGTGATTTTTATCGTACATAGCAAATATAAAATGGAGGCTAAGATTGGAATTGCAGGATTACTCTGCATCATGCCGATCACATGACCCGAATCAAGAAACGTACGAACCTGCAAGGGGAGCGCGTCCATGTCCGCCCGGATCGCGACGACGGGGCCGCCGCCGCCGCCGCCGACGATGGAGGCCACGACGCCGGTCTGGGCAATCGGCCACGCGTAGGGGACGCCGATCGCGTCGAGCTCGGCGCGGACGAGCTCGCTGGTGTGGTGCTCCTGGAAGGCGAGCTCCGGGCGCCGGTGGATGGTTCGCCGCACGCCGCGCAGCCACGCGGCGAACCCCGGCGCGCGCGCCGTGCCCAAGAGGTCGCCCGCGGGCGCCGTCGACGCCCCGCGCGGCGGGAGGTGGGAGACGAGGAGGACTTGGAGGATGGTGAGAGGGGGAGGAGACGACGAGACCGCCATGGCCACCGCGGCGCCGGGCGATGCCACGGTGACCTCGAGTGACTCCACGACTGGCCACCGGTGCACAAGGATTATTCTATCGCAATTGCTATTCTGCGTGAGTCTGCAATTAGCCAAAACGTATAGATGCAAAAAATTCCACTTTATTTATACTGTTTTTCCACATTTGCATTTATGGAATAAACGCTTCGCGATAGTGAAATTTTTTGCGCAAGGTCGATTTTTGTATAGATATATTTTGTTTTATGTTTATTATAGATTTATTTTGTTTTCTGTTTATTATAAATTTATTTTGTTTTCTATTTATTATAAATTTTGTTTTGTTTTTTATTTTTCACGTCGAGAGATTTTTTACTCGTATAATTTGCGAAATCGTGCGGGCGCAAAAAATTCCACTAAATTTCTACTTTTTTTTTCTATATTTCCATTTATTGAAAAAAAATGTTTTGCGATAGTAGAATTTTTTTGCCCGTGATGTGCATGCGTGTACGTGGCATGTGCCTGCTCAAATGCTGAAATTGTAGGCGCCTGCCCAATAATGCCTCCCTTATTCTATGTGATCAGTTCAATAAGGTTTCTAAAAAAAATGAGTATGAAAAAGAATCCTTTTTTTTAGTCTCGTAGAACCAACTCGTAGTGTTTTTTTTTCAAAAAAGGAAACCTGATCTTAACTAGCGATTGCGAGGCATAAATTTGTGAAGGAACCGCATCCGGGCCGTGTCAGCCTTAGACTAGGCGCGGCTATGGCAGGGATCCACTTAGGTCTTGTACATTTCAGCTTAACGTAGCATACCGTAACGTTTTAACAAAATTTGAGAGTATTTAAAAAATGGTTTAAATAAAAAATATTTTAAAATAGTTTTAGGATCTTTATGAGTATTATTAAAAACCTAAGAAAAATTATTACACTAAATAGGCTATATAAAAAAGATAAATTTCACTGAATGCTACACTAACCTAAAATGTACAAGGCCTTAGTTGGATTAGCCAAAACCCTAGCACCAAGCATAAATAAAAGAGGTTCACATCTAATATGTATTCATGAGAAAGCAATAAAGAATACTTCCTCTCATACATCTCTGTGTTCATCTGTGATTGTTCTTCGTCGTATACAATCTACGCACGCTAGGCAACCTCGTACTACAGCCGGTAGCGTGGTTGTCTAACACGTTATCAGCATGAAGCACTGACAAGTGACGCCGGAGATCAGTCGCCGACGAACTACATCGAATCATCATCCCCTACGTTGGCCTAGTCGGGACCCGTCGATCTGTCGTACGCGACAGTTTACACATCCCGTCTTTGCTATAACAATCAAATGTATAGATCAGCTTTTTCGCGGTTCTCATTTGAATCTATTAAAGAAAGTGTAGAGATCTCGTATATCCAATTGAATCTGACTGCCAATCCATTGGATCGACGACAAACATATGTAAAAAATCTAAGTAAATATGTGCATGCATGAATACGCGACCATCCGCGCCGCCGTGCGCTGCGCATGCATGAATACGCGACCATCCGCGCCGCCGTGCGCTGCGCATGCATGAATATACGCCGTGTGCTGCGTGGCTACGCCCAGAAGGCTGCGCGCGCCGCCCGCATCGCTGAAACGAGCCGCGCCGCCGTTGGCCGCGCTGGACGTGCCAGGGCCGCCACGTGCCGCCTGTTCTGCGTCGCGTCGATCCCGTGCCTTTCGCCGGCCGCACCCGAGCCGCCGCCGCCCGCGCCGCGCCTCGCCGCTCTGGAAGGCGACGCCACACCACCGCGCCGCTGGCCGCATCCGACCCCATCTCGCTGCCGTGGGTCAGTGGCGGTGGCTAGAGGAAACCCCGCGTGTCGGGCCGTGGCAAGCCGGTCCCCCAAGCAGACCCACGCGCACCCCATGGCTGGCTACCGCCCCACATGGGCCGCCCAGCGCCCCTCTTAGTGGGCCGTCTCGGCAGGCCACGCTGTGGGCTTCCCCTGCAGGCCACTATAGCAGATCATGAAGAAAGGGAGTGGGCCGCGGGAGAGAAAAGAAAAAAATAAAAAGAGGCGGCTTTGGGATGCGTTTTAAAGAAAAGAAGGCCATTAAAGCCGAAAAAGGAATAAAAGAAAATAATAAAAGAGCAAGTAAATTGAATTGGACTGAATACGAAAATTGCATGTGTATTTATTTTTTGTATTTACACTTTGATCCCTACAATTTATGAATTTATGAATTGAACATCTGGTTATATGAAATTGAATCTTGCATATTTAAATAAAATGTTTTGCTGCCATTTATTGTTATATGCAATTATTTGAAGAATTTACTATTATAATTTGCAATCATTATTTTAGCAATGATTTGCTAGAAATTACAACAATATTGTCATGCACAACTATGATTACCTCGGTAATCTTATGAATTTACATTATACAGATGTGTAAGATCAAGTTTTGGTATTGATGACAACAGGGACTTCAAGATTAAAGCTCTTGTGTTTCATAGTTTCTCTCTTATACTCTTTGCGTGAGTCTTCGTTCCTGCTCAAGCCTGCTACATCTACGTCAAGCATCGAGATATAAGATCAAGACGAGACAAGACAAGACACGAGAGAAGACAAGACAAGAGACAAGACTAGACAAGACAAGAGACAAGACAAGATAAGACAAGAGACAAGACAAGACAAGAGACAAGACAAGACAAGACAAGACAAGATAAGATCAAGACAAGACAAGACAAGATAAGACAAGAGACAAGACAAGATAGGATCAAGACAAGATTAAGACAAGACAAGACAAGATCAAGACAAGACAAGACAAGACAAGATTAAGACAAGACAAGACAACATAAGCTACAAGATCAAGACAAGACAAGACAAGAACCTACACCCTGTCATGACTAAGTGTCAAAGGACGTAGAAGAACCCGGATGCACAGTCGCTGTCGGACGGAGTCCGATAGTTATCAAACGGCGTCCGATGAGGAAGAAAATCCTAGACGACCCGGTTGCACTGTTCCTGTCGGACAGCTTCCAATGAAAGTCGGAAGGCGTCCGATGGACTAAAACTTGCACAGCCAAACATCCTCAGCGGCTAAGTCCCTTGCGAGTCCAAAACTCAACCTCACTGTCGGACGCGTCCGACCAGGTCATCGAACGCATCCGATGCCGGCTACGCCCGCTAGCAAACAGATGGCGTGCACTTTTTGTGCGCGCGCCAGCACTTCATCGGACGCGTCTGATGAACCTATCGGACGGCGTCCGATGAACCGTTTCAGAATTACTGCCAGCCGTCTGATCTTGTTCCAAGTTAATCTCATCCGTCCATTGGCCCAGCCTGAACCCTAGCACTATAAATAGGTGGGATTTCATGGGAGAGATTTGAGAGAGCTCATTTGTTCATCCCCAAGCTTTGAGAGAGTAAGAGCTCCTCCCTAGTTCATCCTTCACCTCCCTAGATCCAACATGAGAAATTGAGATTGAGAGTGGGAGAAGAAGAGGAAGAAGAAGAAGAAGAAGCCATACCTTGCCTCCTCCGGTCATCCCCGAAGTTCTTGAGCCTTCCCCATGAGTTCTTGGCCTAGCTCGATGGTGGGAGAGGTGGTGGTCTAGTTGTGCTTCCGATATTATGCTCTTGGATTCCTTATCACCGGGATTCAACTCCACCACAAGCTTTATCGACCCATGAACCGCAAGTAAACCCACCAACGTGGTGGTCATCGGCTAGGCGTAGCCGGTGCATCGTCTTCTCCATTGCGTCGGAGATGTGCTAAATCCTCGGTGTGCTCGAGGTCGACTTAGCCTGTGAAGTCGGGTGTTTTGGGGTCCTTCGCGTGTGAAGGCTGCCGATTCTTGTACAAGTTGGAGTTCCCTTCCGATGTGTTCGGGAACGAACTTCTTCTAGTGGATTGAGGATTAGGGACGAAAGGGTCCCGGGCTTTCCTGTGTGGCGAGCTTCCTCAACGAGAGTAGGTGCTTGCACCGAACTCGGTAAAAAGATCGGTTTGCCCTCTTGTCTCCTTTATTATTCGCACTTGTGTTTACTTCCGCTACTAGACTTGTGTAGGGCTCATTCGCTAGTTGGGTTCTTAACTTGACTAATTGACCAAGTTCAACAAGCGAATAAAATTAAAATAGTCCGATTCACCCCCCTCTCGGCCTTAGGTCCCTTCAAGATGTCTGGTATTGTAAGCCGCGAGTTTGAGGAGTTGGCCTCCCACGACAGGAATTACATCACTTGGGCATCGGATGTGAAAATTGTGCTTGGCGGTAAGAGCGCCGCCATTGGCATTGAAGCGGGCTTTGTTACGACAACACAGAATAATCAAGCACTGAATTTTATCAGGCATCACATGTCCCCTACTCTAAAGCATGAGTACATGGCTGAAGAAAATGCTACTAAGCTCAGCAGGACTAGGCTCGCCTTTGCAGATTTCAAAACCGTGGCTGAGTATAACTCTGTATTACATAGAATTGCCACAAATCTCTCTCATTGTGGAATTAAAATTAAAGAAGAAGAGAAGATTGAGAAGACACTTTCTACCTTTCACCCTAATGCCATACAGAGTGCCCGCATCTATCGGTAGAACGCTTATACTGAATATAGCGAACTGATCGATGTGATGCAAGTTGCGAAATCTCAAGGCACTGTTTTGCTTAAGAACTATAACTCGCAGGCACCTGGTAAGCAGGCGGAGGTAACGCCAACAAATACCAGGTCAAGAAGCCCAATAGAAAGAGGAATGGCAACTCAGATAAGGGGGAGGGATCAACCCGGAAAAGAAATAAGAAGTCCGATACCCAAGACAAGAAGAAGCCACAATCTAATCCATATGGTTAGCAAGACCAAGTGTGCTTTAAATGTGGTACTTGGGGGCATTGGTCCAAGATCTGTTGTGAATCTAAGAAGACGATCGCGGACTACATAGCCAAAAGGAAGGCACAGAAGGTGGCACACCTCGCCATCCTCGAGCAGCACGACCCCATGGAAGACGATGATCTTCTTGGGGAAGACCACGAGGCAATGAGGGTCTCCAACAAGGGTGAGCAGCCCTCTCTTGACAAAGAAGAACCCACCGCTGAGGTGACCAAAGAAGATGAAGAAGCCAGAGTAAAAGAAATTGTGGTCACAGTGAATGCCTTCTTCACTGAGTCTATCTAGTGCATTTATCAGAAGCATTACCCATCATTATGAATAAATTAGTGGTTGCATAAGAAGACAATTTATTTATGAATTACTGCATGAACTATGAATTGTAAGCTCTGAGAGCGTACCTTTTATTATCGTACTCTATTCACTTATTTCCAGTTTAAGTATGAATGCTTACGTTTGAATGAATGAATGAGAAGTGTGTATGAATGAATATATAATTGCAACTATGTAAATTATGTGTAGCGCCCATATGGAGGAGATTTGCATTGTTGACGAATAGCATCTTGAGAGAGACTAAGTATTTCCACTCATTGAAAAGAACACACGCCACATAACCACAATTTCTGGCAGTGGTTCATGTGTTGTACATTCCGGCTGGGCCACTATTGTATTGCCTATGGGTACTTCATTGACAATTGAACAAGCATTGTTGTACCTTGAATCTACTAGGTCTCTCTTGAGTTTTCGTGACATCTGTGCCAATGGTTTCCATGTTGAGATCACTGAGGAAAATGTCAAAGATTTTTTGTGCATGGTGAAGCACGACGGATGTGAGAAAAATTTATGAAAAATTCCCTTCATTTGAAATTGGGCTATACCACACTAGAATTAAAGGACCTGACACCTACACACCTCTGAAAAATTTCTTTTGTAAGTGCTGAACTCTTCTCTCTATGGCATAGTAAACTTGTCATCCGATCCTTACCATGATGAGAAAAGTAGTTGATCCTTACCATGATGAGAAAAGTAGTTAACAACTCTCAGGGTCATGTAGTTAGTGTAAAGAATATCCCAAATCACGAAGATTTTGTATGCAATGCCGGTGCCACCGGGAAATTAATCACTAGGCCCTTGACCATGAAGGTGCAAGATGAAATCCCTATGTTACTTGAGCGCATTCAAGGGGATATTTGTGGTCTCATACAACTTATGTCTGCCCCATTCAGATATTTTATGGTGCTCATAGATGTCTACTCGAAGTGATCTAATGTGAGTTTACTCTTCACCCGAAACCACGCATTTGCAAAATTGATCTCGCAGATCATATGAATAAAGAATACTTTACCTGATCATCATGTGCAGTCCATCAGAATGGACAATGCCAGTGAATTTACTTCTAAGGCATTCGATGATTATTGCACGGCATCAGGAATTAAATTAGAGCAGTCCATGCCACATGTTCATATCCAAAACGGACTAGCAGAAGCACTGATTAAAAGAATTAAATTTATTGCATGACCGCTCTTGCTGGGTTGTAAACTACTAAATACGTGTTGGGGACACGCAATCCTACACGCAACAACATTATTGAATTTTAGACTGTCATCATATAACATCCAATCACCTATGCAATTCGTATAGGGGGTCACACCGAAAATTTTCCATTTAAGAAAATTTGAATGCTTGGTGTATGTACCGATACCACCACCATAGCGAACGTCTGTGGGGCCCTCCGAAAGCAGAGGATATACGTTGGTTATGAGACTGCGTCCATAATCAGGTACCTTGAACCCCAGACGGGTAATTTGCATACCGCTCGCTTCGCTGATTGCATCTTTGACGAGGATAATTTCCCGTCATTAGGGGGAGATAAAGAATCCTTACCGGAAGAATGCCGGAAAATAACATGGCAAGTAGCAAGCATTCCCGCGCATGATCCCCATACGACAGAAGCAAACGAAGAGGTTAGAAAGATCCTCGATTTGCATACCTTAGTAAATGAAAAGTCATATCATTTTTGTGATTCTCGAGGTGTGATAAAGTCGCATGTGCCAACACGCAATGCACCAGAGAGGGTAGAAGTGCCAAAGAATCAGAAAGGCACCCCTCAAACTGCTCCGAGGCCTCAAAGAAAAAGGGCAGTGAATCTGGATTCTCAAACTTGGAGTGCCCGGAGATGTCCGGAGAAAAAGGGTAACGAGTACTTATCGCAACCAGTCACGAAAATGCCCCGTAATAAGAAGAATAAGAAGGGGGAGTGTAGAGACGGAGTCAAGTCCCTTCTATGCTTTACCTGTTCTAGTCATTGGATCAGTAGCTAGAACACACAGATATACAGCTCTTGGATCATAGCCATCAAACGAGCTCTTGAATCATAGCCATCAAATGAACAAACTTTATTACATCAAAATATTAGCCAAGATGGCCTTTACATCAGAGTATGCGCCAGCGTGACGTTTATTACAAAAGGTAGGCACACAGCCAAGGCTATGACTTGTGTAAGTGGTGTATACCTACTCGACAATAGGGGTTGGCTATGACTTGTGAGGATTCCAAGGCTAGTAGACCATTCCTATTGGGCAACTTTCGGGTGTGCCATTGGGTGCGTACATATGCCTCGACAATAAGGGTGGCTATGATTTGTGAGGATTCTAAGGCCGATAGAGCACTCTTATTGGACGACTTGTGTGTGGGACGACAGTGAAGGAAGCACTGTGTGTGTAGTAATTTCCCTAAGTCCCCTTAAGGACCGACTCTTTGTGACTATTCTCCCTCGCCTTACAGTGCGACCCTGGATGTGGATAATGGTAACGCCCTAGTTCGCTGCTCAGAGAAATTGGTTTGGGTTCGTCTTCCTAAATAGGGGTGGTTCATGTCTCGTGAGGTGAATCTGCGGTTGGTGGGTCACTGAGTGTGCGGGCCTGAATTAGCGGATCCGGGTAGTGGCTTTGTTCTATTCACCAGTTTACTAGGAATAGGGTTCCAGGAGTAAAGTGTACAACTCCGTAGAGTTTTGGCCATACTGTCATGACAGCCGTGCTCACGGTAACAAGCGGCAAAGAGGATCTTAAACCGATAGTCCCACTGTGTCTTAACTAAAACGTGTTGTTGAGAAACTGATGTGTTTTTGTAACACCTGATTGGTGAAGCTCGATGGGGTTTTGGGGGTGTTTCGAGTGGTGAAGCTCGGTGTTGTTCTGGGTATTCCGAGCGGTGAAGCTCGTGGCATGAAAATACATTATGGATTAGATGAATCTCATGGGTTAACTAATTTATGAAACTGCTTTGTTCTAAATTTTAAAAACAAATAAGTTAGGAATTTATGCTGGGCAAAAATAACCACCCTATCCTATTGTTCATGCATTACATTTTAAAAACGATAGTTTGTTGAGTATTCGCGAACTCACCCCGCCTTTCATGCGGGCTGCTCATTCGAACTACTAGGTTGCAGCCAGAAGAATCTTTATTCAGAAGGGGAGTTCGAGAAGATGAGTTTTCAAGGGAACGATTTTAGCTTGGGAGTTCAAGACAAAGTCTATCTTGACGTCTACGAGTGCGCCTCTACAGTTTTGCCTGTGGGGTTTATTTGGATCTTCATTGTTTATCAGTTGTAGTTTGTTTACATCTAAAGTCTTTCGCTTTTGTAAAGCTGTTGAGCCAAAACAATTGTAATATTTGCCATGTTTGCAAGCACTCTGATGTAATAAAGTTTATTCGTTGGATGGTTATGATCCAAAAACTGTATATCTGAGTGTTCTAGCTACTTGATGCATGGACTCTAATCATTTTTTGGTCCCTACATATGACGATGCTCCAATCCAACCATTGAATGTCAGCTAGTCTTGGTCAAAATCTGGCACAGCATCATTTTGATCCTATAGATAAACCGGACCCGATTCTTCTCTTAAATACAAATAACCAGCATAAGTCCTTATAATGATGCAAGGATATTAACAAGAACAGGGTGGCATTAAGAACTATTCTAGTCGGATTATTTAAAGTGTTTAAAAACAGATTTGTAAAGCAATTACTAATGATAGAAATTCCCAACAGAACACTTAGAGCTCGGCTTCCAAAGCCCCTCAATAGAACAACACATGCCTCGAACAATTCAAACCAAACCAACCCATCAGATTAAATTGTCAACACATGAGACTATCATGTATGACCTTCCTCCTCTCCATGACCGTGGGAACAACTATCATGATAGTTTTAACTCTACAGAGTGTAGCACACTTTACCCATAAGCCAAGTGGTACTTTTATGTCTTACCTTTCCTTAGCATCATAAACCAAGTAACGATACAAGGCGATTCATTAGTTTCTTCTGTTAACACTGGTACGGGGCCCCCTCTTGAGCCAACGGACTGCAACCCAATCTTTTCAAAGTACCGTGCGCTAACAGTTTTCCCTAACTACTAAGCCATGTCTAGCACATGTTGGCTGACATGTTAGAGCTAGCACTTATTGTTGTGCTTTTTTGGTTCGGTCGGATAAGTATACGCCAAGGGTCTTTAGACCAAGTTGACTACCTCCACCACATACCTCATGTCACAAAACCACCTGATTTGCCACCTTTAGTCTGCCCACACCATGTAGGTTTTAGTTGATTAAGTTATTAAAAGTAACTCGGCATCTCCAATTATACTAAATTACAAGAGTAAATAAATGATGATCAACCTAATCAACTAGCAACCCATAAGCACTAGCAACTATGCACAAGGATATGCTAGGAATAACTAAGGCAGCTAGAAACAGACTAAATTAATAGGGTGAATGACGCTATGTGAACATATCACGGTTCTAACCAATCCCTTTATTTCATGCATGAAATAAAATAGATAAAAAAATAAACGAGTAAGTTTCGCAAAATAGGGAGCAAGGATGCAATCTATCTTGCCTTGGTAATACTCTGTGTTTTGGGGTCCTCCTTTGGTTGCTCCTGAAAACCTCCCGAGCATTGCACATAGTAATGATCAACACGTGGATGCAAATGTATAAGAACAACAAAACAATCAATAGAACATATAGTACATTAAAATATATAAAATTCTATGCTTTTATAGGAATTATTAGCTCTGAAATCAATTAATTTTGATTTCAGATGCTCACTAAACAATCCTGAAAGTTTCGGATAAATCAGAAATTACAGAAATAAATAAACCGGTTTCTGTGGACTACATGAGCCTCGGGTATCTTCACGGAAGGTCCATTAGGTAACAAACGGGGGCGACTCGAGCCGGCTGGAACAGGACGAGAACCACTCGGACTACATGTGACTTGGACGTCAAGGATAGTCTTGAGGATAGCGTTTAGCTCCGTGTGATTAGGGGATTCGTACCTGTAAATATTGGTGCGTATACGTGCTGGATACTTGAAAGATAATCTTGGTATAGAGTATCATATTAGACCATGTCACCTTATCCCCCTGGACTATATAAAGGGAGGGGTAAGGGCCGTATAGGCATAAGCTCTTCAATCATCAGATCACCACCATCATAATTCCAGAACGCAGGTTTAGGGTATTCCCTCCGTCGTGAGGGCCTGAACCTGGATAACCCTGTCTTGTGTTACCATCGAGCTTGAGATCTAGCGCACAACCCCATTCAAATCTATTGCCGACGATAACCCTTGGTTGAACACCCGTCGACAGTTGGCGCGCCAGGCATGGGGGCGTCAAGATCGTCGTCAAGCTTGATGGCATGGTAAAAGTTGTTGCGCGTCGTCTTCGCACCAGGGCAAGCATTACGCTTTGGATCCCTGGATTTTGTGGCCGACGGCATTGGCAACCTTCGTCTCTCCTTCCCTGGAGAGATCCCATCTTAAGAAGGTACCTACGCTTTACCATCTCCTTTATTAGCTAGGACTGGAGAATTCTGCAGCCACTTTTGCCAGATCAATGAGCCGACAATTCCATCCCGCATCCTTCTCTAGAGCGGGAAGAGAAGGACTCGGCGCCAGTGCTTCCCTGATTTCGGACAGGATCCAATCTGGGAGAGTCTCTCCGTCTCAGATTGAATCTCCCTTCGGGTTCAGGAACTCTGCCACAACTTTCACGCAGACTTTCCCCAAACTCTGGAAAGGAGGTGACCACACTGAGAATCAACCTCATATCCACATCGGAACAATCCGATTGGATCCGACTGCTTTTGTGGGTGTCATCAATGGTGGCCAACCTCTCGGACAAAGTGAGTAGGTCAGTTTCTCCTAGTCAGACTCCAAGTCGGACAAGAGTACAGAGATCTTCAACTACAACGAAGTTTTCGTCCTCGGCGTAAGCGATCATCACTCCACTTCCTAGCGCGTCGGGGACAAAGCAACCGCCACGGAGGCGGCTGAGGCGGATTAGTGCCACACGAAAGATCAAGATCGCATGCGCCAGCTTTGAATCTGCGGCCGCAACGTCCAAAATGTTTTGCGGACGGTAAAGCTGATGGAGCATGACGTTTATACGACACCGCAAGCCAACATTGTCGCTTCGAAGACTCTTCTAGAGACCATGGGTCTGCAGCTTCCGGAAGACAGTCCGCACATCCAAACCTTGGCTCGGGCGAAAACCATGGACGAGATGGCGGCCATCCAATAGAATGAGGCGCACCTAGCTTCAACTGCACCCGTGACGGCAAACAGCCGTTCCGTCACAATCGGAGCAAGGCACGCACGTCTGCAGCTGGCGGGCCGCATCGATCAGCGTGCCACGACCTCCACCATGACATATGATGAGGACATTACCCCTACCGATGCATCCACTCTTCCATCACCTGTTGTGCAAGGGCCAATAATAAGGGCACGTGCGCGACAACTAAACCACCAGGTGGGCTAGGCATAGCAGATGCATATCATCTCCGTTTGGGGTGTTCAAGTACATTACAGAGAAGCCCTCGACGAGACCTTTCCAACGGATCTAGTCGCAAGTCCAAATTCTTTCGAAGTTGATCACAATCGTCGGAACAAGAGGTGACCAGATTCTGTTGGGCCGCCTGGCGCTGCGTCACCTTGTCTTTTGGGATTCGGCCCGTGTATCCCGCGCAAAGGGGGAGCAAACCCTAGCCGCTGCCCCTTCTGCCTATTAAAACCTCGTAGCCATCATTGTTAGACTTGGGTTTTGCTTAGATATTTTTCTGCCATCGCAGTATCGCCAAACTTCGGTTTGTGGAAACCCAACTTCGTGATCTTTATATCAATCTGCAATTTCGAGATTGTTTCTTCTTCGTTCTTGCTTGTGTTCTCGATTCGCTTGCAGGAACTAGCCTTCATGGTGTGAGGTCAACCGTGCGCTTGCGTGGTTGATAACGAACGGAGATGGTGGTGTAGCGATTGTAGGCCTAGATCGGTGTTGTTCAAGGTCGGATCGTCAACGTCGAGTCTCCACCAATCGTGTTTATCCCTACCTGTCGGAAGATCGGGACCAATCGTGCTACAGTGGTGTTCTCAATTGTTGCTAACATTTGCTACCATAACTGCCTTCCGAGCTACACAAACTCCTCGTCAGCACAGGATCATACCTTGCAATCGCTTTGCTCATCGTTCACCTATCATCATCACCATCAAGCAGCCGGTTGAACCCACTGTAGCATTGGTAAGAACCTTGCAAGAGTGAGGCAAGACGCCTAAGAATTACCAGCCACTTGCCCAAGACTGGTAGTCGATAGGGATAATACTTTTGTGTTTTCTTCTGTTTTATTACTACAATGACAGGGCCCCAGACAAGAGCTAGAACTAGGGAGATGATGATTTTCAAAAGCTATTCCAAGATCTTACTAACGATCTAGCACGGAGGGACAAGGAACTCAAGGATGCTCTTTCTAAAACAAACCGAGAAGTGGCCAAGACAAACCGAGAGATTAGGAAAGACATCGCGAAGGTCCAGCTAGATAATCAAGAGGGCATTGAGAGGGTTGATCATCGCATCTCAGACCTTGCCAATAGGGTTGAGGTCATGTAGAACCAGCAGCCTCCAACTGGAACCACTGTAGATGAAGAAAATGAAGATGATGAAGAGTCCCATACCAACGCCGAACATCGCCCCAATGAAGCTGCTATGCATCGCGTGGAGCGAGATGTTCCACAAGAGGGGCGCTTCCACCCCCGACGGCCAGGTATGAAATGTAATAATGGTCGGAATGTTAACAATAATCGCAACAATGATCAATTTGCTAAAGTTAAGTTTACCATACCTCCTTTCTCTAGAACTTATGACGCTAAGGCGTACCTAGATTGGGAAATGACTGTTGAGCAAAAGTTTAATTCTCACCTTGTCCCTGAAATTTATAGAGTTAGACAAGCCACTAGTGAGTTCAACAATTTTGCTATAATTTGGTGAAATGAACTAGTAAAGTCTAACATGCTAAGGCATAAATTTGCAGCCAATTCTTCGAGTCCCTCTCGTCATCGAACTTGTCGATGCCTTTGAAGTTGAAGCTGTCGGTCCAGACCACTCGGCGAAGATCCGGGGTGTATGCCCGAATTCCTTCCAAGGGTCGTGGCTGTCGACGCCGTGGGGATATGCTGCGGCGCTCTCGCTGCGGGCCATGGCGTGGTGTTCTTGATGGTGATCGTGCCGACTGGCGACACTTTCAGCATGGTCGTCATTGCGCCGACTGCGATAACTGCGGGTGTTCCGTTCGCTGTCGATGCGTTCCCTCCTCCTGGCTTCTATGTCATAGCGGAGGTCGTGGCTCGTCGATCGGTGTGACCCGCCGGTGGCAGAGACGCGCGCCTTTCTACGATTGCGCGCGAAACGTCTGTTTGCCGTCACAGTCTTGGTCGGAGCCGGTCTCACCTCGTTATGTGGATGGATGCCATCTCGACCAGGGCTGTTGCTCAAGCCAAGGTCTGTATGAGCGGGCTGTCTTCTGGAAGCTGCGGCACCATGGTCTCCAGAAGATTCTTCGAAGCAAGGATGTTCGCTTGAGGAGTCGTGTAGACGTCATGATCCCTCAGCTTCACCGCACAAAGTTCATTCTGGACGTTGCGGCTGCAGATGCGGAGTTGGCGCATGCGATCTTGATCTTCAACGTGACGCTGATCCGCGTCGACCGCCTCCGTGGCGGCGGCTTCTTTCCCGACTAGTTGAGAAGTGGAGTGGTGGTCACCTGCGCCGAGGACGAAGACTTCATTGTAATTGCAGATCTCAGTGCACTCGGTGGACTCAGAGTCCGAGTGAGAGAGGCTGACCTGCTCGCTTTGTCCAATGGTTTTGCCAGCATTGATGACACCCATGAACGTTGTCGGGTCCGATCGGATTGCTCCGACTGGATTAAGAGATCGATTCTCAGTGTGGTCACCTCCTGTCCCGAGTCTAGGGAAGGTCTACGCGAAGGTCGCAGCAGATTTCCTGAGCCCGAAGGGAGATCCAATCTAAGATGTTGAGATTCCCCCGGATCGGATCGTATCCGTATCCAATCACCGCCGAGTCTTTCTCACGTACTTCGAGGGAAGGTGTGAGGTGGAATTGCCGGCGGATCAATCTGCCGAAAGCACCTACCGAGTTTTCCAAGCCAAACGGTAAGGGAGATGATGAAACACAGGTACCTCTTTGGAGGGTGATCTCCCCAGGGGGAGAGATGGAGATTGTCGATGCCGTCGGCCACGAAATCCAGGGATCCGAAGCGTAGAGCTTGTCCCGTCGTGAGGACAACGGACAGCGAACTTGGAGAAGCCATCTAGCTTGAACGATGATCTTGACGCAGGCCCCTACCTGGCGCGCCAACTGTCGACTGGTGACTAATCGGGGGTCACCGTCGACAATGAATTTGTTGCGGGATATGCGCTAGAACCAAACTAGATGGTAACACAAGACAATGATTTATACAGGTTCAGGCCCTCAACTCGGAGGTAATACCTTAGTTCTATGCTCTGGGATTATGTGTCTGCGTGAATTCGCAGATGAAGATGATTCTATGACCCCTACCCCTCTCTTTATATAGTGTAGGGGGATAAGGTTATATGGCTCTATCCAGTACATGATGTCAGATTCTGTTATATCAGCACATGATATGCACAAATATTTACAGGTATGAATCTCCTAATTATATGGAGCTAAACTCTATCCTTGGGAACATCTTTGGCGACCAAAGTTATGTGTAGCCCGAGTGGTCTTCATCCCTATCCAGCCAGCTTGGATCACCCCCCATTTGTTACCTCATGGGCCTTCTAGAGGACACCCGGGGCCGATATAGTCCACAGAGCCCTAATTTTTTTTGTTCGAAGTTCCTAGTAGACCTTAGCACAAGAATTTTCATATTTTTTCTACAAGGAGTTTGGATCTGAAATTTGAACGAAGGATTTATGACTTATTCACACATAGGGAGCAAAAGTCTCATAATTTTTGGAGCCGATTAAAGCCTTGGTCCACTTCTATGACGAGAGAAAAATTATTGAAAGAATACGTTTTACTTTTTCGAAAGTAGATTTGATTGTGTGCTTTGTTCTCTTTTTGCTTTTTTCTAAAATAGTTTCAGTTGTTTGGTTTTTTCTCTTTTTTAAAGTGGTTTTAATTGTTTGGCTTAGTCTCTTTCATAAAGCTAATTTTGAATTTATTTCTTCTTACTTGGGCACTAGGTAATCAAGATTGTGAATGAAAAATCTCACATATGTGAATGGATTTTATCCACACAACTTAGAGGTACAAACAATTGCTAAGTGTTTGGATTTAGAGTGGAGGTGGATTCGAGTCTCTCATTCACTTCCTCTTATCGCCGTAACTTGGTTCCCCTGTGGTGTCAGAGCGAGGTTACACTCTTTTTCTTCATCTTCATTGATCCGTTGAGCCTTTCCTATTCTTTGAGCTATGACGGATAAGAGGTACTCAAGTAAGCAACATATATTCTCCGGAGCCGACTTTCCCTTTCCGAAGATGAGGATGGATTCCTAGGTCATGGCATAAGGGTACTCTATCTGGTTGAAGATTGCAAATCTTTGCACAATACCTAAAGAGTTACATCTGCGGTTCAGTCTGTTGTTGGGCTGAATGCGAAGGGTACGTACATGCTGATTCAATGCTCGAGTTGGAATGAGTATGCGCTCATCGCTCGTCACATCTCCGCTCATGAAATCTAGACTACCCTCTGAGCATAACATGAGAGATCAAAATAGTAGCGAGGCTAAGGGTAAACTAAGAGCGAATGTTAGATGCTTTGGCACCTCCAGACATGCCTATCCATTTTTAATGCCGGCTTCCCCTCCAGTACCTAGACCTTCAATCAACCAGGTTAAGGAGGGTGAACGTCATGCCAATCATCAAAGGGTTTTTAAGTCCATATTAGAAAAATAAAACCCTAAAGTGACAACCCCTAGTTGTCATAGAAAATGCGGCCTTCACATGTGAATTTGTTGGGCTGGTATTGCATCATTATATTTCCTTCAGGTAAAGTTGGAAATTAGCGTTGACAAAGCTTTCCATGAATATACTCCGTATCTTAAATATAGTACAAGTTCCAAGTTGGTGAATGTATCATCATCAACTTTGTGCGGTAATACAAACAAGCTAATCGTATATCTAAAAAATATATTCATCGTGATATATATGATCTTCATTTGTGCTAAATAAAATGATTGCCAATAATATTTGTCATGAAGATTATAACAGCAACATTTCAATTCTGACTCTAGAATGGGCTTCCACATTTCTAAATACGCCACCTTCATTGTTGAAGAACCTAAAGCAAACGAAAATGTCATTTCAATTCAGTTCACATTGTAGTACAAGCAAACAAAATGCTACACTGAATTCAACTCACCACCATGGAAGCTTAACAGTTACCATTAGAATCCCCAAATTGCAATTAAGCTTAGTGGCCAGTGCAGTATCATACCCATTCATGTTTGTTCAAGTACTCGAGTGCTACAGCAGAATGAAAGGCAGCTCCAATGGGAAGCACATCCTCATCAATCACAAAGTAGGGGGAGTGAGTTGAATGTATTTTTTCCATGGTACTCTCATTTCCTACTCCAATGGTGAAGAAGGCACCAGCCATTCTTTGTGCATAGAATCCGAAATCCTCTGCACCCATGAGCTGGGGGGCGACCTTGACATTCTCTTCCCCGAGGAAGCTCCCAGCCACAGACTTCGCAAGAGTATACATCCCTTCGTCATTGATGACTGCCGGATATGGCCTCATCTTCTGCTCCATGAAGTCCACGGACGCAGTGCAGCAATGTACAGATGCCTGCCCTTCTACAATCTTCCACCAGCATCAAGATTGAGTTTACTCGGATCAATTGGGCTATCCTACAAAGCAGTTCACGTTGCATAGGAGTTTACCTCTCTGATCCTCTTCATCAGATATGACAAACCTTCATTTGTCATGCTCCTCAAGGTACCACCAAAGGTCACAGACTCGGGGATAACATTATAAGCTCCACCTCCTTTTACAAAAGTGATAGATACCACCTGAATGTTCAATAGGCAGAGGCACTCGTTATTTCAAAATTTTCTTACACTTATGTTGTTCAGTCTGTAAAGAATGAACTACAAAAGAATTGTACAAAAATCACGTACTGCACCCTGGAGGGGATTGATTTCACGTGCGACGATCTGCTGAAGACTGAGGATGGCAGTGGAGGCAGCTACAATAGGATCAATGGCATCATGGGGACTTGCAGCATGCCCGGCTTTCCCAGTAACTGTTGCTAAGAATCGACCTGATGTCGCAGCAAAGGGACCTGGTCTGGATGAAACAACACCTACTGGATTAAACGGATCAACATGCAAGCCAAAAATGGCTGACACACCATCAAGAACACCTTCTTCCAAAACGTAATAGGCACCAGCATTACCCTCCTCTGCTGGCTGGAAAACAAGCTTCACAGTGCCCTGATGATAGAAACAAGAACCATACAAGTAGTGAATTTTAAAAAAAGAACACCACTTAAAAAACTCACTAAAATATGTGAGTTAATCACAAAGAATAAATTAAAATTAAAATTTGTCATTTTTGTATAACCCAAATGATGTATTATTTTGTATTCATTTTTGTGGGGTTTTAAATGGTTCCTCTCGGAGTTCTAAAATAATTTTTGTACATTTTTTTGGACATTCCAAGACCTCTATTGAGGGGTCATAACTTTTTTCAGATTAAAATTTTCAGCTATTTTAAACTCAAAAGAACAAGGCAATACATTGGATATCTTACAGCCATTGGTAGCATGCATGAACAGTATCATGTGAGCCCTACCAGTGGCTAAATGAGCGCAAGCACTGTACCCTCAGGCCTCAAACCCATACCCTGCCAATCCGTACAACAACAGCACGTGCTTAAGTTTCCCAAAATATGATTATTGTGATATGTGACACGCCTATTGTCATGTCCTTGATAAGTGAAGCTACACTTCACTCTTTCAAATAAAAGCTAAGATTTCTCATTGGATATTCTTCAAATAACGTATGTCTAAAAAGATCCCATCTTCACGATACAGGAATTTCAGTGTGCACAGACTACAGTTAGCATACGGCATGCAGGTAGTGTTCTACAACAATCCAAATTTCACCATGGTCCAATGAAATTAAAGTTCATATATAATGGTCACATAATACTCTGAGGTCATTCTTCCGAGACTGAAGTAGCTTAGCAGCTCCTAGAAGCATTGTTGTGTGAGCATCATGTCCACAAGCATGCATTTTCCCACTTTCCTGGCTCTTGTATTCCCAATCTACCAATTCCTACCAACAAGAAAATTATCATAGCAGATTATTAGGCCATGAAAGCATAACAGTAAGGATTTTGCAAATGACAATGAAAAAACACATGAAAATGTGATAGTAAAGATAATATATGTATTGGGAATAAGGTGAATGATTAACTACATCTCAAGTCCAAGAAAGATTTTGACCAGTTCTTCTTCAATCTTAATTGCTACACAGATGTCTTCCTATTGAACAGACATCAAATTAACACATAGCTGATATGACACCTAGAGGTCACACCTTCTCCATTCGATTAATAGGTAAAAAATGTTTTCTTGATTTTCCTTTCAGATTATGTTTCCCTGATATATATTCCCTGTGCTTTTCAAACAAAAATTAAATAGAGAATTTGTCTGTTCATGAGTGATGTTCTGTTGCTCTGACAATCTTAGATTTTAATTATGTTAATTCGTTTTGATGGCATCCACACCTATACCTGTATAGTACAATGTAATATAGTTCTTTCAATTTGTGGATCAACACACTATTCTTGCCCAAGCATCTTCTATTGATCCAAATTGTTCATTCTCTATGGATATTATCCATTGCAAATCTTTGTATTCATAATTTGATACAACACAAACTGTAACTGCATGTGTACCGTATATTCCTTACAAAATTGTGAGATTCTATATGCATCCCTCTATAATAATAGTTGTCAATTTTGATCTTAATCATGCCACGTGAAAGCACGTGCTTCTACCAGTGCTTCACAAAGAAGTCATGGAAAGAGCGCTGCTTGATTGGTGATGATGTACTGCATCTGCCAGATAGCACAACATAACTGGATAAAATAGTGAGACACATTACAATTAAGAAGTGATTGTATACTAGAACACATCACAGGAATAGAAAAATGGAAAGCCAACGCTGGAATAGCAGAGAAGAGATAAACTAAATGGAGCCCCCATGGTCCATCGAATTGTTATGTGCGCTTAATTTCGTTAAATCATTTCTCAACTTTCTGACTTACACAAAGAAATCCCCAAAAGATTTGATTCAGCTATATTAAACCTCACATGATCAAAGGATTCATCTTGCCACTAAAATAATTGTGTGTACCATAAATTTTCCCCTAAACTTGTGCATGACATTTCAACGATACAAATTTCTACATTTCAGATCTCCAAGATCGGCAGTGAGAAAAGTTCACCTCTAAACCCATCTGTGGCAAAATCCCAAACGGCCACATCTAAACCCATCATATAAGGGATGAATCCACGGCGGCCCAAATGGCGCCGCACGGTTCATCGTTCGAAGGAAGACAAGAAACGTACGGACCTGCACGGGGAGCGCGTCCATGTCCGCCCGGAGCGCGAAGACCGGCTCCTCGCCGGAGCCGATGGTGGCCACCACGCCGGTACGGGCGACCGGCCAGACGTAGGGTACGCCGATCGCGTCGAGCTCGGCGCGCACGAGCTCACTGGTGCGGTGCTCCTGGAAGGCCAGCTCGGGGTGCTGGTGGATGCGCCGCCGCACGCCGCGCAGCCACGCGGCGACCCCCGGCGAGCGAGCCGCCCGCAGGAGGTCGTCGGCGTGGACGTCCGCCGCCGATGAGGCAAGCGAGAGGTGGGACACGATTACGAGGAGGAGGAGGAAGAGAGGAGGGGAAGAAGCGGCCATGGCTGGAGAAGTCCGAGGCTGGTTCGGGCGTTCGGCTGGTCAGCTGAATGAAAAGGATGCCGTAGCGCCTCCTTTTTGTTCCAGTCGCCAAAACGTTCCGTTGCAGGAAAGTGCGGCACACCGTACACGAAACGCTACAGACCGTTGCAGGAAACTTGCACGTGCCCATCTTTTTTTTAAAAAAAAAACTTATCATTAAATCAATGTCCATTTTACAGAGAGACCCTCACACAATTTGAAAACCAAAACTTTTTTCTGATAAGGGTTTATTGGTAAAATTATAACATCCTCGTCTTCATTAACTTTGGGAACCGCCCTAGTAAACCACGACATCAACTTCTCCATCCTCATTCACCACGTGAAGCAGATTTGATAGATTAACATTAAGACCCTGTTCTTTTGAGCTAATCTGAACAGCTGAACGGCTGAAATAATTGAACTTCGGGGCTTCTCGAGAAAGTCTCGAGATTCGGATCCATTTCATTTGACTTGCTTTCTAAAGTGTTAGGACCCACCTTCAAAACAACGAAAAACGGACTCAAAAAACTCAAAACACATGCCTTTTTAAACGTAGATAAGTCGTTAAGCTTTTAAGCCGTTAAGCTGTTAAGCTAAAAAAACTGGGCCTAAGTAGTCGTGGAGGTTTGAATTTCTAACTCGAGGAACACTTCAAAAAAAGAATAACCAAGGAAAATACACACTCGGCTTGCTCGAACTCATTAAGATCTTCGACGCAAGAAACAGATTGGAAACATACAGATCTAGCAAATGAAAAAAGGCAAAACAAGTTTTCCTTTCTCGACTCGATAACTTTACCTTTGCCCTCATCGGCCCAAATCACCAAGCCAGCCATCAGCACCGTTACGCCGACTTAGCCACAAGCCGAAGGTCTTCATCCTCCTCCGTTGTATCTCCACGACGAGGCCTTTATTTGCTGAACTCTTGACCCTAAATCTTATAGCTGATTATTTGCCAACATTGATCTACCATCGTCTTGCTCACCGGTAGCCCAAAAGGCCACCAGGAGCGAAGACGACGAACATCAACGTCGGGGTCGAACTCCCTTTTTTCAGCTGGCGGCGACGGCTAGGTCACATGCTGCACGGGGCTTCCCCGTTGCCTATCTTACTTTAGGGCCCGGTTTCTCACCCAAAACCGGTGTAAAAAATTATATAGGCTTGTAAATTTTTATGACTAGGGTCAAATCACCACACCACCTTTTGTTTTGAGAGAAAGCTCATAGCACTTTATTACTCATCATAATCAGAGGTTACATGAGTAATACTGATATTTGGTTGGCCATGTATTGGATCAAAATTCCAGAAGTCGGCCCAAACTACACTCATTTCCCACGGGTCTGCTACCAACCCATTTTCTAGCACACACTTACACATCATAGATAAATTGGGGGGAGTGCTCATCCCACTGACCAAAAGCATTCACTTCCTTCCCCATCGAGCAACTATGTGAGCAGCTTCCACCACATACCTCTTCCAGTGGTCAATCGAAGATCTTGGGTTTGCCCGAAGATAAGCAAGGAGCTCCCTCTCACTAAAATCACCACACCACTTGAATAGCTTTGTATTGGATAACTTTTATCAACGGATCTACCCACTATTTTCCCAGCAAATGCCGGGCTCGGCCTCCCGGCGAGTTGCGAGTTGCGGCTCGAGGGTTGCTGGGAGGCAGCGGCTGCGTTCAGGCGGTGGCTGTTAGCGAATAAACCTTGTGCCAAATGCCAATTGTAGTCGGTTAGGGTGTTTGTCTTCCGGTTCCTAGTTTCATGGTCTCAAGGCATGCACGAGCTCACGCACGTTGGGGCGAAGTGCATGCAGTTTCTGGGCGTGGCGAGAATAACTAGCGGCGTCCGAGTCTAGTGCTGAGAACGTGATGCATGCAGGGAATGGACGCGACTGAGGCGAGCTTTGATTCAGCTGTGATGGCCAGCAAATAATCAGAGCACAAAGGACCAGAAAACGATGCAATTTGTTAGCTGCAAAGTCTCTGTGGATTAGTTGTAGGGTATGTTTGGTTTGTTACTAACTTTGACTAGGCAAGCCTTAGTCGCGCCACATATTTTTAAGGAGTGTGTTTGGTTTGTTGTCACAACTGTGGCTTGCCATATTTTCTTAACCTTTGACACTACATGTAATCAGTGGTGGATTCAGGATTTTAGGTTAGGGTAGTCCAACTTGACGTTATCGACGCCTCGACAGCTTCACTTAAATGCCACAACGTATAAAACATAGATCCAATTCATGTGTTCTAGAACTCTATGGAAAACAAATGGCATCACCAAACTTTTCCGTTGTAGGACCTGTCAGATCTAATCTCATGATCTAATATTGAAATTACGCCTTAGCCTAACATGATCACTAGTTCTAATGCGGAATAGTGAACTGACCGGAGTTCATTGAAGCCATGAGCACCGTGTAGTTGATCGGTCGATGACGAACGGAGGATATCGGCATCGCTCCGGTCGCCGCCTGCATTGGGGAACACAGCCCTTTGGGTCTCTCCCAGCGCAATTAGGATCGGTATGAAGTTTAGGGGTGAGTGAACCGGGAGAAAGATCGTCACCTCTCCCCCGGGGCGGCCATCCCTTTATATAGCGCTGGAGAGGCTCGGGGGCAGGTCCAAACGGGAAGGAAACGCCCCCGATCCAGCAGCCCGCCGTAGTCCGCGCCGTCCACGTCGCCACCGTCCGAGAGCCCGGTTTCGCACCCAAAACCGGTGTAAAAAATTATATAGGCTTGTAAATTTTTATGATTAGGGTCAAATCACCACACCACCTTTTGTTTTGAGAGAAAGCTCATAGCACTTTATTACTCATCATAATCAGAAGTTACATGAGTAATACTGATATTTGGTTGGCCATGTACAGGATCAAAATTTCAGAAGTCGGCCCAAACTACACTCATTTCCCACGGGTCTGCTACCAACCCATTTTATAGCACACACTTACACAACATAGATAAATTGGGGGAGTGCTCATCCCACTGACCAAAAGCATTCACTTCCTTTCCCCATCGAGCAACTCTGTGAGCAGCTTCCACCGCATACCTCTTCCAGTGGTCAATCAAAGATTTTGGGTTTGCCCGAAGATAAGCAAGGAGCTCCCTCACTAAAATCACCACACCACTTGAATAGCTTGGTTTTGTATAACTTTTATCAACGGATCTACCCAATACACCAGGAAAAAGGACTTCTCACTCACCCACTATTTTCCCAGCAAATGCCGGGCTCGGCCTCCCGGTGAATTGCGAGTTGCAGCTCGAGGGTTGCTGGGAGGCAGCGGCTGCGTTCGGGCGGTGGCTGTCAGCGAATAAACCTTGTGCCAATTGTAGTCAGTTAGGGTGTTTGTCTTCCGGTTCCTAGTTTCATGGTCTCAAGGCATGCACGAGCTCACGCACGTTGGGGCGAAGTGCATGCAGTTTCTGGGCGTGGTGAGAAAAACTCGCGGCGTCCGAGTCTAGTGCTGAGAACGTGATGCATGCAGGGGATGGACGCGACTGAGGCGAGTTTTGATTCAGCTGTAATGGCCAGCAAATAATCAGAGCACAAAGGGCCAGAAAACGATGCAACTTGTTAGCTGCAAAGTCTCTGTGGGTTAGTTGTAGGGTATGTTTGGTTTGTTACTAACTTTGACTAGGCTAGCCTTAGTCGCGCCACATATTTTTAAGGAATGTGTTTGGTTTGTTGTCACAACTGTGGCTTGCCATATTTCCTTAACCTTTAACACTACATGTAATCAGTGTCGGATCCAGGATTTTAGGTTAGGGTGGTCCAACTTGACGTTGTCGACGCCTCGACAGCTTCACTTAAATGCCACAACGTATAAAACATAGATCCAATTCATACGTTCTAGAACTCTATGGAAAACTAATGGCATCACCAAACTTTTCCGTTGTAGGACCAAGCACTGAAACTCAAAGAACATAGTGAAACCTAAGATGTAAGTTGTACCTACAACCTAGTTTGGACAACAAGACGGAAAAAACCATAATTTTCAGCCTGCATATTCTTTTTTTGCGTTCTTGCACTCTATGAAAAGATAAAAACAAGACCTACAACTTTAGTAGTATAGCCGAGGTCCAATTCTTGATGGATAACTCTCAAAAATTTAGAGAACCCGTTATAGGCATATTACCACCATTGTTCCTTGTTCTATCTACTCTGAACCGAATCGACAATATAAATGCATTAATCAAACACAAAAGAGGCTATAAATCTTAATCTTAGTGGCTTAGTCCTTGGCTGATGTTGCCTGCTGCTCCTTGCCTTCCTCCTTTCTTTTCTTAGGGATTGAGATCGATTTTAACAATTCTAAAAACACAATAATAGGGATCGATAGGCCCTTTTTGCAGCATGACCGCGTGGGCCAGGTGGGGGTAATTAATGGGCCAGGTTGCGGATCCTAGGGTGGTCCGTGGACCACCCTGGCAACCCTATGGATCCGCCACTGCATGTAATACACATTTAGGGCCCGGTTTCTAGATTTTTTATTTTTACACGCAATTTTCATTTTGTTTCCCTATTTTTCATATTTTCTGCAATTTCTTGCACAAAAAGGCAAAACCAGCAGAAATCGTCAATTAATCGCTAAAACCAATGTTTTTTCAAAAAAACCGTTCTGCTGGTTTTGAATTTTAATTCAGATTCATCCAGCTTTTCCGTGGTTTTGTATGGTTTTACTGTTTTACTTAACATTTGAAATAAAGTCATAAGTAGATAACCACTCTGAAAAGAATCTTGATCAATGATAATAATGAAAAAAACTCAGCTCCGGTTCTCACAACCAGCTAAACAACGGAACAACTAAACAACGACACCAACGTCGGAACAAACCTTGTACAAGTCAAATTAATTAAGATGAATTCTACACTGTGAAATCCCCCTGTCCGCGCTTAACCATGGGCATGCCCATTCGATTGGTTTTACTCTGCAAAGGTTGTACGCTTTACCCACATGGCACAACAAGCTATGTCGAGGCTTCTTAGATATACACACTAGTCCTTTGGTCTACGATAATTGTAGCCCAACATTCCATGTGCTGTGTTGTGGTATGAAGGAGTTAACCGTTATTGTAGGTGTTGCCCATTGATCCATTACCGGGCACTCATGGACCCCATGAAAGATGCCACAACATACTCCCCCACACAAAACACCAGGAAAAAGATAGCTCCAATTTGTGCCCAATGATGCTAACAAGCATATGGAATTAGCTAAGCTAAGTGGTCCCATTCCTACGTGTGGTTATTCGGTATAATACTCGGTAAAGTAATCACAGGGTTCAATCCTTAATTCTCGGAGCTGTGGACCAACCACAAACCAAATCTCGTGCATGAAGACACCCACCAAGAAACCAGCCACTCTCGATCCCAACTATTGGTTGGTCAAATTTTAATTACATGTGATTCAACACACCCTAACCACCAAAATATAACTTAACATCCGTGTCGGTGACAATTAATAAATGTAAAACAACTTTTCCTCACGACCAAGCAGTGCTAAGCCACTAATCCCTAAAACATTTTTGGCATACAATAATAAACCTAATAGTGAATTATGAACAGTGGATGCATATTGCCGAAATGTAACATGTAATTAGGACCATCTAGGTTAAATTATCGCATAGCTAATCAACATAACAAATTTGGTGAAATCTATAAAAACTGGGAAAAGGGGAATGACCTGCCTTTCAGGTACTCTTGGTCTTGCTGGATGTCGGCAGCATCGGGTACACTCCTTCGTCGCCTGCGTATTCTAGTGCATTTAAAATGAGGAAACCACAATAAATAACCAAAAGCAATATGATATAATATGCAATAGTAAAGTATATAAAAATTACTAGAGGAAGGTGGGAATTTTAGAAATTTTTAGGAATTGGAATTGTCAGATTTTGTGTTTGTATCTTTTTATTAGCATATCTGATTACCGAACCGATTATAAAAATGGATTTCTGACATTTTTTCAAACAAAACTAGACCACACTCGCATTATAAATTTCAAAATAATTAAATTTCAAAATATTCGCCTACTAAACAATCAACCAAACACTGTCTCTGCATCTGCACATCCCGTATCTCACCAGCCTGGCTGAGTCGAACGGGGCAGGCTCGTGAGAGAAGGCAACCAAACAGCCTATTTGGTATTTAGCATGTCGGAAATTTAGTTTTGGCATATGTTTTTTTTGCTTTAGTTGCATTATTTCTGCTATTAATTATATCTTGGCAATTACACTTTGAATTAGCTATTATAATTTGAAGTGAAGATTATACATTTCTAAATTGGCATTGGCATGTTATAATATGACATACTGGAATACATCAGATTTATTGCATTTATGAATTATGTCATGCACCATTTCCTATTAGATTACAAGTAGTAATTTTATGCAATAATTTTGAAATATATATGTCGGGTATCATGTAACCGGTGTCACCCCTGTTTTCGCCGTCGCCACCTCCGGCCTTGGTCCGCCTTGTGTGGCTGCCATACTCATTGAACAGCTAGGTGCCGCAATAGTTTCATACTTCGATAAAATATCTTTAATCGTACTCGGTTCGATTCGTATTCGGTTCGTATTCGTGTCCGATAATATCCGATCCTGTATTCGTATCCGAAATATCCGTATCCGTATCCGAATCCGATTCCGAGAAAAAGATACGATTAAGGATATGATTAGCCATTGTCCAATCCGATGCGGACCGTTTACACCCCTACTAAAGATGATGCAGGAAAACCAAATACGCCGCCCCACATCATCTCCGCTTGGATCCATAAGTTTGGGCAAATCGGGCAAGCCTAGCCGAGATGAAGCGGGAACAAAAACAATCTTAGTAAAATACTTCAGATCTTGTATGTCCTTCCAAAATGAATAAGAAACATGCATGTCCTTCGAAAATGAATAAGAAACATGTTCGCGTATAATTTGATACGTTTTTCTCTCTTTTGTGTAGAAAAAAAACCCTGAACCAAGAACTGGTTTACGTCGAGACTCTACAACCCAACCAGACTTAGACATGATGCCCTGAGATCCTCTACCGTAGCTGCCACCCACCGTGAGGTGGGGTGCAGTGGGTGCAGTTCGGGCAGAGGACACGAGAGCTGGGACACGATCAGGTGTAGTTCGAGGGAATTGGATTTTTGCCTCAAAGTTGATGTGTCTTGATTTTTTTTACCCAAAGTTAATGTGCCTTATTACTTTTGCCCTATGTAGACCAAATGTGAATTGTTTTGCCCACAAGGGGTTTTCTAAAAAATTGCCACATCTTCTCATCGTGCCTCGCTCGGGAGCGACGTTTCATTTGTCCGTTCGACGCACACAACAGGCGAGACCCATGGGCCATGGCTACGCTACCCTCCCCGCCAGTGTCCTCCCTGGATATTGTGGCAATTTTTTTTAGAAAACCTTATGTGGACAAAAAAATTCGCATCTGACCTACACAGTACAAAAATAAGAAGGCACATCAACTTTGGGAAAAAAGGGGCAACGGATCCCGTGCAAACGTGGCTCTCGTGCAAACCGTGTGCATGGGAGATCCCAGCCGCCCAAGCGTAATCCAACGCCCACAATGAAATCACGTTGCAGCCCATTTCTGAAAGAGTGAGGAGCCGAGCCGAGCAGCACCACCCACGCACTTGGCTTCGAGGCTGGCTCTGCTAGGGTTTGCCTCCCGCGACGCCCGAGCGCCGCCGCTCCCCTCCAGCGAACGCCGCCTACGCTCCCCTCCAGCGAACGCCGCCGACGACGCCCCCCTCCCAGTGAGCGACGCGGCCGCTCCCCTTCCGCCGCCGTCGCTAGCGGGAGCGAGCGCCGCCGGCCTCCTTCTCCCACGAGCGCCTCCGTGCCCCTCTTCCGAGAGCGCCACCGCGCTCCCTCCCGCTAGAGATGCTGGCAAGGGCAAGCCTCGCCCCTCCCGCGCTCCCCTATTCCCCTTCTCTGTCTCTGTCTCTATCTCTCTCATTCTCTCTCCTCACCAATTGTGTTTGATTTTTGTATGCAAAAGCTTGAGGGTGGAACTGAATAATTTCTCAATTTGGAACTCAATATTTTGTTAGTTTGACTCAAGGAGCTGGAATTGAAGATGCAGTAATATGGAGATTCTCATGTGCAGCAGATGAAATTGAAGATGTTCTAATTAAGAAATGTAGACATTGTGCTTTGTAATTTCTTTTATAGCAGCTCTGGAGTTGTAACTTGTACATAGCATTTGTTCTTGTAGCTATGTATATAGGAAGAATTTATAATTTCTTTTCTCAGAACTTGTACATTTTGGTTTTTTGAAATGAAATGGAGATGCCGTATGACACATGTTTCTGTTTTCTGAAATGAAGAGTCGAATACCTTGTTTGTTTGTTAATTAGAAAAGCGACCTGAATTTTTCTGAAAGCTTGAATAATCTGGACTTAGGATTATCCTGATAGCTTCATAACTCGTGGGTATGTTTTGTAGATCACATCAGATTTTATGTCAGTGAACATAGCAATATGATTTTTTTTAGTTACATGACGAGTAGTGGTATAGCTCATGGATGCAGTGTTTGAGGTCACAGGTTCAAGTTCCCTCACCTACATTAATTAACAGTCACATTGGTATATTCTATTATTTTCAGGCATGCCTTATTTTGAAGAATAATCTGACACTAGGCCTGTGGCATCTTGTGAATTTGATATGTCAATGTAGGTACTAGAGAGCCTGAAAAACAAACCTGGACATGAGTGATAAACATACCTGGAAGGTAGTTCTAGCTCCTCTGCAGGGATAGAAATGGAGAGACAGGATGCAATAATCAACACTTGATTCGTCTTTGCCATTGCAAGTACTATCATATAGTGCAATGGACCACTTACAGAAGTACATATGCTTCTTTTCGACTGGATGAAACTGTAGGTTAAGAACATTCTATAGGATGCCTCCTGGTCTTCATACCTGGAAGACGGTTCTAGCTCCTCTGCAGGGATAGAAATGGAGAGACAGGATGCAATAATCAACACTTCATTCGTCTTTGCCATTGCAAGTATTATCATATAGTGCAATGGATCACTTACAGAAGTACATATGCTTCTTTTCGACTGGATGAAACTGTGGGTTAAGAACAATAAATGGTTCTTTACCCAGGCTTTTCCATGGAACCTACCAGAATCACATTTTTGCGTGAACAATTGACGAGTGCTGGCTATAGAAGTAAGTGACTATCAGGTAGATGTGATAATATGACTTATGTATATTAGTCATATTATGGGTATTGATGGTTAACTGATCTCAATATATGACAAGGAATTCATTTGATGAATCACTAAAAATAGTGGCTGAATTTTAAGAAAACTGAAATATGTTGCTTAAGCATTTCTTCAGCACGTCTTTTGTTTTATGAATGCAACCAGATCAACAATGGCCTGCAATACTGATAGCTAATAAAAATAAGAAACAGTACAGATAGTTTGTTTCAGAACAGAACAAGAACAAAAACAATACAAAAAAGGGGTATTACATCTGAACATGGCTGCATAGCACAAAAAAACATAGCGATGTATCCTAAAATAACTAATGGTCTTTAAAGGCTCCTGTCAGGCTATGTCACTTGAGGGAAAATATTGCAACCTCCTGAATGAAAAATGAGTAAATCATATCATATTTCATTGAAAAAAGGGAATGAAAAAGGTACATTCAAGTGTTAACCACCAACCTAGAGTCATTTGTTTGGACAATTTCTAGCATCATGGAGTACTAACTGATTGCATTTCCTGCACATTCTTGCAATCCTTTGCTTGCGTGGTTTAATAGCCACCTTTTCCTTGCCTCTCTTGATTCTCTTGCTTCTCCCCTTTGAATGAATATCAGTTGGTGGATGTATTTCAATGTCACTCAGTATATTACAACCAATGAAAGCCTCATACTCATCTTGTCTAGTTTGCATTGTTTCAGGGACAATTTGATCTAGATCACCCTCCATGCCGAACACACTCGAAACTAAGAAGTCCATACCTTCCTTCGAGTGCTTGGCCTTTTGAATCAAATCTTCTATTTTGTTTCTCACACTCGAAATATTTTTCCTTCTTGCTGCCTCCAAAGGGTCAATTGGCTTATCATCTAGTAGGTTCCCATCTTCATCGTACATGGTTTCTCTGTAAACGAAAAGTTCAAAAAATTATTGAATGATTGGCAATTGGCAAACAATTTTGATGTGTGCCAAATTACCTCCCTGTCTTTGTTGGACTCATCGTTGATAGTCACAACTTTTGTTTCCTCTGTCATTATAATTCCCAAAACAGAACAACTGTCTCTCGCAGCTACCACTTCATCCTGAAATTTGTTGAACACCTCATGTGTGAACAATACGCTACCCTGTTTTTCCACCAACCAAGGAGTCAACAAAGGTGGTGTTGTATGTAAACTAGTAGCATCTGCCTTTAACTCCTCCTGACGCTGGCATTCCAAGGCCGTATCAAATCTCAACCAAAACTCGATAAAAGATAACTTGCGGTGAATAAAACGGTTAACATGAACTTCCATTTCGAACTTGTTCCGGTTACAACATAATATCAAGAGCTTACAAAGACATCATTGAATTTGCTAAATGTCCTATAAACTACCTAGCTACCATCTCAGTTGACCTTCTTCCTCTTCCTAATGGCCTTCTTCATGAAGCAAGAAGAATTTCATAGCACAAGCATGCACTCAACTGACAATTTGGTCACATTTGCAATTAAATGTTGTATGAGCTTGGCAAGAAGCACACCGCCCATTCACCGTACAACTCAAATCACCACCTCGATGCCACAGAGCTTGGTTCACCCTAATCAGCACATTCCTTCTGTATACAAGAATCAAACACAATTGGTGTGAGAGAGAATTAGAGAGAGACAGAGAGGGACTAGGGGAGGGCGGGGAGGGACCAGGCGGCTTGCGCTCACCGGCGCGACTGGCGGCGGCGCTCTCCGAAGGGGCCGGGGGCACGGTGCAGCTCGCGGGAGGAGGATGTCGGCGGAGCTTGCTGGAGGGAAGTGACAGCGGCAGCTCCCGCTGGAGGTGAGCGGCAGTGGAAGGGAGCAGCAGCGTCGCTCGCTGGAAGGGGAGCGGCGGCGGTGTTGGCTGGTGGGGAGCGCCGCCGCTAGCTCGTCGCGTGGTCGTAACCCTACTACCCTAGCAGAGCCAAGTTCGGAGCCAACTAGCCAAGCGGGTGGGTGTTTGTTTCCAGACCTGGCCAACGGGCCGGCCCGGTTCGGCCCGGTTCGGTTCCGGGCCGGCCCGGTTCGTTTGGCCCGGTTTGTTTTTCGGCCCGGTTACTATGCGAACCGGGCCAAACGAACCAACGGGCCGGCAGATTGGATTTTTGCCCCAGAGTTGACAAGCCTTTGTATTTTTACCCAAAGTTGATGTGCCTTGGTATTTTTGCCCTGTGTGGACCATCTGGACATTTCTTTGATCACAGGGGGTTTTCTAAAGAATACAATTTCTCCTTCTCTCTATCGTGCGACTCCGTTCGTTTCATCTCCGCCTCCCCGTTTCATGACATAGAGGTGAGGAGGCTGTGAGGAGGAGCCGAGAGGCGCCGCCGCGGCCACGGCCCCCGCGCCGCTGCCACCGGCGCCGCCCTCCTCCCCACCACTGTCGCATTCGGCGCCAGCCTTCCCGCAGCGGGCGCCGCCGCCCTCCCAGCCGTGTGTGGCGCCGCTCTCCCCGTCCTTGCAGTGGGCACCGCCCTCCCCGCCGCTGCAGCGGGCGCCGCTACCGCTAGCGCCAGCCTCCCCGTCGTGGACATCGCCACCCTCCCAGCTGCTGCCGCGGGCGGCACCACCCTCCCTGCCGCAGCTGCTGGCGCCGGCCTCCTCGCACCGAGCGCCGCCTCTCTGTGGTCTACTTTGGGAGGCAATTTTTTAAAACACCCCCTATGGTCAAAACAATCCTAGATGATCCACATAGGGTAAAAATACCAAGGCACATCAACTTTGGACAAAAATACAAAGGCTCGTCAACTCTCGGGCAAAAATCTCGTTTGAAATTGGATTTTTGCCCTAGAGTTGACGAGCCTTTGTATTTTTATCCAAAGTTGATGTGCCTTGGTATTTTTGCCCTATGTGGACCATCTGGACATTTCTTTGATCACAGGGGGCTTTCTAAAGAATACAATTTATCCTTCTCTCTATCGTGCAACTCTGTTCGTTTCATCTTCTCCTCCCTGTTTCATGACACAGAGGCGAGGAGGCTGCGAGGAGCCGAGAGGCGCCTCCGCGGCCATGGCCTCCGCGCCGCAGCTGTCGGCGCCGCCCTCCACCCTAGGGATGTGATCGGATCGGATAAGGTCGGATATCGTTCTATCCATATCCGTATCCGTACTTTTTACCGGATAGAGATTCAAATACGAATGTGTCGAATATGGATACAAATTCGAATAATACTAGATAACATCGGTTACGAATACGAATCGAATACAGATCGGTTTAGACAAGGATACGGATATTGTTAGTCGGATAGTAAAAATTCAATTTAAAAAATGTGTCCCAAATTTTAACAAAAAAGGTCAAATTTCCCGTCCTTTCCCCGGGGAAACCGTCCTCGTCTCGTGACATCGGGAACTTCTCCCCGCGCGTGGTGGCAGCGTGGCTCGAGTGGCTCGAGGATGGCGGCGCTTCGAGGAGGAGGAGGAGGAGGTGTTGTTGCTGCCACTGTGGCAAGTTCCTGAGCTAGGCCAGGAGGTGGAGGCGACGGGGAGCTGCGGCGCGGCCGAGCTCCAGGCGGCGCGGCCGGGCTCCAGGCGGCGACCGTAGAGCTCTGGGCAGGCGGCTGCTGCGACGGAGATCCGAGAAGGCGACGGCAGCGGCGGAGCTCCAAGTAGGCGACGGCAGTGGAGGAGCTCCGAGCAGGCGGCGCCGGTGAAGCTTTGAGCAGGTGGCTGCAGCCACAGAGCATCGAGCAGGCGGTGGTGGCGGCGTCAGCGCTCCACGAAGTAGGACAACAGGCGGCGGTTGCGGCGCTTCACGACGGAGGACAACCGAGCGATGGCGGCGCCGACGACATCAGAGCTCGCCGATGGCGAGGGATGAGGCTCCAGATGCGCCTTGCAGTGGATCGAGAGCGGGGGAGTGGCTAGGTGTGGGTGAGAGAGAGAGGCGGGTGTGGGGATATTTTTGCTGGGGAGCGGGCAGGGAATTGATGGGGATTAGACCCGTGGAAACAAATTGACATAAAAATCCCCCTAGGGGATTGATTCCCTGCGGAAAAAATCCTCCAACATCCAAACAAGCCCTTCGCAATCCTAGATGATCCACGTAGGGCAAAAATATCAAGGCACACGAACTTTGGGAAAAAAATACAAAGGCACGTCAACTCTGGGGCAAAATTTCAATTTCCTCGTTTGCGTAGGATACATTGAAAAAAAAAAACACCATCCTCTTCGACTCTTCGGGCTCGTTTGGGAGCACTGTTCCCCGCCGGGATCCCGGCCCGATCCTCGGGCTGGAGAGCCGCGTGGGACTTTTCCCCGGGAAAAACTTGTAGTCCGTTTGGAAGACGCCCCGAGCGAGTTTTCCCGGGCCATTTCCCGTCCTTTCCCCGGGGAAACCGTCCTCGTCTCGTGACATCGGGAACTTCTCCCTGCGCGTGGTGGCAGCGTGGCTCGAGTGGCTCGAGGATGGCGGCGCTTCGAGGAGGAGGAGGAGGAGGAGGTGTTGTTGCTGCCACTGTGGCAAGTTCCTGAGCTAGGCCAGGAGGTGGAGGCGACGGGGAGCTGCGGCGCGGCCGAGCTCCAGGCGGCGCGGCCGGGCTCCAGGCGGCGACCGTAGAGCTCTGGGCAGGCGGCTGCTGCGACGGAGATCCGAGAAGGCGACGGCAGCGGCGGAGCTCCAAGTAGGCGACGGCAGTGGAGGAGCTCCGAGCAGGCGGCGCCGGTGAAGCTTTGAGCAGGTGGCTGCAGCCGCAGAGCATCGAGCAGGCGGTGGTGGCGGCGTCAGCGCTCCACGAAGTAGGACAACAGGCGGCGGTTGCGGCGCTTCACGACGGAGGACAACCGAGCGGTGGCGGCGCCGACGACATCAGAGCTCGCCGATGGCGAGGGATGAGGCTCCAGATGCGCCTTGCAGTGGATCGGGAGCGGGGGAGTGGCTAGGTGTGGGTGAGAGAGAGAGGCGGGTGTGGGGATATTTTTGCTGGGGAGCGGGCAGGGAATTGATGGGGATTAGACCCGTGGAAACAAATTGACATAAAAATCCCCCTAGGGGATTGATTCCCTGCGGAAAAAATCCTCCAACATCCAAACAAGCCCTTAGTGTAGTTCCCATCCCTGGGAATTATTGAGCGGTGATCCCGGCCAAAGTTTCCAAACAAGCCCAACTGATTCCTCCCGTCTCTACGTCAGCGCCAGCGGTACGGCCTCTTCTCCAAGACTCGAAGAACTCGTCTTCCTCCTCTCTCAAGTCTCGACCAGCAGTCCACGCTCCCTCCCCTCCCGTCTCCGCTTCCCCACCAAGTCGCGTCCATCTCCGCCTCCGCTGCCTTCCCCTCTCGCCGGCGGGCTCCTCCGCCTCGCCCCGCCCGTTCTCACGCCCAGAGATCCGGGCCTTTCTTGGTAACACTCCCTGCTTCTTGACCACTCTAGCCCCCCGATCCCATCCTCTTTCCACGGTTCTTGCCTCCCGCGTGGACGCGTCGTGGGCGTGCCGCGAGTGGGGAGGCGTGGCCGGAAGGTTGTGATTTGGGGTCGTGGTTTGGTTGATTTGGTTTCTTTTTTCTAGTTTTGTGGCAAAGCTGGGCTGATTGGTGCCGGCTGAGGTGATGAATTCGAGGCCGGTGGTGCTCGTCTTCCTCCTGCTCGTGCTTGTCGTCACGTCGCAGTTCGAGTGGAAGCAGCAGATTGGGGACGCCGCCGACGCCGACCCCGCCGCGGCCCGCCTGCGGCAGCAGGTGCTCGCCAAGGAGGAGGCCGTCAAAGAGAAGGTGAGACCACCGGACAAATTATCGTTTTGCTAGCTGGAATTCATTATAGTTGTTCTCTGAGCGCCACCAAGATTAGCAAGGTACCCTAGGTAGGTGCATTCTTTTGCTACAAGCAACCCAAAAAAAATCTGTCATGTTTGTCACATTTTCCCCTCTGTTAAAGAAGTCAATTTCCTATATGATACGATCTAAACTAAAGTCAGATATGGATGAAAACTGGGGCAGCCATACACCATTTTACAAACTAGCCAAATCATGTTAGTTTATGATTGCTTTTATTGTGTGGAATATATGATAGAGATTGTTAAGATCAACATGTTTTTTTCCATCTTTAAGCATATAATCCGTCCGGTTCCAGAAAACTTGACATTTTTAGCCACGACAAACTAGCCAAATTATGTTAATTTATTATTTTTTATTGTGAATAATATTTGATAGATATTGTTAAGACCAACATGTTTATTTGCCATTTTTAAGCAGGTGCGCCCTCTAGTTCTAGAAAACATGACATTTTAGACTCGTCCTAAAATGGCTAATTTTGAAAATATTTTAAACCTTTATCTATGAAAATATTTTGAACTATTTGGATTGGACACATGGAAATAATACATTTATGTTGTCTTTAAAACCACTTTCATAATACGGTAATTTTTGCGAATTTTTTAAATAAATTGAAGTGGTAATTAATGGTCAAAGGTGCATTTGAAGACCGCGTCCATGTCCAAAACGCCATGTTTTTAGAAACCAGATGGAGATTTATTTAACTGATAAGTGAATTGTACCTTTCCTTACATATGGGAGAATCTGAAACAAAAATTACAACCCTCCAAGAGTTTGCATTTGTGATTTTAGTCAGTCATTGTGGTATCTTCTGAAATTTTGGACATTTTGATGATTCCCTACATCAAATTGAGAAGTGTAGCATTAGTAACTAGATAAGTAATAAGTTTTTGTCCTGTTTCGTTCAAACCAACCGGTTAAGATCCTTATGTGCTTGTGTGGCCGAATTTAGGATATTAGTGAATTCAACAAGATAGAAGAGATGGTAGCACATGGGACTTTTTCATGAAACCGAAATCCCTAGTCTGTTGAAAACATTTCCAATTTTTAGGCCTGGCTCATGATATTCTAGGTGTGCATCATTAGTGTGGCCATTTTACTCCATGCCGAAGTGACACTTTCACAGGTTAATAATCAAGTTGTCATTCTTTTGATGCGAAGTTTCATCAAATTGGGAATTAAACTAGTTTTTGATACCAGACCTACTGATTCTTGTAACCAATCTAATTGGGCTTTTCCTACTCATAATTCCATGCTGGATAATTAAATGTGGGTTCTGAGCACTTAATAGTATATATTTTGTTATAAGGCTGTCTCCAACAGGAATCCCTAAATTTGATCCCCTATAGCTTCATATACAGGTTCCCTTTAAAAAAAATGTTACCCTATATTTCTTCCATCTCCAACAGCGTTCCCTATATGGAGAATTGTATAGGGGGAGGAGAGAGAACCCCTATATATAAGGGGATGGAGAAAAAAACTCTATTTTAGGGAACGGAATAGGGAATGCTGTTAGAGCACATAGGGGAAGAATCCATCCCCTATTTTAGGGTAGAGGATGCTTTAGGGGAGCCTGTTGGAGACAGCCTAAGCATGACTCCAAATTCTTATTTTTTTTTAAAAAAAAAATCATGGATGTAGAACATGGGTCGTGTATTTGTAAAGAGCATATGCACAAAGATGATTAATTGTGCAGTGCACATGGAAATGAATCCATGAGTATTGGGGATATCATTCTTTTTGTACACTGCCTACACACAACCTAGAACCTACGTCCATGAGTATTGGGGAGAATTTATGAGTACACTAGTGGCAAGTGTTCAGTTAGGCAAATTAGCTTCAGATGCCATATGAGTAAATCTTATATTCCCATGGACGATGCACTGAGCCACTGACATGATTGAGATGTTCATCGATTCTTGTGCAGATCCACATATAACTTGACCAGTACCTAATTTTTTCAATTGTTCTACTAATAGAACTTACCCATCATTTCTTGGAGGAAATTAGTAATTTTATCATGTAATGGTGGTAAAGATAATGTGGAATCCTTATTGTGATGAGAATATCATGTTAATTTAGGATCATTGTAAGTGTGTTTCACATTGTGATGTAGCATTTTGACTTGATTGCAACTGATTTCCCGATTTTAATGTGTATACTGAGTTGATTTAGGTCCTGAATAATGAAATAACAAGGTATGCTGTAACCGTGGAAACAAGTGTTGCATTGGAGAATTTTAGTTTGTAAACTATTTGTTTGCTAGCATGGCTCTATTTCACATATGACAAGTAGAGCTCAAGCAGGTGAATTCCCTTCATAATGTGAGCCATGATATGGTAGTTCGTGCCTTTTAATAACCATGTTGGGAGAATTTGTTGGCTCGTTGCTTGTGGCAGATTTTCCTTATCAGATTAATGGAATTAGTAAGTATGTTAAACTTTGTCTCACTCTCACCTGAATCATGTGAAGTCCCAAGTGTTCTGTAAAATTTTGAGCCATTGAAACATTTTTTGAAAAAATAAAATTAGTTTTTATAAGAACAAAATTTCCCTGTTTATATCTAAACATTTTTTGCCTGGCCCCTTTTCCTTCTCTCTCCAGCCATTCACTGAAAAGTCAGCCCACCGGTCAGCCTCTACCCATGCTTCCTCCTCTTTCTATTCTTCCTTATCTCTCTTTTCTTTCCAACATAGGGCTGCTGCTCTTGTTTGCTTGTGTTGTCGTGCTCCCGGACTGTACAAAAAGGAGGCACCCTCCATGGCCTCCATGAGGGGGAAGCTTGGGAGGTGCCCTAGAGAGGGGATCCTAGCATGGTGAGGAGCGAGCGAGAGACAGAGCAAGAGCGAGAGCGAGAGAGAAGGGGAGGGAGGGAGGGAGGAGGGAGGGATGATTGAAGTTGTTGGGATGAATGATTGAAGTGTATTGTTGGGATGAATGATTGAAGTGTATTGCTGGGATGAATGATTGGAAGTCCCCTGTACAAGGCCCTTAGGGCTGCTTATGTAGTGGGGCAAGATGGAGTTTCTCCTTCCCATTTTGCCCCTGAACCCTAGCCCTCCAAGGGGCATTTTAGTACATTTGCTTTAAATGGTAGGGTACAATCTCGTATTTACGACGTACGACCTTTAGTGATCCTAAGGAATGGGGCACCTCCTGGCCCCGGCTACAACAGTTTGTGCCTCGCCATGAGGTTTGGGTGGAAGGAAACCTTGCAATCTGAATCTTTGTGTTGTGTTCCCCTCTCCCTTTCCCTCCTTTTCCATTTTCTCACTGTGTCATTTCCTATGTTATCGGCTGCGACCATGAGATTTGTCCCACCCAAAGATTGGACATTGTGTATTTTCCCTAGTTGTGTAATAGCGAGACACAAGATGGTGAATACACAAAGTACAATCTTTGGGAGGGTAAATACACAATATCTCAAATTTTAGGGCTTAGAACCTTTGTCTTCGCCCTATATAAGACGTTGAAGATCCCTTGCTCGTTTCGAGCTGCCTTCGTCATCTCTCTGTGCAAGCGCTGCCTTGGTGCGAATTGGCTCAAGTCATCCTCTCGGTGCTATGTGAAGAATCGTTGTTGAAGCACGATGAACTTGATTGCTAAAGATACCAAATGGTCTTGGCTGACACCTCTTCGTGAAGTCATTTAGTTCATGTGAAACGAGAGAGTTAGCGGGAGAAGGAGAATTTCTGAAAGTTCAACAATACTAAGGCCCTGTTTGTTTGAGCTTCTAGCCAGCTTTTAACCTCAGAAGCTCAAACAAACAGTCCCTTTCAAGAAGGCAAAAGCCACCAAAAGCCCTACTTGTACTGTGATATTAGAAGCTAGTTTTTTGTGACTTTTCCTAGAAGCAGCTTTTAGAGAAGTTACAGCTCAAACAAATAGGGCCTAAGTTTTGAACCACGACAAGCCATCTTGATGCATATTGCTTCCATTGTTTTATTTTATTTGTATAGATTTCTGCACCACATCCACATGTTATTGTTATTAAAATGAGAAAGCTAGTTAGTTAGTTTGGAATTTATTTAATTTTCTAATGAACCAGTTTTCTCATTTTAATAAGAATTAGCATGCAAATGTTGTGTCGAAATCTACTGAAGTAAAATAATGCATGGTAAGCCATGTTATGAATCAAATGCATTGTCATGGTCAAAAGCTTGGTAGTGTTGTTCTTCTAGCAATTCTCCTTCTCCCACTGACTCTCCTTTTTCACATGAACTCCAATGATTTGGTGGAGAGCGGGCCAACCAATTCTGGTGAGGTCTTCAACAATCAAACTCATCTTGCTCCGGCGACGATTTGTCACTCGGTGGGGGATGACTCCGCAACGACAAGTCACAAACGTCTCTAGATGGCTTGGGCCAATTCGAGTTGAGCAGGGATTGCACCAAGAGGACATGGAGGCAGCTAGAAAAGAGAGGGTCTTCGGCGTCTTCCATAGAGCAGTGGGGAAGGCTGTAGCCCTTGAAATTTCGGCAATAACGTGATCACCGGGATCGCTAGGACATGATACAGCCAATCAAGGTTTCCATCCTTTGGGTTGGCGCAGCCGACAGGTGGCAGCTTAGTTAAAGGAAAGGGAGCAGGGAGAGAGCAAGGAGGGGGGACACAGCGTGAAAATTGTAGTGTCACCTTTCATCCGAAGCTCGTGAGATGGTGCGCAATCAAACAGGGGTGGCGGCTCTGGGCCGACAGGAGAGAGCAGGCAGGTGTAGATGTTGTTGACAGGTGGGGCCAGCCTGTTGTTGATAGAGAGATGGCTGGTTCAGGAGAGAAAAAGGAAAAGGTGCTAGTCCCAAAAGGTTTCAAAATGATTTTATCTAACTGTCCAAAAATTTTAGAAAAAAAATGAGAAAGTTGGGGTTGTTGAATATGTTGAACCTACTGCTTTAGCCATAGAAATAACTTAATAATGATGGACTAACCTGGCACTATTATTTGGTCTTTCCATCTTTGGCTCATATTTGCTTTGCAAGGGCATATTTTTGCTAAACATCATCTCTAGGAATCTCATCTTTTTCCTCATTTAAGAATCACATGCTATTTGCAGATAATATTATCTCAGGAGAAAAACATTCAACAGCTTAACGAGCTTGTTGAGAGCCTTCAGCGGCAGCTACTTCATTGCCGTGGTAACAACAACACTGTTCATTCCACTACTGTTTCTGCTACAAAAAGTGATGTGGAAGAGCAGGAAATCATTGATGATTGATGATAAATAATCCATTGCAAGGTGTTTCTTTGATTCTAGTACAGCTGCCTAGGAACAACGGTCAATTTGGAAGTCTAAATGTCTAATGGAAGACCAAGCCCATTACTTCAAACTACCGTACTGTATACTTGCTACCAGTGCCCAAGCTTGTAAAGAGCTAAAATTTGAAATATATTCGTTTTAGGTCACGGCCACTAATTCAATTGGAATGTTACGCAATCATTCTTTGTTGTGATTATGGATGTTTCTACCTAGAAAGGCTTTATATCTTTACCTTATCAGTTTTGTAAAAAGCCCATGAATGCGTCTGATCTGACTTTTAGTTGTCTGAAGAAGTTGAAGTTCACAGATATAAGGAGCATCGCGCTGTTGTGCTTCCTTTCCAGATTCATTGACTTTAATTTGTCAGCTAGGCACTATAATATGTAAAGACTAGCAGACCTACTACCAGTTCTTGCAATGATCAACTTGTCATTTTATCCTTTCGGCCTGTCTCTTTCTCTCTTTTCTTTTTTTGTCACGATCTAGCCTTTCTAGTTGTATCTTTAATACACCAGAAAATGAAGGTTTGTTATTTTCGGCGTAGACTGAAGATTCCATTTTTGTAAGTCTTCTACGCGTATTGTTGTCCATTTGTAAATGACCAAGACCATTCGTAATGATTTATTTGAGACTGCTGCTTTGTTAATTTGGTTTATAAAAGAAATGCTAAACACCATAGTCTTCCTTGTGAATACTGCGCATTTGTGGGGTCAATATTTGTCTAATGCGATGCTGTATTTGACAAAAATAGACTTTGCGTCCTCATTTTAAAGAGAGAAAATTACACCATTAGTTTCTAAACTTGTCTCGCCTGTGCACTAAGTATCAAAACCGCTTATTTAGTTACCCAAACTCGTGAAACCGTTACAATTAGGTTAATAGGCTGGTTTTTTGGTTGTTTTGGTGATGTGGATTGTTATTTCAACGTTTACGTAATATTTTTTCTTTCTTACTTTTAATGTAGGACCTATTTTTAATGGAGGAGATATAGGTAGGGGGTTGAGAGGGGAGGAGTCTTGTCATTTCTTCCCCTCTCACCTCTCTTCAGTCTAGTCTTGTCATCTCTTCCCCTCTCATCCCTCTACCTCTCTCTCTCCTCTACCTCTCCTCTATTAAAAGCAGGTCCTACATTAAAAATAAAAAAATGCAACGTAGGCTCTGAAATGGTAGTTCACATCACTAAAACAATATAAAAAACCAGCCTATAAACCTGATTGCAACGATTTCGGATCTACTTGTCATCTCTCCCTCTCTCACCCCTCTGCCTCTCTCTCCTCCATTAAAAGTAGGTACTACATTAAAAGTAAGAAAAATAAAAATAAAAATGACACGTAGGCGTTGACATGGTAGTTCACATCATTAAAACAATTTAAAAACCAGCCTATGAATCTAATTGCAACGATTTCGCAAGTTTTGGTACCTAAAGCGGTTTCGATACTTACAGATTTATTTGTATAGGCGGAACAAGTTTGGAGACTAATGGTGTAATTTTTTTTAAAAAAAACATGACCTGTATTCCGGTTATCTATGTATATATTTTAGATAAAATTGCACCATTAGTTACCAAACTTGTCCCTCATATGCACATAAATCCGTAAGTATCGGAACCACTTATTTAGGTACCCAAACTTATGAAACTGTTGCAATCGGGTTCATAGTTTGGTTTCTTAGCATGTTTTGGTGATGTAGATTGCCATGTCAGCGCCTATGTGGCAATTTTTCTTTTTCCTTTCTTACTTTTAATGTGGGATCTCTTGCGTACGTGCATGCGAGGAGAGGTAGAGAGTGAGAGGGGCAGAGATGACAAGTAGGTCACACATTAAAAGTAAGAAAGAAAAAGATGCCACGTAGGTAGGGGTGTAAACGGTCCGGATCGGATAATAGCTAAATAATATCCTTAACCGCATGTTTTTCTCGGAATCGGAACCGGTTACGGATATTTCGGATACGAATACGGAATCAGATATTGTCGGGCATGAATACAGATCGAATATGAATCGAACCAAATACGGTTACGAATATTTTATCGAAGTATGAAACATAGTAAGAACAAATAATTTCAAGTCATATTAACAAAGTGGCATATATTAATAAGTCTATAAATAGTTTTAACTTTTAAAACATAGCGGCATGTAGATACATTCATAGATAGAAAAACCCCAGTAAACAAAGAGATCTAGCATTTGTATTTAATTTTACAAATCAATAAAAACCTACATAATTCATGCAAGTTGGGCTGTCGGGCCTTAGGTCAATTGGGCTGGTGGGTGGGCCTCAGCCGGATATCCGAAATATATCCGGATCGGATATTTGAAAAATTATCCGATTTGGCGGTACTGACCGTCCCGTATTCGAAACTAAATATCAAATACTGAAACCGAATATGAAAATATCCGACCCGATTCTATCCGAATCTTAATCCCGTCTGGTTCGAGAAATATCTAGACTGTTTACACCCCTACACGGCTACACATATGTGCTGACATGGCAGTCCACATCATCAAAGCAAACTAAAAAACCAGCCTATGGACCTGATTTCAACGGTTTCGTAAGTTTGGGTAAGTAAATAAGCGGTTTCGATACTTACGGATTTATGTGCATATGTGAGACAAGTTTGGGGACTAATTGTGTAATTTTCTCTATATTTTATTATAGTAAATATGTTAGGATATTTCGGTAGCATTATGCGCTCCATACTTATATGCAAGGAGATACAAGATAGACAGATGAAATGGTGAATACGTCACTTTTAATTAAAAAAAATTATAAAAGTTGAATTTTATGGCTAAATTTGCGAAATGATATACATGGCATATGTTTGTTTGGTTGGCTGCATAATTGGATCTCGGAAATGGCGCTTGATTCTATAATGAATGTGAGAAACGCTTCCCTTATCATGTTTGAATCGTGGGCAAAAGGCCGATGCATGTGTTGGTGTAGGACGTGCAAGCTATATGGCCAACGTGCCGTTGTAAGACTTTCAAATCCTGTCAGCGTAACCAATGGTAAACCCATTTGGTGAACGTTAGGTGGACTCAATACTAGAGGTATAAGAAAGAAATACATAGGCATTGTATATTTCTGCTTAGCATAGCGTAGCATTTTACTGTAGCAACTTTAAAGTGTCTTTAAAGAGAGGTTTAATATTATAAAAATGTTTAAAAATAGTTTTAGAATTTTTAAGAAGACTACTAAAAACCTAAGAAAAATCATTATAAATTATTATACCAAATAGGCTATACAAAAAAGATAAATTTTGTTATAGTGAAACGCTACGCTACGCTAAGTTGAAAAGAACAAAGCCATAGAGACGAGAGAGAAATAGAATAATAATTGATTATTAGATGGATAGCGATGAAATAGTTCACTGATAACCATGACATTGGATGTGTCCTTAAGGGCATGTCTAATGCTACTATCCATTTATGAACTATCCCATCCCTATTCATTTTATTTTCAATCATTATCATACTTCTTGCTATATCTCTCTTATATTTTAATCTTTATGCTATTGCTACAATTCTGAGTAGTACAAATGGATATCAAATGAGATCACTATTAGATATGTCGTAAGGATGTTTAATAGATTCCAACTTAGGATGCCCTATTATTGTACCAAATAAAAGAGTAGAGAGGAAAATTAGGTATACAATGAAAAGGTGGTACAAATAGTGGATGGCTAGGATGGTGATGGCATATAAGAGCATCACCAACCTAAGGCTTAATTAAGGTCAATTCAACAACTATTTTATATTTTTTTTCACTATGGATCAATATTTTTTTTCTCTTCTATTTTATTTCCTACAATATTAGAACGATAAGTTACCCTCCATTGATCTTGCTCTTAGGCCTTGTTTGTTTGAGCTTCTAGGTAGATTTTAGCCTCCGAAGCCAGAAGCTCAAACAAACAACTAGCTTTTGGAACCCTCTTCCATGAAGCTAAAAGCCTCTAAGAGCATTGCTAGCAGGATCTCTATTTTTCGTTCTCTATATCCCTTCTCTAAATCATTATTCGTTCCCTATATTTCCATCAGCTCCAGCAGAGTCTCTTTCCTCGAAAAGATATAGAGACTCTCTTGAGAGTCTCTAAATATAGAGACTCTCTTGAGAGTCTCTAAATATAGAGACTCTGGAGAGATTCTCTAAATTTAGAGACTGGGACAGAGACCCTGCTGGATGCGTACAGAAGCTAAGACTGTCCGCAATAGTATTTTAGGGAATGGTTTAGAGAACCTGCTAAAAGTCCAAATTATATTATGATCTAAGAAGCCAATTTGTAATGGTTTTTTTCAAAAGCAGCTTTTAGAGAGCTATAGTTCAAACAAACAGGACCTTAGAGAATCTGTAGCGGTCACTTTAAAACATCATAGTTTTAAATAGAGTAACTGATGAAGAGAGCATCTCCAACAGCTTCTCTAACCCACTCCTAAAACACTATTTATACATATATAAATAGTGTTTTATGAGGTACAACAGACAGACGAGGACGCTTAGAGCAAAGTTAGGAGAAGTCGTAAAAATTGCTGTATTGAATAGAGTGTCGGGTAGGACGAAAGAAATAGAGTGCGGTCTTATGGCTTAGAGCATAGCTAGCAGAAGCTCTATATGGTGTTGTAAATTTGCAGCACGTATAGAGTGTCTGGTAGGTGAGGGAATCTTTTTAGAGTGTAGTGTAAAGTCTGAAGGGACATTTGCAGCGAAGCTGTAAATTTGCAGCATGGGTATTTGCTAAAAGCTGCTGCTAGGGATGCTCTTATGGCTTTGCTCTTAACACTATCTTGTATGAAAGGATGGCAACAAAAGTGGCGACCGGCGAGAATGAGCTCGTCATGTGCTGACGAGCCCACAAGTTGCCTCGTGGTCTGTCCTGCAGCACATGGCCCACCTGCCGGCCCTTTCGATGCGGTTCCTGCCCTCCTCCTTGCTCCTCGGTAAAAGTACAGCATCGCTTGGCTCGCACGGCTACCAAGGACACGGAGTCTCCGACGAAGGAAAGAACCTCACCCAGCTAGACCTCTGCCGGCTCTCTCTGCTCCTCGCTCGCCGGCCGGCGAACTGGTCGGCCGGAGAGGCAGCTCATGTGTCGTGTCCAAGTAAAAAATGCCACGAGGACCCGTGCAAAGAACGTAAAGAAACAAGAACCTGCAGGCTGCAGCTGGTGGGACTTCGCACCCATCTCGGTTCAGTTCAAATTCGAATTTCGAAACACGAATCACACAAATCCAAGCACACATTGCGAGCAGGACGCCGCTGAAATCAAAATGAGCGGCACAAATCAAGAACAGACACCAATCCACACGCACACAGATCGAACAACAAGCGGGCAGCTCGCTTCGCCTCTAATTAGCAGTTCTTCTCTGCCGGCGCGAGCTTGCATTTCACCTTGGTGAACGCCACCGCCGCCGTCCCCGGCGGCGCGAGCTGCAGCTTGAGCGGGCAGCTCGCCTCCAGCTTGCGCTTGGTGATGCGCGCCGTGTACCTCACCTCGCCGGAGAGCGCCACCTCCACCTCGAACACCCGGGGGCTCGTCGCGTTCTCCTTCTTGTACTCGGCGATGCCGGCGTTGCCCAGCGCGACGTAGTTGCCGCTGCCCTGGTTGCTGTCCAGGCGGTACACCCGGGTCTTCCCGGCGGGGAGCTTGGAGCCCTTGCCGGCGATCTCCACGCGGTCGAACTGCTCGCTGTCGAACCTGTACGCCGCCATGAACGGCTTGATGTTCTTGATGGTCATCGCCCAGTTGGGGTTGCGCACCGTCATCATCAGCGTGAGGTTGTAGGCGAGCGCGGTGACCGGCGTGGTCACCAGGTCGAACCTGGTGAGCGAGGCGTCCTCGATGGTGACGGAGACGTGGCGGACGAAGCCGAAGGCGGCGAGGAGGATGACGAAGGCGACGACGCCGAGGCAGAGGATGAAGCACCCCCACTCGTCCCAGAAGCCGGGGCAGCACTCGTAGCACATCCTGCCCCCTCCGCCGCGCCCGGATCGGGAGGGATTCGACACTCGAGATGGAAGAGGAGGAACTCCGGCGAGTTGACCAAGCTGACTTGTTTTATTCTGGCTCTGGGGGACGGTGTCCAGCACAACGGCTTCGATATTCATAGGCTCACTGGCCTGCGTCCTTGAAGGAACGAAGGCGCGTCTTCAACCGCTACCAAGCTAGCTTCAAATGCAAACTATTCAGTCATACATTATTTATATATATTTTTACTAATTTAGAGCAAACACAGATAGGTCTAGAAATAATATACACCAATAACGATGAAAACCAAATGCATATTTAGAATTACATGTGAGGCTTATGAAACTATGTATTTATATGGAACAATTGATTCATAGAATAGTGGCAAACAAGCAAAGTGGCATCCATATTATCATTCATGAAAAAACCTTCTTTTCAGCATCATGTCAGATTAAGATAACACAATTCTTCCATCACCAATCTGAAGTAATCGAGGAAATGTCTTGTTTAATCCTACTATCCCAGTTAGGGTATGTACAATGCTCCACCTCAGCTGTCTGTGGGCTGTCTATATATAAGAGGTGCCACCCCATTATTTTGCTGACGTGGATGAGAGAAATAAGGATGAGAGAAGAGAGCCGTCGCCTGGCCAAGAGACGACGCTAGCACCTCTCCCAATGTTTTGCACTTGGGCAGCATGCATGCAACACTACTGTACACATGCTGCCTGCACATTTGCCTTATTTTTTTAACTCACTTTTGATATATCTTTTGATTAATATCTTCGATTAACGAACCGATTTCAAAATGGGCTCCTGATATTTTTTCGAACAAAACTATACCACACTTGCTATATAATTTTTTAAAATTTAATTTCTTTTTATTTTTGACTATCTATTGTTTGCTTTTAATTTTTTATTTTCATTGTAAATTTATATCTCTCGATCAACACAGTTTTTAAACTCCATGCAACTATTAAATGACTATGCAGACAGATATAGAGACAACCCATTGTATGCATAGGCTATAAAGCTGTCTGTAAGTGACATGATAATGCTTTAGAGACAGCAACAGTCCCTAGCATTATACTTGCTCTTAGATTGGCATCACAGACAGCCTAACATCTGAAAAAGTTAGTCAAGACCAAAAGAAGAAAGTTCATTAATGGAAACTAGTAGAATTAATAAATGGACATGCCATAAAACATGCCCTGAAACTAGTAGAATTAATAAATGGACATGCCATAAAACATGTAGGGCCTGTTTGCTTCGAGCCGCGCCGCGCCGCGCCGCTGCTGCGGCCGCGCCGCAAGTGCGGCGCTGAAATCCGCCGCCGCAACCGAGGCCGCCTCACGCGCGAAAATGAACTGGAGCGACGCAGTGCGGGGCGAGGCGAGGCGCAGATGCGGCGCGAGCCAAACGCGCGCCGGCGCAGGCGTGGCGGCCGCAAGTGCGGCGTGGCGTGCAACGGCATCGATCCAAACACGCCCGTAGTCAAGATCGTATTTTTTTTCTAAATTTTTATTTTTTATTTTATCTCGTATTTTATTGCATTTTATAGTCAATTTTATTTGCATATTTTTGAATATATTAAATTTTATACGAGTTTATATGAAATATATTTGACCATAATAACAATTGGCACATTCTCTGTTGGTAGTCAACCAAACATAACATCTATTTTACCAAAATTTGGCTGCCCACAATTGGCTTTAAACCAAACGACACAGAAATTGCCATAGAAAGGTCACGCCCTCAATTGGTCATGACCATTTGTTGACATGGCTAACGAGGGCTACGAACCAAACATGCCCCTAGTCTGTTCAAAACATTTCCAATTTTTAGGCCTGGCTCATGATATTCTAGGTGTGCATCAATAGTGTGGCCATTCTACTTCATGCCGAAGTGACACTTTCACAGGTTAATAATCAAGTTGTCATTCTTTTGATGTGAAGTTTGATCAAATTGGGATTTAAACTTGTTGATACCAGACCCACTGGTTCTTGTAACTAATCTAATTGGGCTTTTCCTACTCATAATTCCATGCTGGATAATTGAATGTGGGTTCTGAGCACTTAATAGTATATATTTTGTTATAAGCATGATTCCAAATTCTCAGTTTTTTTTTTTTAAAAAAATTATGGATGTAGAACATGGGTCGTGTACTTGTAAAGAGCATATGCACAAAGATGATCAATTGTGCAGTGCACATGGAAAAGAATCTACAAGTGCATGGATATCGTTCTTTTTGTACACTGCCTACATAACCTAGAACCTACGTCCATGAGTTTTGGGGAGAATTTATGAGTACACTAGTGGCAAGTGTTCAGTTAGGTAAATTAGCTTCAGATTCCATATGAGTAAATCTTATATTCCCATGGACGACGCACTGACTGGATTGAGATGTTCATCGATTCTTGTGCAGATCCACATATAACTTGACCAGTACCTAGTTTTTTCAATTGTTCTGCTAATAGAACTTACCCTTCATTTTTTGGAGGAAGTTAGTAATTTTATCACGTAATGGTGGTAAAGATAATGTGGAAATCTTATTGTGATGAGAATATCATGTTAATTTAGGATCATTGTAAGTGTGTTTCACATTGTGATGTAGCATTTTGACTTGATTGCAACTGATTTCCCGATTTTAATGTGTATACTGAGTTGATTTAGGTCCTGATTAATGAAATAACAAGGTATGCTGTAACCGTGGAAACAGGCGTTACATTGGAGAAATTTAGTTTGTAAACTAAATTTGTTTGCTAGCATGGCTCTATTTCACATATGACAAGTAGAGCTCAAGCAGGTGAATTCCCTTCATAATGTGAGCCATGATATGGTAGTTCGTGCCTTTGAATAACCATGTTGGGAGAATTAGTTGGCACGTTGGTTGTGGCAGATTTTCCTTATCGGATTAATGGAATTAGTAAGTATGTTAAACTATGTCTCACTCTCACCTGAATCATGTAATATCCCAAGTGTTCCGTAAAATTTTGAGCCGTTGAATAAAACATTTTTTGAAAAAATAAAATTAGTTTTTATAAGAACAAACTTTCCCTATTTATATCTAAATATTTTTTTGCCTAGCCCCTTTTCCTTCTCTCTCCAGCCATTCACCAAAAAGTCAACCCACTGGTCAGCCTCTACCCATTCTTCCTCCTCCTTCCATTCTTCTTTCTCTCTCTTTTCTTTCCAACATAGAGCTGCTGCTCTTGTTTGCTTGTGTTGTCGGGGTGCTCCCGGGTTGTACAAAAAGGAGGTACCCTCCATGACCTCCATGAGGGGGAAGCTTGGGAGGTTCCCTAGAGAGGGGATCCTAGCATGGTGAGGAGCGAGCGAGAGAGTGAGATAAGAGATATATATAGAGAGAGAGGGGGGGAAGGGAGGCGTACCCTCCGTACTTTCGATGATTTTTTTAAATCCGAGATGCCTAACAACTGATCCGAACCGTTGATCTCGTTCATCTCACTAAAACGCAGCCAGTGACCAAGTTTCATATTTTTTAAATTTGTTTACTATTTGTTTCTTATTTTCGAAAATAAGCTTTTTTTTAACGCACCACGACTAATTGTAAGGTCGATTTTCGAAAAAAGGAAACAAATAGTAAACAAATTCAAAAAAATATGAAACTTGGTCATTGGCTACGTTTCAGTGAGACGAATAAGATCAACGGTTCAAATTGGTTGTTAGGCATCTCGTTTTCTCCATACTCCCGAAAGTACACTAACTTTTCTCTATATGAATATTGACGGCGTGCTCACCGCTCAACCACTGCGGATCACACCCCTGGTCAGATTTCTTGTCTTGCTAGCCTTTCGGCCGAGCTCGATTCGATTGAGCGCTGAACGCAGCAAGGAGCAACACGCCGGGATTACCCAGGTTCGGACCCCCTCACGGGTAATAGTCCTACTCCTGCTGAGCCTTAGCTCTTTGGTTGTGGTTGAATGGAATGTGTTTTACAGGGAGTTTCGAATGCACATACGCTAGTACAACGCGAACCCTCCTCCCCTCTCCTCTCTCTCTCCACCCCTTTTATACAAGCCTTGAACTGGCGGAGAGAGCCGAGGGGGTAGGCAGTACAGTACCCTCGGTACAGTAACATGACACGACAGGAGAGACAAAAACGTGCTGCTACTACGCCGCGCGGCGCCGCCCTCGCGTGCTTCGCAAGTGGCCACTGACCCGCACAGTCACACCAGTGAGGCTGCGGGTGGGGCCCGATCTGCTTCTCCTGACGCGGGCGGCGATCTCAAGCGGACCTTCTCTCTGCCGGTCAATTCTTCTGCGCCACAGTGACAGCCGCTCAGACTGGCAGGGGTCACTGTAGCGGTAATCATATCTTCAGCTGTCTATCCGCGCGTGATGTCGCATTAAATGCGCTCGTCCTTCGCAGCAGGGGGAGCCCTCGACCAGAAGACTCCTTTCGGGATGTTCCCTGCCACACGGGCCCCACCCGACGCGCGGGGCCCTCGCCTGGCGCGTGGGGCCCGCTTGATACGCCGTGGGGCTCGCCCACACGCTGGGGTCTGATCGCCCGCCTGACGTGGGGGGCCCCCGCCCGGCGCCCTGAGGGGCTCGCCCACGCGCTGGGGCCTTGCTCGCCCGCCTGACGCGTGGGGCCCGCTCGATACGCCGCGGGGCTCGCCCACACGCTGGGGTCTGAACGCCCGCCTGACGTGTGGGGCCCTCGCCCGGCGCCCTGAGGGACTCGCCCACGCGCTGGGGCCTTGCTCGCCCGCCTGACGCGTGGGGCCCGCTCGATACGCCGTGGGGCTCGCCCACACGCTGGGGTCTGAACGCCCGCCTGACGTGTGGGGCCCTCGCCCGGCGCCCTGAGGGGCTCGCCCACGCGCTGGGGCCTTGCTCGCCCGCCTGACGCGTGGGGCCCGCTCGATACGCCGTGGGGCTCGCCCACACGCTGGGGTCTGAACGCCCGCCTGACGTGTGGGGCCCTCGCCCGGCGCCCTGAGGGGCTCGCCCACGCGCTGGGGCCTTGCTCGCCCGCCTGACGCGTGGGGCCCGCTCGATACGCCGTGGGGCTCGCCCACACGCTGGGGTCTGAACGCCCGCCTGACGTGTGGGGCCCTCGCCCGGCGCCCTGAGGGGCTCGCCCACGCGCTGGGGCCTTGCTCGCCCGCCTGACGCGTGGGGCCCGCTCGATACGCCGTGGGGCTCGCCCACACGCTGGGGTCTGAACGCCCGCCTGACGTGTGGGGCCCTCGCCCGGCGCCCTGAGGGGCTCGCCCACGCGCTGGGGCCTTGCTCGCCCGCCTGACGCGTGGGGCCCGCTCGATACGCCGTGGGGCTCGCCCACACGCTGGGGTCTGAACGCCCGCCTGACGTGTGGGGCCCTCGCCCGGCGCCCTGAGGGGCTCGCCCACGCGCTGGGGCCTTGCTCGCCCGCCTGACGCGTGGGGCCCGCTCGATACGCCGTGGGGCTCGCCCACACGCTGGGGTCTGAACGCCCGCCTGACGTGTGGGGCCCTCGCCCGGCGCCCTGAGGGGCTCGCCCACGCGCTGGGGCCTTGCTCGCCCGCCTGACGCGTGGGGCCCGCTCGATACGCCGTGGGGCTCGCCCACACGCTGGGGTCTGAACGCCCGCCTGACGTGTGGGGCCCTCGCCCGGCGCCCTGAGGGGCTCGCCCACGCGCTGGGGCCTTGCTCGCCCGCCTGACGCGTGGGGCCCGCTCGATACGCCGTGGGGCTCGCCCACACGCTGGGGTCTGAACGCCCGCCTGACGTGTGGGGCCCTCGCCCGGCGCCCTGAGGGGCTCGCCCACGCGCTGGGGCCTTGCTCGCCCGCCTGACGCGTGGGGCCCGCTCGATACGCCGTGGGGCTCGCCCACACGCTGGGGTCTGAACGCCCGCCTGACGTGTGGGGCCCTCGCCCGGCGCCCTGAGGGGCTCGCCCACGCGCTGGGGCCTTGCTCGCCCGCCTGACGCGTGGGGCCCGCTCGATACGCCGTGGGGCTCGCCCACACGCTGGGGTCTGAACGCCCGCCTGACGTGTGGGGCCCTCGCCCGGCGCCCTGAGGGGCTCGCCCACGCGCTGGGGCCTTGCTCGCCCGCCTGACGCGTGGGGCCCGCTCGATACGCCGTGGGGCTCGCCCACACGCTGGGGTCTGAACGCCCGCCTGACGTGTGGGGCCCTCGCCCGGCGCCCTGAGGGGCTCGCCCACGCGCTGGGGCCTTGCTCGCCCGCCTGACGCGTGGGGCCCGCTCGATACGCCGTGGGGCTCGCCCACACGCTGGGGTCTGAACGCCCGCCTGACGTGTGGGGCCCTCGCCCGGCGCCCTGAGGGGCTCGCCCACGCGCTGGGGCCTTGCTCGCCCGCCTGACGCGTGGGGCCCGCTCGATACGCCGTGGGGCTCGCCCACACGCTGGGGTCTGAACGCCCGCCTGACGTGTGGGGCCCTCGCCCGGCGCCCTGAGGGGCTCGCCCACGCGCTGGGGCCTTGCTCGCCCGCCTGACGCGTGGGGCCCGCTCGATACGCCGTGGGGCTCGCCCACACGCTGGGGTCTGAACGCCCGCCTGACGTGTGGGGCCCTCGCCCGGCGCCCTGAGGGGCTCGCCCACGCGCTGGGGCCTTGCTCGCCCGCCTGACGCGTGGGGCCCGCTCGATACGCCGTGGGGCTCGCCCACACGCTGGGGTCTGAACGCCCGCCTGACGTGTGGGGCCCTCGCCCGGCGCCCTGAGGGGCTCGCCCACGCGCTGGGGCCTTGCTCGCCCGCCTGACGCGTGGGGCCCGCTCGATACGCCGTGGGGCTCGCCCACACGCTGGGGTCTGAACGCCCGCCTGACGTGTGGGGCCCTCGCCCGGCGCCCTGAGGGGCTCGCCCACGCGCTGGGGCCTTGCTCGCCCGCCTGACGCGTGGGGCCCGCTCGATACGCCGTGGGGCTCGCCCACACGCTGGGGTCTGAACGCCCGCCTGACGTGTGGGGCCCTCGCCCGGCGCCCTGAGGGGCTCGCCCACGCGCTGGGGCCTTGCTCGCCCGCCTGACGCGTGGGGCCCGCTCGATACGCCGTGGGGCTCGCCCACACGCTGGGGTCTGAACGCCCGCCTGACGTGTGGGGCCCTCGCCCGGCGCCCTGAGGGGCTCGCCCACGCGCTGGGGCCTTGCTCGCCCGCCTGACGCGTGGGGCCCGCTCGATACGCCGTGGGGCTCGCCCACACGCTGGGGTCTGAACGCCCGCCTGACGTGTGGGGCCCTCGCCCGGCGCCCTGAGGGGCTCGCCCACGCGCTGGGGCCTTGCTCGCCCGCCTGACGCGTGGGGCCCGCTCGATACGCCGTGGGGCTCGCCCACACGCTGGGGTCTGAACGCCCGCCTGACGTGTGGGGCCCTCGCCCGGCGCCCTGAGGGGCTCGCCCACGCGCTGGGGCCTTGCTCGCCCGCCTGACGCGTGGGGCCCGCTCGATACGCCGTGGGGCTCGCCCACACGCTGGGGTCTGAACGCCCGCCTGACGTGTGGGGCCCTCGCCCGGCGCCCTGAGGGGCTCGCCCACGCGCTGGGGCCTTGCTCGCCCGCCTGACGCGTGGGGCCCGCTCGATACGCCGTGGGGCTCGCCCACACGCTGGGGTCTGAACGCCCGCCTGACGTGTGGGGCCCTCGCCCGGCGCCCTGAGGGGCTCGCCCACGCGCTGGGGCCTTGCTCGCCCGCCTGACGCGTGGGGCCCGCTCGATACGCCGTGGGGCTCGCCCACACGCTGGGGTCTGAACGCCCGCCTGACGTGTGGGGCCCTCGCCCGGCGCCCTGAGGGGCTCGCCCACGCGCTGGGGCCTTGCTCGCCCGCCTGACGCGTGGGGCCCGCTCGATACGCCGTGGGGCTCGCCCACACGCTGGGGTCTGAACGCCCGCCTGACGTGTGGGGCCCTCGCCCGGCGCCCTGAGGGGCTCGCCCACGCGCTGGGGCCTTGCTCGCCCGCCTGACGCGTGGGGCCCGCTCGATACGCCGTGGGGCTCGCCCACACGCTGGGGTCTGAACGCCCGCCTGACGTGTGGGGCCCTCGCCCGGCGCCCTGAGGGGCTCGCCCACGCGCTGGGGCCTTGCTCGCCCGCCTGACGCGTGGGGCCCGCTCGATACGCCGTGGGGCTCGCCCACACGCTGGGGTCTGAACGCCCGCCTGACGTGTGGGGCCCTCGCCCGGCGCCCTGAGGGGCTCGCCCACGCGCTGGGGCCTTGCTCGCCCGCCTGACGCGTGGGGCCCGCTCGATACGCCGTGGGGCTCGCCCACACGCTGGGGTCTGAACGCCCGCCTGACGTGTGGGGCCCTCGCCCGGCGCCCTGAGGGGCTCGCCCACGCGCTGGGGCCTTGCTCGCCCGCCTGACGCGTGGGGCCCGCTCGATACGCCGTGGGGCTCGCCCACACGCTGGGGTCTGAACGCCCGCCTGACGTGTGGGGCCCTCGCCCGGCGCCCTGAGGGGCTCGCCCACGCGCTGGGGCCTTGCTCGCCCGCCTGACGCGTGGGGCCCGCTCGATACGCCGTGGGGCTCGCCCACACGCTGGGGTCTGAACGCCCGCCTGACGTGTGGGGCCCTCGCCCGGCGCCCTGAGGGGCTCGCCCACGCGCTGGGGCCTTGCTCGCCCGCCTGACGCGTGGGGCCCGCTCGATACGCCGTGGGGCTCGCCCACACGCTGGGGTCTGAACGCCCGCCTGACGTGTGGGGCCCTCGCCCGGCGCCCTGAGGGGCTCGCCCACGCGCTGGGGCCTTGCTCGCCCGCCTGACGCGTGGGGCCCGCTCGATACGCCGTGGGGCTCGCCCACACGCTGGGGTCTGAACGCCCGCCTGACGTGTGGGGCCCTCGCCCGGCGCCCTGAGGGGCTCGCCCACGCGCTGGGGCCTTGCTCGCCCGCCTGACGCGTGGGGCCCGCTCGATACGCCGTGGGGCTCGCCCACACGCTGGGGTCTGAACGCCCGCCTGACGTGTGGGGCCCTCGCCCGGCGCCCTGAGGGGCTCGCCCACGCGCTGGGGCCTTGCTCGCCCGCCTGACGCGTGGGGCCCGCTCGATACGCCGTGGGGCTCGCCCACACGCTGGGGTCTGAACGCCCGCCTGACGTGTGGGGCCCTCGCCCGGCGCCCTGAGGGGCTCGCCCACGCGCTGGGGCCTTGCTCGCCCGCCTGACGCGTGGGGCCCGCTCGATACGCCGTGGGGCTCGCCCACACGCTGGGGTCTGAACGCCCGCCTGACGTGTGGGGCCCTCGCCCGGCGCCCTGAGGGGCTCGCCCACGCGCTGGGGCCTTGCTCGCCCGCCTGACGCGTGGGGCCCGCTCGATACGCCGTGGGGCTCGCCCACACGCTGGGGTCTGAACGCCCGCCTGACGTGTGGGGCCCTCGCCCGGCGCCCTGAGGGGCTCGCCCACGCGCTGGGGCCTTGCTCGCCCGCCTGACGCGTGGGGCCCGCTCGATACGCCGTGGGGCTCGCCCACACGCTGGGGTCTGAACGCCCGCCTGACGTGTGGGGCCCTCGCCCGGCGCCCTGAGGGGCTCGCCCACGCGCTGGGGCCTTGCTCGCCCGCCTGACGCGTGGGGCCCGCTCGATACGCCGTGGGGCTCGCCCACACGCTGGGGTCTGAACGCCCGCCTGACGTGTGGGGCCCTCGCCCGGCGCCCTGAGGGGCTCGCCCACGCGCTGGGGCCTTGCTCGCCCGCCTGACGCGTGGGGCCCGCTCGATACGCCGTGGGGCTCGCCCACACGCTGGGGTCTGAACGCCCGCCTGACGTGTGGGGCCCTCGCCCGGCGCCCTGAGGGGCTCGCCCACGCGCTGGGGCCTTGCTCGCCCGCCTGACGCGTGGGGCCCGCTCGATACGCCGTGGGGCTCGCCCACACGCTGGGGTCTGAACGCCCGCCTGACGTGTGGGGCCCTCGCCCGGCGCCCTGAGGGGCTCGCCCACGCGCTGGGGCCTTGCTCGCCCGCCTGACGCGTGGGGCCCGCTCGATACGCCGTGGGGCTCGCCCACACGCTGGGGTCTGAACGCCCGCCTGACGTGTGGGGCCCTCGCCCGGCGCCCTGAGGGGCTCGCCCACGCGCTGGGGCCTTGCTCGCCCGCCTGACGCGTGGGGCCCGCTCGATACGCCGTGGGGCTCGCCCACACGCTGGGGTCTGAACGCCCGCCTGACGTGTGGGGCCCTCGCCCGGCGCCCTGAGGGGCTCGCCCACGCGCTGGGGCCTTGCTCGCCCGCCTGACGCGTGGGGCCCGCTCGATACGCCGTGGGGCTCGCCCACACGCTGGGGTCTGAACGCCCGCCTGACGTGTGGGGCCCTCGCCCGGCGCCCTGAGGGGCTCGCCCACGCGCTGGGGCCTTGCTCGCCCGCCTGACGCGTGGGGCCCGCTCGATACGCCGTGGGGCTCGCCCACACGCTGGGGTCTGAACGCCCGCCTGACGTGTGGGGCCCTCGCCCGGCGCCCTGAGGGGCTCGCCCACGCGCTGGGGCCTTGCTCGCCCGCCTGACGCGTGGGGCCCGCTCGATACGCCGTGGGGCTCGCCCACACGCTGGGGTCTGAACGCCCGCCTGACGTGTGGGGCCCTCGCCCGGCGCCCTGAGGGGCTCGCCCACGCGCTGGGGCCTTGCTCGCCCGCCTGACGCGTGGGGCCCGCTCGATACGCCGTGGGGCTCGCCCACACGCTGGGGTCTGAACGCCCGCCTGACGTGTGGGGCCCTCGCCCGGCGCCCTGAGGGGCTCGCCCACGCGCTGGGGCCTTGCTCGCCCGCCTGACGCGTGGGGCCCGCTCGATACGCCGTGGGGCTCGCCCACACGCTGGGGTCTGAACGCCCGCCTGACGTGTGGGGCCCTCGCCCGGCGCCCTGAGGGGCTCGCCCACGCGCTGGGGCCTTGCTCGCCCGCCTGACGCGTGGGGCCCGCTCGATACGCCGTGGGGCTCGCCCACACGCTGGGGTCTGAACGCCCGCCTGACGTGTGGGGCCCTCGCCCGGCGCCCTGAGGGGCTCGCCCACGCGCTGGGGCCTTGCTCGCCCGCCTGACGCGTGGGGCCCGCTCGATACGCCGTGGGGCTCGCCCACACGCTGGGGTCTGAACGCCCGCCTGACGTGTGGGGCCCTCGCCCGGCGCCCTGAGGGGCTCGCCCACGCGCTGGGGCCTTGCTCGCCCGCCTGACGCGTGGGGCCCGCTCGATACGCCGTGGGGCTCGCCCACACGCTGGGGTCTGAACGCCCGCCTGACGTGTGGGGCCCTCGCCCGGCGCCCTGAGGGGCTCGCCCACGCGCTGGGGCCTTGCTCGCCCGCCTGACGCGTGGGGCCCGCTCGATACGCCGTGGGGCTCGCCCACACGCTGGGGTCTGAACGCCCGCCTGACGTGTGGGGCCCTCGCCCGGCGCCCTGAGGGGCTCGCCCACGCGCTGGGGCCTTGCTCGCCCGCCTGACGCGTGGGGCCCGCTCGATACGCCGTGGGGCTCGCCCACACGCTGGGGTCTGAACGCCCGCCTGACGTGTGGGGCCCTCGCCCGGCGCCCTGAGGGGCTCGCCCACGCGCTGGGGCCTTGCTCGCCCGCCTGACGCGTGGGGCCCGCTCGATACGCCGTGGGGCTCGCCCACACGCTGGGGTCTGAACGCCCGCCTGACGTGTGGGGCCCTCGCCCGGCGCCCTGAGGGGCTCGCCCACGCGCTGGGGCCTTGCTCGCCCGCCTGACGCGTGGGGCCCGCTCGATACGCCGTGGGGCTCGCCCACACGCTGGGGTCTGAACGCCCGCCTGACGTGTGGGGCCCTCGCCCGGCGCCCTGAGGGGCTCGCCCACGCGCTGGGGCCTTGCTCGCCCGCCTGACGCGTGGGGCCCGCTCGATACGCCGTGGGGCTCGCCCACACGCTGGGGTCTGAACGCCCGCCTGACGTGTGGGGCCCTCGCCCGGCGCCCTGAGGGGCTCGCCCACGCGCTGGGGCCTTGCTCGCCCGCCTGACGCGTGGGGCCCGCTCGATACGCCGTGGGGCTCGCCCACACGCTGGGGTCTGAACGCCCGCCTGACGTGTGGGGCCCTCGCCCGGCGCCCTGAGGGGCTCGCCCACGCGCTGGGGCCTTGCTCGCCCGCCTGACGCGTGGGGCCCGCTCGATACGCCGTGGGGCTCGCCCACACGCTGGGGTCTGAACGCCCGCCTGACGTGTGGGGCCCTCGCCCGGCGCCCTGAGGGGCTCGCCCACGCGCTGGGGCCTTGCTCGCCCGCCTGACGCGTGGGGCCCGCTCGATACGCCGTGGGGCTCGCCCACACGCTGGGGTCTGAACGCCCGCCTGACGTGTGGGGCCCTCGCCCGGCGCCCTGAGGGGCTCGCCCACGCGCTGGGGCCTTGCTCGCCCGCCTGACGCGTGGGGCCCGCTCGATACGCCGTGGGGCTCGCCCACACGCTGGGGTCTGAACGCCCGCCTGACGTGTGGGGCCCTCGCCCGGCGCCCTGAGGGGCTCGCCCACGCGCTGGGGCCTTGCTCGCCCGCCTGACGCGTGGGGCCCGCTCGATACGCCGTGGGGCTCGCCCACACGCTGGGGTCTGAACGCCCGCCTGACGTGTGGGGCCCTCGCCCGGCGCCCTGAGGGGCTCGCCCACGCGCTGGGGCCTTGCTCGCCCGCCTGACGCGTGGGGCCCGCTCGATACGCCGTGGGGCTCGCCCACACGCTGGGGTCTGAACGCCCGCCTGACGTGTGGGGCCCTCGCCCGGCGCCCTGAGGGGCTCGCCCACGCGCTGGGGCCTTGCTCGCCCGCCTGACGCGTGGGGCCCGCTCGATACGCCGTGGGGCTCGCCCACACGCTGGGGTCTGAACGCCCGCCTGACGTGTGGGGCCCTCGCCCGGCGCCCTGAGGGGCTCGCCCACGCGCTGGGGCCTTGCTCGCCCGCCTGACGCGTGGGGCCCGCTCGATACGCCGTGGGGCTCGCCCACACGCTGGGGTCTGAACGCCCGCCTGACGTGTGGGGCCCTCGCCCGGCGCCCTGAGGGGCTCGCCCACGCGCTGGGGCCTTGCTCGCCCGCCTGACGCGTGGGGCCCGCTCGATACGCCGTGGGGCTCGCCCACACGCTGGGGTCTGAACGCCCGCCTGACGTGTGGGGCCCTCGCCCGGCGCCCTGAGGGGCTCGCCCACGCGCTGGGGCCTTGCTCGCCCGCCTGACGCGTGGGGCCCGCTCGATACGCCGTGGGGCTCGCCCACACGCTGGGGTCTGAACGCCCGCCTGACGTGTGGGGCCCTCGCCCGGCGCCCTGAGGGGCTCGCCCACGCGCTGGGGCCTTGCTCGCCCGCCTGACGCGTGGGGCCCGCTCGATACGCCGTGGGGCTCGCCCACACGCTGGGGTCTGAACGCCCGCCTGACGTGTGGGGCCCTCGCCCGGCGCCCTGAGGGGCTCGCCCACGCGCTGGGGCCTTGCTCGCCCGCCTGACGCGTGGGGCCCGCTCGATACGCCGTGGGGCTCGCCCACACGCTGGGGTCTGAACGCCCGCCTGACGTGTGGGGCCCTCGCCCGGCGCCCTGAGGGGCTCGCCCACGCGCTGGGGCCTTGCTCGCCCGCCTGACGCGTGGGGCCCGCTCGATACGCCGTGGGGCTCGCCCACACGCTGGGGTCTGAACGCCCGCCTGACGTGTGGGGCCCTCGCCCGGCGCCCTGAGGGGCTCGCCCACGCGCTGGGGCCTTGCTCGCCCGCCTGACGCGTGGGGCCCGCTCGATACGCCGTGGGGCTCGCCCACACGCTGGGGTCTGAACGCCCGCCTGACGTGTGGGGCCCTCGCCCGGCGCCCTGAGGGGCTCGCCCACGCGCTGGGGCCTTGCTCGCCCGCCTGACGCGTGGGGCCCGCTCGATACGCCGTGGGGCTCGCCCACACGCTGGGGTCTGAACGCCCGCCTGACGTGTGGGGCCCTCGCCCGGCGCCCTGAGGGGCTCGCCCACGCGCTGGGGCCTTGCTCGCCCGCCTGACGCGTGGGGCCCGCTCGATACGCCGTGGGGCTCGCCCACACGCTGGGGTCTGAACGCCCGCCTGACGTGTGGGGCCCTCGCCCGGCGCCCTGAGGGGCTCGCCCACGCGCTGGGGCCTTGCTCGCCCGCCTGACGCGTGGGGCCCGCTCGATACGCCGTGGGGCTCGCCCACACGCTGGGGTCTGAACGCCCGCCTGACGTGTGGGGCCCTCGCCCGGCGCCCTGAGGGGCTCGCCCACGCGCTGGGGCCTTGCTCGCCCGCCTGACGCGTGGGGCCCGCTCGATACGCCGTGGGGCTCGCCCACACGCTGGGGTCTGAACGCCCGCCTGACGTGTGGGGCCCTCGCCCGGCGCCCTGAGGGGCTCGCCCACGCGCTGGGGCCTTGCTCGCCCGCCTGACGCGTGGGGCCCGCTCGATACGCCGTGGGGCTCGCCCACACGCTGGGGTCTGAACGCCCGCCTGACGTGTGGGGCCCTCGCCCGGCGCCCTGAGGGGCTCGCCCACGCGCTGGGGCCTTGCTCGCCCGCCTGACGCGTGGGGCCCGCTCGATACGCCGTGGGGCTCGCCCACACGCTGGGGTCTGAACGCCCGCCTGACGTGTGGGGCCCTCGCCCGGCGCCCTGAGGGGCTCGCCCACGCGCTGGGGCCTTGCTCGCCCGCCTGACGCGTGGGGCCCGCTCGATACGCCGTGGGGCTCGCCCACACGCTGGGGTCTGAACGCCCGCCTGACGTGTGGGGCCCTCGCCCGGCGCCCTGAGGGGCTCGCCCACGCGCTGGGGCCTTGCTCGCCCGCCTGACGCGTGGGGCCCGCTCGATACGCCGTGGGGCTCGCCCACACGCTGGGGTCTGAACGCCCGCCTGACGTGTGGGGCCCTCGCCCGGCGCCCTGAGGGGCTCGCCCACGCGCTGGGGCCTTGCTCGCCCGCCTGACGCGTGGGGCCCGCTCGATACGCCGTGGGGCTCGCCCACACGCTGGGGTCTGAACGCCCGCCTGACGTGTGGGGCCCTCGCCCGGCGCCCTGAGGGGCTCGCCCACGCGCTGGGGCCTTGCTCGCCCGCCTGACGCGTGGGGCCCGCTCGATACGCCGTGGGGCTCGCCCACACGCTGGGGTCTGAACGCCCGCCTGACGTGTGGGGCCCTCGCCCGGCGCCCTGAGGGGCTCGCCCACGCGCTGGGGCCTTGCTCGCCCGCCTGACGCGTGGGGCCCGCTCGATACGCCGTGGGGCTCGCCCACACGCTGGGGTCTGAACGCCCGCCTGACGTGTGGGGCCCTCGCCCGGCGCCCTGAGGGGCTCGCCCACGCGCTGGGGCCTTGCTCGCCCGCCTGACGCGTGGGGCCCGCTCGATACGCCGTGGGGCTCGCCCACACGCTGGGGTCTGAACGCCCGCCTGACGTGTGGGGCCCTCGCCCGGCGCCCTGAGGGGCTCGCCCACGCGCTGGGGCCTTGCTCGCCCGCCTGACGCGTGGGGCCCGCTCGATACGCCGTGGGGCTCGCCCACACGCTGGGGTCTGAACGCCCGCCTGACGTGTGGGGCCCTCGCCCGGCGCCCTGAGGGGCTCGCCCACGCGCTGGGGCCTTGCTCGCCCGCCTGACGCGTGGGGCCCGCTCGATACGCCGTGGGGCTCGCCCACACGCTGGGGTCTGAACGCCCGCCTGACGTGTGGGGCCCTCGCCCGGCGCCCTGAGGGGCTCGCCCACGCGCTGGGGCCTTGCTCGCCCGCCTGACGCGTGGGGCCCGCTCGATACGCCGTGGGGCTCGCCCACACGCTGGGGTCTGAACGCCCGCCTGACGTGTGGGGCCCTCGCCCGGCGCCCTGAGGGGCTCGCCCACGCGCTGGGGCCTTGCTCGCCCGCCTGACGCGTGGGGCCCGCTCGATACGCCGTGGGGCTCGCCCACACGCTGGGGTCTGAACGCCCGCCTGACGTGTGGGGCCCTCGCCCGGCGCCCTGAGGGGCTCGCCCACGCGCTGGGGCCTTGCTCGCCCGCCTGACGCGTGGGGCCCGCTCGATACGCCGTGGGGCTCGCCCACACGCTGGGGTCTGAACGCCCGCCTGACGTGTGGGGCCCTCGCCCGGCGCCCTGAGGGGCTCGCCCACGCGCTGGGGCCTTGCTCGCCCGCCTGACGCGTGGGGCCCGCTCGATACGCCGTGGGGCTCGCCCACACGCTGGGGTCTGAACGCCCGCCTGACGTGTGGGGCCCTCGCCCGGCGCCCTGAGGGGCTCGCCCACGCGCTGGGGCCTTGCTCGCCCGCCTGACGCGTGGGGCCCGCTCGATACGCCGTGGGGCTCGCCCACACGCTGGGGTCTGAACGCCCGCCTGACGTGTGGGGCCCTCGCCCGGCGCCCTGAGGGGCTCGCCCACGCGCTGGGGCCTTGCTCGCCCGCCTGACGCGTGGGGCCCGCTCGATACGCCGTGGGGCTCGCCCACACGCTGGGGTCTGAACGCCCGCCTGACGTGTGGGGCCCTCGCCCGGCGCCCTGAGGGGCTCGCCCACGCGCTGGGGCCTTGCTCGCCCGCCTGACGCGTGGGGCCCGCTCGATACGCCGTGGGGCTCGCCCACACGCTGGGGTCTGAACGCCCGCCTGACGTGTGGGGCCCTCGCCCGGCGCCCTGAGGGGCTCGCCCACGCGCTGGGGCCTTGCTCGCCCGCCTGACGCGTGGGGCCCGCTCGATACGCCGTGGGGCTCGCCCACACGCTGGGGTCTGAACGCCCGCCTGACGTGTGGGGCCCTCGCCCGGCGCCCTGAGGGGCTCGCCCACGCGCTGGGGCCTTGCTCGCCCGCCTGACGCGTGGGGCCCGCTCGATACGCCGTGGGGCTCGCCCACACGCTGGGGTCTGAACGCCCGCCTGACGTGTGGGGCCCTCGCCCGGCGCCCTGAGGGGCTCGCCCACGCGCTGGGGCCTTGCTCGCCCGCCTGACGCGTGGGGCCCGCTCGATACGCCGTGGGGCTCGCCCACACGCTGGGGTCTGAACGCCCGCCTGACGTGTGGGGCCCTCGCCCGGCGCCCTGAGGGGCTCGCCCACGCGCTGGGGCCTTGCTCGCCCGCCTGACGCGTGGGGCCCGCTCGATACGCCGTGGGGCTCGCCCACACGCTGGGGTCTGAACGCCCGCCTGACGTGTGGGGCCCTCGCCCGGCGCCCTGAGGGGCTCGCCCACGCGCTGGGGCCTTGCTCGCCCGCCTGACGCGTGGGGCCCGCTCGATACGCCGTGGGGCTCGCCCACACGCTGGGGTCTGAACGCCCGCCTGACGTGTGGGGCCCTCGCCCGGCGCCCTGAGGGGCTCGCCCACGCGCTGGGGCCTTGCTCGCCCGCCTGACGCGTGGGGCCCGCTCGATACGCCGTGGGGCTCGCCCACACGCTGGGGTCTGAACGCCCGCCTGACGTGTGGGGCCCTCGCCCGGCGCCCTGAGGGGCTCGCCCACGCGCTGGGGCCTTGCTCGCCCGCCTGACGCGTGGGGCCCGCTCGATACGCCGTGGGGCTCGCCCACACGCTGGGGTCTGAACGCCCGCCTGACGTGTGGGGCCCTCGCCCGGCGCCCTGAGGGGCTCGCCCACGCGCTGGGGCCTTGCTCGCCCGCCTGACGCGTGGGGCCCGCTCGATACGCCGTGGGGCTCGCCCACACGCTGGGGTCTGAACGCCCGCCTGACGTGTGGGGCCCTCGCCCGGCGCCCTGAGGGGCTCGCCCACGCGCTGGGGCCTTGCTCGCCCGCCTGACGCGTGGGGCCCGCTCGATACGCCGTGGGGCTCGCCCACACGCTGGGGTCTGAACGCCCGCCTGACGTGTGGGGCCCTCGCCCGGCGCCCTGAGGGGCTCGCCCACGCGCTGGGGCCTTGCTCGCCCGCCTGACGCGTGGGGCCCGCTCGATACGCCGTGGGGCTCGCCCACACGCTGGGGTCTGAACGCCCGCCTGACGTGTGGGGCCCTCGCCCGGCGCCCTGAGGGGCTCGCCCACGCGCTGGGGCCTTGCTCGCCCGCCTGACGCGTGGGGCCCGCTCGATACGCCGTGGGGCTCGCCCACACGCTGGGGTCTGAACGCCCGCCTGACGTGTGGGGCCCTCGCCCGGCGCCCTGAGGGGCTCGCCCACGCGCTGGGGCCTTGCTCGCCCGCCTGACGCGTGGGGCCCGCTCGATACGCCGTGGGGCTCGCCCACACGCTGGGGTCTGAACGCCCGCCTGACGTGTGGGGCCCTCGCCCGGCGCCCTGAGGGGCTCGCCCACGCGCTGGGGCCTTGCTCGCCCGCCTGACGCGTGGGGCCCGCTCGATACGCCGTGGGGCTCGCCCACACGCTGGGGTCTGAACGCCCGCCTGACGTGTGGGGCCCTCGCCCGGCGCCCTGAGGGGCTCGCCCACGCGCTGGGGCCTTGCTCGCCCGCCTGACGCGTGGGGCCCGCTCGATACGCCGTGGGGCTCGCCCACACGCTGGGGTCTGAACGCCCGCCTGACGTGTGGGGCCCTCGCCCGGCGCCCTGAGGGGCTCGCCCACGCGCTGGGGCCTTGCTCGCCCGCCTGACGCGTGGGGCCCGCTCGATACGCCGTGGGGCTCGCCCACACGCTGGGGTCTGAACGCCCGCCTGACGTGTGGGGCCCTCGCCCGGCGCCCTGAGGGGCTCGCCCACGCGCTGGGGCCTTGCTCGCCCGCCTGACGCGTGGGGCCCGCTCGATACGCCGTGGGGCTCGCCCACACGCTGGGGTCTGAACGCCCGCCTGACGTGTGGGGCCCTCGCCCGGCGCCCTGAGGGGCTCGCCCACGCGCTGGGGCCTTGCTCGCCCGCCTGACGCGTGGGGCCCGCTCGATACGCCGTGGGGCTCGCCCACACGCTGGGGTCTGAACGCCCGCCTGACGTGTGGGGCCCTCGCCCGGCGCCCTGAGGGGCTCGCCCACGCGCTGGGGCCTTGCTCGCCCGCCTGACGCGTGGGGCCCGCTCGATACGCCGTGGGGCTCGCCCACACGCTGGGGTCTGAACGCCCGCCTGACGTGTGGGGCCCTCGCCCGGCGCCCTGAGGGGCTCGCCCACGCGCTGGGGCCTTGCTCGCCCGCCTGACGCGTGGGGCCCGCTCGATACGCCGTGGGGCTCGCCCACACGCTGGGGTCTGAACGCCCGCCTGACGTGTGGGGCCCTCGCCCGGCGCCCTGAGGGGCTCGCCCACGCGCTGGGGCCTTGCTCGCCCGCCTGACGCGTGGGGCCCGCTCGATACGCCGTGGGGCTCGCCCACACGCTGGGGTCTGAACGCCCGCCTGACGTGTGGGGCCCTCGCCCGGCGCCCTGAGGGGCTCGCCCACGCGCTGGGGCCTTGCTCGCCCGCCTGACGCGTGGGGCCCGCTCGATACGCCGTGGGGCTCGCCCACACGCTGGGGTCTGAACGCCCGCCTGACGTGTGGGGCCCTCGCCCGGCGCCCTGAGGGGCTCGCCCACGCGCTGGGGCCTTGCTCGCCCGCCTGACGCGTGGGGCCCGCTCGATACGCCGTGGGGCTCGCCCACACGCTGGGGTCTGAACGCCCGCCTGACGTGTGGGGCCCTCGCCCGGCGCCCTGAGGGGCTCGCCCACGCGCTGGGGCCTTGCTCGCCCGCCTGACGCGTGGGGCCCGCTCGATACGCCGTGGGGCTCGCCCACACGCTGGGGTCTGAACGCCCGCCTGACGTGTGGGGCCCTCGCCCGGCGCCCTGAGGGGCTCGCCCACGCGCTGGGGCCTTGCTCGCCCGCCTGACGCGTGGGGCCCGCTCGATACGCCGTGGGGCTCGCCCACACGCTGGGGTCTGAACGCCCGCCTGACGTGTGGGGCCCTCGCCCGGCGCCCTGAGGGGCTCGCCCACGCGCTGGGGCCTTGCTCGCCCGCCTGACGCGTGGGGCCCGCTCGATACGCCGTGGGGCTCGCCCACACGCTGGGGTCTGAACGCCCGCCTGACGTGTGGGGCCCTCGCCCGGCGCCCTGAGGGGCTCGCCCACGCGCTGGGGCCTTGCTCGCCCGCCTGACGCGTGGGGCCCGCTCGATACGCCGTGGGGCTCGCCCACACGCTGGGGTCTGAACGCCCGCCTGACGTGTGGGGCCCTCGCCCGGCGCCCTGAGGGGCTCGCCCACGCGCTGGGGCCTTGCTCGCCCGCCTGACGCGTGGGGCCCGCTCGATACGCCACCCCCCTCTAGGAGACATATCGATCCTTTCAGGCAGCGCAAAAAAAAAACATGCGCCTGGGGCGCGCCTGATTCCTCTAGCGTGGGCCCTGCCTGCTGCGTGTTGGACTCCCCGCTGCATGCGGTCGGCCGTTGAAGCTGCATGCATCAAATCTCAGCATGCATATTGAAGGGATCTCAGGCCGAGAGGGGGGGGGTGAATCGGCGGCTTTTTAAATTTTATCCCCTTAAGCCCTTTAGTTGTGCTAGTGATTAGTCTAGTTAAGTGACCCAACTTAGCGCGTGGTTGTCCTACCAAGTCTAGTATGCGAAAGCGACTCAAGCGAACAACAGCACGGCTAGTAGGTGGCACGAAGACACACACAGGCAATCGATCAACACAATGCAAATGCGGAAGTAAAAGAGGTCAAGCAGGAGGCGAAAACCGGGGTGTTTACCGAAGTTCGGCGCTTAACACATGAGCATCTACGTCTCCGTTGAGAAAGCTTTCAACACATGAAAGTCGGGACCCTTTCGTCCCTAGTCCTCAATCCACTCGGGATAGCTCTTCATCAACGAATGGTAGGCGAGCTCCAAACCTTCACACGACCGCGAGTACTCCCACACACAACGGAAGCTCCTCACGACCCACAACCATAACACATGCGGCCGACCTTCAACACATGAAGGGTTTTGCACACGACGGCTTCAACGGATGAAGACGATGCACTCCCGGCACATGGAAGTGACCCCCGACACACGGAGGGTTTGGGGCACCGACACACGGAGCGGACGCACCCCCACGAAGGAAGGTGACCACCTACACGTACAAGATGGGTTCAAGCGAAGCAGACGAAGGTTGCGGTTGGGGTACGACTTGACGTAGATGTACGCCGGTGAAGCTCCTCGGTCTCCCGATGACGATGAAGTCCAAGAGCACAAGACCGGTCAACCGCTCCTCACCACCTCCTCTCTTCCACCACGGAGCTTGGCCAAGAACTCCGCGGGAGAGGAGCAAGAACCTTGGGGGTGGACGGAAGAGGCAAGGGTAGGGCACTCTCTTCTTCCTCACTCCTTCTCCCTCTCAATCTCGCTCTCAATCCCTCACTCAAGCACACATGGAGGCCATGGGGATGAGGCACACCATGGGTGAGAAGCACACACCTTGGGAAGGATGGAGGAAGCCAAGGGGATGCACCTTTTTCTTCTTCCTCCCTTCTCCCTTCCTCTCTCCCTCTCCTTCTTCTCCCTCAATCTTAAGTGCTCATGGTGGCCATGGGGGAGGAGCTCTCTCAAGTGGATGGGGGCAATGGGTGGATGAAATGAGCTCTCTCTCACCCTATCCTCTCAAAGGGTGGCCCCTAAATACTCCCCCAAAGAGATAAGGCACGAAACCCTATCTGCACACCCGCGAACCGAACTGGCACAATGCCGTGCAGACGGTCCGCGCCCCCGTGCGGACGGTCCGTGCCCCGAGCCTCTTCGGACAGAACCGGCACAACGTAGCGCGGACGGTCCGCACCCGGTGCGGACGGTCCGCACTGCATGCTCCCACCGACAGCAGCTTGGTTTTTCACCTTTTTGAGGCCCTTCCCGTGCTCAAATGAAAAAAAGTTAAAACATAAAAGTTGTAGAGAATTTCGAGACGCAAATTTTTTGTGTTGACAAGTTTTTCATTTGAGCTACAGAAAAAATCATAAAAAATTGGGAAGCACGCTGCTGTTACGGTGGCTGGACCGACACTAGCATTTTGGCACTTTGGACTCAGCGGGAACGTTTAGATCACTTAGACGGGAAGTTTCGCGCCTACAGAAAAATATCTGGCTTGGGTTACTTAGAGGCTACGAAACCCCGGTCGACCCGACTCCTGGAACCCTCTAGAACCCTGGACACTTGTCCTCTCGCTTAGATTTATCGCTCAGGGACTAGGACAGACTCCGGTGATGTGCTCTGTGGGACCCTGTTGCTAGAGAGGTGATCTTCTGCTGCCGGTGAAGCTGGTTCGAGCCGGAGATGCACACAAATAAAATAGAGAAACTATTAAACAATAGTCCTTAGCCTTGGTGTTCCCTCGAACTCTGTTGCCATCAATTACCAAAACCCAAAAGCACATGGGAGCTTGACCTTAGAATGTCTCCCTTTTTGGTAATTGATGACAACACCTGCAAACCTGCAACATCTATCTCCAAGCACACAATATATATGTCTTATGCAGCGAGTTAGTCCAATGAGCACATGAGCAGGAGTTGCAAAATGATTTACACATGCAATCCAAAGCAACCTAGCTCCCCCTAGATCAATGCATACCAATTGAAAGCATGTCCTAACACTAGGAGGAAAGCATCTCCTAAGTAGGCATTCACTAGGAGCAAACATCTCCTAAGTCTAAGCACATGACAATATGGAGCAAAGCATCTCCACTTGTCTTCCTATCAAAGCATCTCCATATCTACCCATTTCCATTTCTCTCCCATTGACTAATCTTGGTGATCACATGAGAGCAAAGCATCTCTCACCCTAGCTTAGCACTAGTATCACTCATCTCTTCCCCTAAGTCCAAGCATAGACATGCAAACACCCAAGAGATAGATGAGGTCCAAAATACTACCCTTTGTCATCAATGACCAACAAGGGCGCTAAGCAAAGCCATGTGATCACCACTTTGTGAACAAGCATTCTCCTCCTATCTCTAGCACAATCAATCACAAGATCATGGATAGTGACGGCGTGTTCTTCACTTAACCACGGTGAATCACACCCCTATCAGATTTTCTATCTTGCTAGCCGACCAGCCGCTCTCAGTTCGATTCGAGCGTCGGGCACCGCAAGGAGCGACACACAGAGTTTACCCAGGTTCGGACCCCCTCGCGGGTAATAGTCCTACTCCTGCCGAGCCTTAGCTCTTTTCTGATTGTGGTTGTGTGGAATGCGATTACAGAATGTCCAACCCCCCTCTCCGCTCTCTCTCCTCTCCTTTTATACAAGCCTTGAACTGGCGGAGAGAGCCGAGGGGGTAGGCAGTACAGTACACTGAGAAGATGTAAGGGACGGGACAGGAGAGACGAAAACGTGCGCCGCCCACGCGAGCTCCGCAAGTGGCTTCTGACCCGTGTGAACACGCCGGTGAAACCTCGGGAGGGGCCCAACTTGCGCCGCCTGACGCGAGCGGCCAGTCTGACACCGGCCAAACCCTCTCTCTGCCGGTCAAATCTGCAGCGCCACAGTGACAGTTGATCAGACCCGTAGAGGTCACTGTGGCGGTAATCATTTCTTCTCCGGTTTACCCGCGCGTGATGTCGCATTTAATGCGCCTGTCCTTCGCAGCGGGGGAGAGCCTTCGCCCAAAAGACTCCCTCTGGAGCGCTTCCTGCTGCGCAGGCCCCACCTATCAGCGACGGGGCCTCCCGCACTTGCCCGTGGGGCCCTCGCTTGGCTTCCTTATAACTCTTCATACCCCGGTACTTACTGTACCGACAGTAGCCCCCGGGTCCACCATGATACGTGAACCGTCGCGCCGATATTTCGCCACTTCTCGCGCGATGGGAGATGAGTCGTGGGGGTCCCACCCCCTGCAGCGGCCGTACGCCCGATTCTCCACCTGTGCACGATCTTTCTTGGGGAACTGTACCGCTTTGTGCGGGAAATCAAAACGCGCGGGGCATAATGGCGCCACACGCGCGACTGGGGACGGAATCCAAACCGTCGCACTTGCTTCTTCCTCCTATAAATACTCCATTTCTCTGCGCCGCGATGAACTCTTTTGCACGCAGAATCCTCAAACTCCCAGCCACCTTCTTCGCCGCTGCCGCAGAGCTCTTTCGCCAACGCCACCACCGTCTTCCCATGGCCCCAAAGCGCAGCAAGGGCCGCCGCGGCAACGCCGCTCCAGCCGCGTCGCCATCTAATTCCGCATTGCCCGCCTCCGTGGCCAACGAGGAGACAGTCGCGTGGCTCCAGCGGCAAGTGCCGCCATCCGCCGCCAGGTTCCGCGCCGGCATCATTGTGCCAAGCCCCTGCGCCGGGGAGATCATTACCTTCACCTGGGCGGTACTGGCGGGGCTAGTCCCGTCATATTCTGATTTCTTCTTGGGGGTGCTGGCCTTCTATGAGATCCAGGCGGCTCACCTTCCCCCCAATTCCATTGTGATGCTGTCGATCTTTTCTCACCTCTGCGAAATGTTCGTGGGGGTGATGCCGAATCTCCCGCTCTGGCGTCGACTCTTCGCGCTGTGGGGAGCTGCTACTTCACACTTCGCGACGCCTCCGCCTTCATCCCGGTCGCGCTCAAGTCCAACTGGAAGGACTGGGTGCGACAATGGCAGTACGTGGAGGACTCCAGCGGCTGCGACGACCTTGGGCTCCCCGCGACCTTCGCGGAATCCCTGGACAGCTGGGGATCCTCGCCCGACGATTCGGTGGAGACAGAGGCGATGCTGGCACGCATTGCCGACCTCCGCCGATGTGGGCTCACCGGAACCCACGTAGCGGCGGACTTCTTGCGACGCCGCCTCTGCTCGCTTCGCATGAGGGCGCGCCCCGCCTGGCAGTACTACGGCGATGACGATGGGACCCGCATTGTCCCCGGAGGTGAGGGTTCCTGCCTTTCTTCGAGTCATGCATTCTTTTGGAACGTCCTTTTCCCTTCTTAATTTGCATCTCTTTCTTTTTCCTTCTCCTATCCAGCCGCGGGGAATGTGTCAGAGGAGGTGCTCCGCCAATGGCTGGCGGGACTTTTGACCGCGCCAGCTGGCGATGTCCCTTTATTTGCGGACCTCCGCCCCCTCTGCGACTGGGACCCACGGGAGCGCAACCCGTACGTACGTGCGCTACCTCCCATGGAAGTCTCTGGTCCCGCGGTCCAGGTGATCCAACGATCCCTGCAGATCCGCGACCAACCCTCGACGGCCGCCGAAGCTCCTTCAGCCGCCGGTCTTCTGGTGGCCGTCGCGCTTCCCGCGCCGAGCGACGCTGATCGCGCGCTTGGGAAGCGCCGCCTCATCCTCCCCGACGACGACGACGAGGAGGGAACAAGCCCGAAGAGGCTTCGCCCCTCAAGCCCAGAGCCACCTTTGGCTTCTCTGGCCCCCTCCAGTGTGGGCCCCGCTGCAGACGCCGCCGCCCCGCCACTTGGCGAGGGCGCGGCGACGCTTCCGGGACCGGCGCCGCCTGCGCCGGTTTCTTCCACGCCGGCACCTCCTGTGCCGGCACTCGTCGCTGCGCCGACACCTCCTGTGCAGACGTTCGTCGCGCCGGCTTCTCTCGCGCCGGCACCTCCTGTGCCAGCGCCTGCTTCGACGGCGTCGGCCGCGGTAATCCCGCCGCCACCTCCACCTCCTTCACTAGGAGGAGGAGCGGCTGCGCCGGTTCGGAGGCCGAGGCGGCCTGACGCTGCCCCCTTCTTCCTTCGCTTTTGGGTGGCGCCGCTTCAGGTATCTTTCTGCGCTCATGTAAATTTATCATTAGGGTTAGCATGCTGCACGTTTTCGCATACCTGAACCCTTTTTCGGTTTTTCTCCGTGGGATAGGGCGGATACTAGGGCTTCAAGCTCCGGTCTACGCGACCTGCCAGCCCCCAGCCTGCCCGTGATCCCTTCGACGGAAACAGCGCCTCCTGCGACGGAGAGTGCGCCGACGTCGAGGCTGGAGGACCTTCCGGCCGCCGCTGCAGCCGACACCGACGCTATCTCTGCCATCGCCGCCGACATCGGGCGCTCCTTCGAGGCGCTCCGTGCCCTCGCCCATACCTGGGCGATGGGCGGCGAGGGAAGGCGCTCTTGCTTCGGCGGCGCGAGCTGTTGGAGAGCTGCGGCGGACCCTTGACCGGGAGACAGCCGCAAGAGAAGCGGCGACCCGCGAGGCTGCGGCGGCGCAAGCCGCCGCCGCCTCCGCCACCAAGGAAGCCGCGAACCTCCGTGCGGCGCACTTTGAGTACCTCCGGGTCCTCGCTGACATGTTGCGGACCGCCTACCGCGACTTCGCGAACGTCTTGTATCCGCTGGGCGTCACCCTGTACGCCCCGCTGGAGGAGATGGCTGCGCAATACGCCGGTGCAGTGGGACGCGCCGCCAAAGCCCTGAAGGACCTGCCGGTGGTGATGCAGACACGGGCGGTCGAGGATGGTCGTCATGGTGCCTTCGAAGCGGCGCGGTTTGTCTTGGGCAACTGCCTTGCCCAAAACGCCGCGTTAGATCTCGATGCCGCCACCGGGGAACCTTCGCGTCAGCTGGACCGAGACGAACAATCTCGGGTCGAGGTTGCCGCCAACCGCATATCCATGATGGGCGACGCCGCGCCGGCAGAAGACGAAGACGACGAGGAGTAGCTGTACTCCTCTGCCTGTTTCGTCTTGTATATGAAACCTGTCAATGCACACTTTTGCCTTTCTGCCCCAAGGCTTGTTAATCTTTCACGCAATTTCTTACTTGCGAAAAAAAAAGAGGAACTTAGGCAACCGACCACCAAAAGCTTTAGACAGAACGTTCTGCCGAAAGTGAGCGCTTTTTCCTTAGGCATCTGGTTACTTCAACCCTTGCGGCCTCTTTGCGAACCGACCTTAATCATTGCGTGGCGAGCGCTTAGCTTTCGGAAGTGGTCTAGACGCCGATGCCTTGGTGGCGCAGGGGCCCAGACCGAGCAGACACACCAGGCTAGAACTCGCCTTCCGTCCGCCTTGCCTCGCCCAGCGCAAGTTTAAGCGTTTGTTTTTGCAACTAAGGGGCCATCAGCCTTAAATACTTTTTCGCTACCAGCTTTCAATCAGAATGTTTTCTAACAGACTTTTTAAGGCGAAAAACAGATGCTCACAGAGAGAACAGAACTTATCTTTATATTGCAGATGGCTTTGTACATCGCAGCCCCCCGAGGCGAGCGGGGAAGGAGGAAAACCTCGCCGCTCGGCTCCATAAGGAAGGCCCAAAAAGCTCCAGAAACAGCTACCTACGGGTAGAACTTCCTCAGCTGCTCGACGTTCCAAGTGTTCGCCAATTCGCGACCATCCTCGAAAGCGAGCCTGACTGAGCCTGGGCGGGAGACTGAGACCACCTTAAAGGGGCCCTCCCACAGGGGAGACAGCTTGTTGCGGCCTGCCTGCGCCTGGATTTTGCGCAGGACGAGGTCGCCCACTGCCAGTGTTCTCTCACACACCCGCCTTGCTTGATAACGGCGCAGGGCCTACTGATATCTGGCGGCCCGGATCGCCGCTCTATCTCTGATCTCCTCCAGGAGATTTACTTCATCCTGACGCCGGTCAGGGTCTCCGTCTTTACTGAGCGCCGCCACCCTTGGGGATCCGAAGGCGAGCTCAGATGGGAGTACCGCCTCGAAACCATATACCAGGAAGAAAGGAGTCTCGCCGGTAGCTCTGTTGGGGGTTATCCACAGCGCCCAAAGCACGGTAGGGACTTCTTCCGCCCAGCGCTTGCCACGCTTCTCTAGGCGGTCGAACGCCCTTGTCTTGAGCCCTCTGAGTACTTCCGCGTTCGCCAGCTCCACTTGCCCATTGCTCTTCGGGTGTGCGACGGAGACGAAGCACAACTTAGTGCCCAGCTCTTCACACCAATCTTGAAAGTCGGCGCTTTTGAGCTGAGCGCCGTTGTCGGTGATGATTCTACAGGGAACGCCGAACCGGACGAAGATGCTTCTCATGAACTTTATGGCCACGGCAGATGTGATCGCTGGGACCGGCGATGCTTCCACCCACTTGGTGAACTTGTCGACGGCGATGAATAGATGCGTGTAGCCCCGGTCGCCCGCGGAACGGGCCCAGGATGTCCAGGCCCCAAACCACGAACGGCCAGGAGAGCGGAATGGTTTGCAGCGCCTGGACCGGTCGGTGGATCTGCTTAGCATGAAATTGGCATGCTTCGTATCTCCTCACCAGCTCGAAGGCATCCTAGAGGGCAGTAGGCCAATAGAAACCGTGGCGGAAGACCTTTCCGACCAACGCCCGGCTCCCTGAGTGGCTCCCGCACATGCCTCCATGGATCTCAGAGAGGATCTCTCTCCCCGCTTCCCGAGTGACGCACTTCAGTAGAACTCCGTTTACGCTCTGGCAATATAGGTCCCCACCTACCAGAGCGTAGCGCTTGGCCTTGCGCGCTATCTTCTCAGCCGACGCGTCATCGTCGGGGATCACTCTGTCCCGCAGGTAGGCTAGGATAGGATCCATCCACTGACCTTCCCGGACGAGTGCGACGACGTTAACATGGTCGCCGACGTACTCTGCCTGGCCTGGCATTTCTGCCTCAACCGCCGCAGCAGTTCTTCCGCATCCTCCCTCCTCCTGGGGAGCTGTTGCGGGGACATCGACGTCTCCACCGGGTGTGGGAGCTGCGTCGAGAACCATCTCGTCCCCGCCAGAATCGGGGGCTGCGACAGACGGCCGCGTGAGTCTTTCTTCAAAGACCCCAGCCGGAACAGGTGTCCTTGATGAAGCAATCTGGGACAATTCATCCGCCATGTAGTTGTCGCGGCAAGGGACGTGCACGAAGCCCAAACCCTCGAAATGCAGCTCCAACCGGCGCACCTCCGCCAGGTAGGCCGCCATGGTGGGATCTGAACAGGTGAATTCCTTCCTCGCCTGGTTGATGACCAGGAGAGAGTCGCCTTTAACTTGCGGCCGCCGGATGCCCAAGGTTGAAGCCACCCTGAGCCCAGCGACGAGTCCTTCGTACTTCGCGACGTTGTTGGTAGCGCGGAACTCCAGCACCACCAGGTGCCGGACGATGTCGCCGGTGGGAGACACCAGGACGACGCCAGCCCCAGCCCCTCCAGCCGGAATGATCCGTCGAAGAAGAGAGTCCACGGCGAGGGTGCTGGGGTGTCTTCAGCTTCTGCCTCCGTCGGAGTCCATTCACTGACTAACTCCGCCAGAGCCTGCCCTTTGATGGCCGTTCGACGAGTGAACTTTAGATCGAACTCAGCCAGCTCCATTGCCCACTTGGCGATGCGGCCCATCGCCTCGCGGTTGAAGAGAATCTCCCGCAAGGGATACTTGGTTAACACAGTGATTTCTCGCCCCTGGAAGTAGTGGCGCAGCCTTCTGGATGCCGTCAGCACGGCATACAACATCTTCTGGTGCTGCGAGTATGTTGTTTCTGCATCGTGGAGGGCCTTGCTGATGTAATACACTGGGCGCTGAACTCCTTCTCTTTCCGCCACCAACACCGCGCTGACCACCTCCGGGTTTGCTGCGACATAGAGGATCAGCAGCTCACCCGGATCTGGGGTGACCAGTACGGGTGGAGAAATGACGTACTTCTTCAGGTTGTCGAACGCCTCCTGCGCCTCTGCGGTCCACTCGAACTGACTGGTCTTCTTTAAGAGCTTGAATAGGGGGAGACTCTTATCCCCAGGCGAGCTATGAAGCGGCCCAGGGAAGTCAGGCACCCCACCAAACATTGCATCTGCCGAAGTCGCGTCGGGGGCTTCATGTTTTCTATTGCTGAGATTTTGTCGGGGTTCGCCTCAATCCCCCTCTGGGCGACGAGGAAACCTAACAGCTTGCCCAACGGAACGGGGAAGACACACTTCTCAGGATTGAGCTTGATGCAGTACTTCCTCAGGTTGGCGAAGGTTTCTTCCAGATCGCCGATCAGATCCTCCACCTTTTTGGACTTCACCACTAGTCGTCGACGTACACCTCCAAGTTCCGCTCGATCTGGGGGCGGTGAGCAATATGCATGGCCCTCTGATAGGTTGGGCCTGCATTCTTCAAGCCGAACGCCATTCTTGTGTAGCAGTAGAAGCCCATGGGCGTCACAAAGGCAGTCTTGTCTTCGTCTTCTTCCGCCATGCTAATCTGGTGGTACCCAGAGTACGCATCCAGAAAGCACAGCTATTCACACCCCGCCGTAGAGTTGACGATGAGATCGATGCGGGGCAGCGGGTACGGATCCTTCGGGCACGCCTTGTTGAGTTCGGTGAAGTCCACGCACATTCTCCAGCGCCCGTTGGATTTCTTGACGAGGACAGGGTTCGCCAGCCACCTGGGATGGGCGACACTCCGAACGACCCCCGCCCTTAAGAGCTTGTCCACCTCCTGGCGGATAACGGCCTGGCACTCCACCGACTGCTTCCGGACCTTCTGCATGACCGGTCGCGCACCGGAGAACGTTGCCAACTTATGCTCAATCACCTCCCTTGGGACCCCAGTCATGTCGGACGGTTGCCAAGCAAATACGTCTGCGTTAGACTGGAGGAAGGAGACGAACGCGCCTTCCTATTTGGCGCCGAGAGAGGCGCCCACCTGAACGGTCCTCGCCGGGTCTGACTCGCTCAGGGAGACCGTCTTAATCCCCGCGGACGAGCCGGGGGAAGAACGGACCTTCGCCGGAGGAGCTCCCAGGGCGAGGCCTCAGTCTTCTGGGTGCCGATCGCCCCCGCCAAAGTGAGAGCGTCCTTGTCGCAGCGGAGCGCCTCCGGGCGGTCCACCTTCACGACGATGGGGCCGGCTAGCCCCAGGATCTTGACCACCAAGTAAGCGTAGTGGCAGGTCGCCATGAAGTTGGTCAGCGCCGGCCGACCTAGTATGGCGTTGTACGGTAGGTCGAAGTCCGCTACCTCGAACTCGAGCATCTCCGTGCGGAAGTTGTCAGAGCCTCCGAAAGTCATCGGGAGACTGACACGCCCTAAAGGGACAGACTCAGCCCCCGGTGTGACGCCGAAGAAGGGAAGCGCCGGCCGGAGCTCTTGCTCTCGGATCTGAAGTGCTTTTGCGGCTTGGGCGGATAGGAGGTTGATGGAGCTTCCTCCGTCTACCAGCACCCGCCCGAGCTTGACATTCCGGACCGTGGGCACAACCACGATCGGGAGATGCCCTGGGCCGGCGGTGATGGCGGGGTGATCGGCCTGACTGAAGGTGATCGACTGCTCCGACCACACCAGCTGCCTAGCGGACCCCACGCCGGGCATGACGGCGCACACCTCCCTCATCACACGCTTGAAGCTGGCGTGAGACGGATAGGTGGCCGATCCGCCGTGGATGAAGGCGACTTCGCGTTCCGTCTGCTGAAAACCAAGCGAAGCCGGCTCCTTCCCCTTGCCGCTGCCGGACGCTTGCTGCTGCTCGTGGACCCGCTTGTCCACAATCTTGCTGACGACCAGGCAATCCGCCAAGTCGTGGGAGTTGCAACGGTGAATGGGACAGTAAGTTCCCCCGTCCCACTCACTGGGGTGATGTCCTCGCCCTTCGTCGCGGCCGCGGCGGTTGTCGTGGCCACGATGGTCACCACGGCCACCCCTTCGGGGACCGTTCGTGCCGCCGCCGCGACCTCCTCCTTTCTTCCGCTCGCCGCGCTCGTTGCGTGGCCGGCCACCATCGTCGTTGTTGTCATCGTCGTTGCGCTCGGCGGCCAGGACCTGCCCGGCCTCAGCCGCCTTGTGCTTCTTCTTGTCCTTCCCGTCGGGATTCTTGGACGTCCCGGCTTCGCCACCCCCGGCGGCCCCCGCCCTACCGGCCGGCCGAAAGCGGGCCTCCGCCTGTAGGGCACACTTGTGGGCCAGGGTGAAGAGCTCCTCCGTCGTCTTGATCTTGCGGGTGGCCATCTTCTCCTTGACCTTGGGGTCTCGGGCGCCTCTCCTGAAGGCCGTGACAACGGCGTCGATGGAGATGTCAGGAATGGTGTTGCGAACCTGACTGAAGCGCCGAATATAGTCGCGCAGCGACTCTCCTTTCTTCTGCTCCACGTTGTGGACATCGTCTTCGACTCCGGGCTGCTCGAAGGTGCCCTGGAAGTTGGTGATGAAGAGCTCGGAGAGCTCCTTCCATGAACCCACCGATTCCGAAGGTAGGTTCATGAGCCACGAACGGGCTTCGCCAATGAGGACTGCGGGGAAGTAGTTCGCCAGAACTTTTCCCGACCCTCCAGTTGGCTGCATCACCGTGGTGTAGATTTACAAGAATTCGTCAGGGTTGGTGGAGCCATCGTACTTCTCGATGGAGGCGGGCCGGAACTTCTCCGGCCACTGCACGCGGTGCAGCTCCTTCGAAAAGGCGCGGCAACCGACGTCTGGATCCTCCTGCTCCTGCACGCGGCCCCCGTTCCGCCGCCCCCGACGCTCAGGCTGCGCCGATGAAGCGCCGCCTTCGTCAGCCGAGGCGGCATCACGGAAACTCTCCTCCTGGCCTCCGCGGGCAGCAGCAATGGCGCGGTCGCGCACACGATCGTGCTGCCGGCGGAGCTTGTCGCGTAGATCTTCTCCATGCCGTAGGTGGCGGTCCTCCAAGTGGGCTCGGAGATCCGGCTCACCGTCACGCCTGCCTTGCCGGGCCCCCAAATGAGTGGCCTGGCTTCTGTTGTCTTCGCCCCGCCCCCTCCCGCCGAGGGTTCCGCGGGAAGGATGCGGAGAAACAAAGGACCGGGTGGAAGCGGAAACGCCGGTTCCCGCATCTCCCGGAGCTTGCATTACCGCCGCGGCGGCATCGACGTAGCGGGTCAAACTGGCCAGCCACGGCGCCGTCAGAGAATCCGAAGTTACCGGAACAGGCGGGTTGTCCAGCAGGGCCCTGGCCGCATAGAGGTTCTGTGCCGGGGAGCACCTCTATGGCCAGGCGCCGCCTAGCCTGACTGGGGCGGCTGCCCTCCGCCAGGGCGCCGGCCCTGGACGGGAGACTGCCGCCCGGCTGATACACCGCCATTGCCGTAGCCGACGTCGTGGCCGCGGCTCTGGCAGCTGCTTCCTTGTCCATTGCGAACTGCTGATCCGCCATCAAAGAAGTCGAAGAGTGCGGATTGATGCTAGCGCCCCCTACCTGGCGCGCCACTGACGGCGTGTTCTTCACTTAACCACGGTGAATCACACCCCTATCAGATTTTCTATCTTGCTAGCCGACCAGCCGCGCTCAGTTCGATTCGAGCGTCGGGCACCGCAAGGAGCGACATGCAAAGTTTACCCAGGTTCGGACCCCCTCGCGGGTAATAGTCCTACTCCTGCCGAGCCTTAGCTCTTTTCTGATTGTGGTTGTGTGGAATGCGATTACAGAATGTCCAACCCCCCTCTCCGCTCTCTCTCCTCTCCTTTTATACAAGCCTTGAACTGGCGGAGAGAGCCGAGGGGGTAGGCAGTACAGTACACTGAGAAGATGTAAGGGACGGGACAGGAGAGACGAAAACGTGCGCCGCCCACGCGAGCTCCGCAAGTGGCTTCTGACCCGTGTGAACACGCCGGTGAAACCTCGGGCGGGGCCCAACTTGCGCCGCCTGACGCGGGCGGCCAGTCTGACACCGGCCAAACCCTCTCTCTGCCGGTCAAGTCTGCAGCGCCACAGTGACAGTTGATCAGACCAGTAGAGGTCACTGTGGCGGTAATCATTTCTTCTCCGGTTCACCCGCGCGTGATGTCGCATTTAATGCGCCTGTCCTTCGCAGCGGGGGAGAGCCTTCGCCCAGAAGACTCCCTCCGAAGCGCTTCCTGCTGCGTGGGCCCCACCTGTCAGCGAGGGGGCCTCCCGCACTTGCCCCGCACGCTAGGGCCTGATCGCCCGCCTGACGCGTGGGGCCCTCGCCTTGCCTTCCGAGGAGCTCGTCCACGCACTGGGGCCTGATCGCCCACCTGACGCGTGGGGCCCTCGCCTTGGCTTCCGAGGAGCTCGCCCACGCGCTGGGGCCTGATCGCCCGCCTGACGCGTGGGGCCCTCGCCTGGCTTCCTTATAACTCTTCATACCCCGGTACTTATTGTACCGACAGATAGCACTCATACAAGGACTAGACACCAATTACCAATTGAAAATAACACTTGTTGAGCACATCTAAAGCTTTGTGGATTATACGAGTGCAAGCAAGGTAGATGATTCACCATAGTTCAAAATAAGCCATTTCTAAGTCAGATTGTCACAAGTTCAACAAGAGCAAATCATAATAGTGAAGTTCAAGTGATTATGACCTAGAACAATGTGAGATGAATCATAACTAGGTGGTTCACAAAATTGGTCACACTCCAAAGAGGAAACCATGTCACCTAATAGCACTAGTTAATGCACATCAATCCATATATACCATTTGCAAGGCTAAGGTGAGACTTACAAATCATTTTTGGTGGAGCTTAATTTTTGAAAGTTTCTAGCAAATTATGGGGTAGCAAGTTCATCACTAGACACTATCAACAATGAATACACATGCTAGAAGTGAAATTATATGACATCATTAAGCATTCTAGGCAACATAAAAGAGCTAGTCATATGCAAGGAGCTCAACCTTTCGCTTTTCTTGCATTATTTTTATTATTTTTCGTAAACTTTAGATTTTGAAAAGCAATTGCTAGTAAAGCACATCCCAAGGGTAACCTGCGATGGCCTCCTAGGTCACTCTCCTCCTCGTGTTTGTTTGTTTTATTTTTTTATTCTTTTGAGCATCTTTTGCTAGCAAGTTTAGAAGCTAGAGCTAATATCAAAGCAATAATAACGAGTTCTAGAATGTTGCAAAGTTGCTTAGATGATAGCAATAGGTATCAAATCTAGCCTATGCATTCAAAGTTAATATAATCAAGTGATAAGACATGACACCTCAAGTTTTAGCTCAACATTTTTCACAAAATTGCTCATTTTAGCAAAGCATTTGGACATGTGCAATTAGATAAGCACCAACTAAACTACAAGCACATGATCAACCAAAGAAGATTGAGCAACTAGGTGAGCCAACTAGCTATAGCACATCTAATCACAAGTTCAAGGTTTTCAATTTGCGCAATGATTTGAAATCAACTCAAACTGAACAAGTGACAATGTTAAGCACATGCTATAGCCATTAGATCATATGGTGAACACCTAGGCATGCATAGCACAAGTATAACAAGCAAAGCCCTAGAGTGCTCAAACCATGGCATCCAATTATATCCACTTCACAATGAAGCCCAACAAACCTATGCTAGTGATGTATCCCAACCAAAGTGAAGCGTTTCATCAACTAAGCACTAGAGATGACACCACATGTAGCAATGAACATGATACCACTTGAAGAGCTAGGCATGATACCACTTGAGAAGGATCATCTTGACGTACCTGCGATGTCATCGAAGTAGTGGTACACACCTTGGGAGCTTGAGCTTGCTCCCCCTGGATCAACGACACCACTTAAGGATCAAGGTTCTCCTTCCATCTTGTCCTTCCACCTTGTCCGCAAGTCTTGGTCATGCACCTTGCCATCCATCCGAGTGGTCTTGGTGAGAAAGCTGCCATCTTCCCACCACTTGGTAACCAACCGAGGATGCCGTCTTAATTGGTCAATAACACCAGGACGTCCCCCACTCCGGTTGTCCACCTGCCACTAGGAGAGATCACTTTTGTGACCCGGGAACCCAAACAGTGGCTCCCCGTGGGTTAGCATTTGAACTTGCAGAGTTAGGTGTATCAACAAGCGAAACAACAATTGACTTAGGCACCCAAATCTGCCTCTTGTGATCATCTTCTGAGTTAACCCCAATAAACCTAGCACTTATCCTCCCACGCTCGTCCCTCTTGATCATGTACTTCTCAACTACCTCAGCACGGACTCTTGGGAGCTTGGGCTTGGGTTGTGGCATGGGCTTTGGATGGTTTTGAGCTTGGTGGGTGGGGTACCAAGTGTTCCTAGGAGGGAATGTCCCACCATAGGCATTGTATCTCGGTGGTGGAGTGTTGTTGTACCTAGGTGGAGCATTCCAAGTCATCCTAGGGGCACCATACCACGTGGGTTGCCTATACCCATTCCAAGTGTTGTATCTAGCAGGGGCTTGCCATGAGTTGAACCTAGGATACTGCCAGGTGGAGTTATAGTGCATAGGAGATCCTTGCCATGTGTTGTGCTCAAAGTATCTCCTAGGGGGCATGTTCCTAGTGTTCACAATTTTATTCCCAAATTTGTTAGCTTGAGGGGTTGACTTCTTCTTGGGGTAAGCATGATAGTAACCCTGCCTTATGGTAGATGCTTGAGGAGCATTTTTCTTTTTCCTCTTTGGCTTCTTCGGGGTAAACCCAAGCCATCCTTTTGTGATGTAGTTCTTTGCTCCTTAAGCATCTTGTCCAGGGCCAAGCTACCCTCATAGCATTTTTCAAGACCTTTCTCAAACTTCTCAAGCTGTGCCTTGAGCTCAGAGTTTTCAATAGCTAGTTCTCTAACAGCTAGTGCAAACATACAAGTATCAAGTGTGCACTCATGAGCATGACTAGAAGAACCACTAGGTGAAGATGCAATATCACACTGAGCAGAAGCATTGACATGTGCATGGGTCATGGCATCAGCAAGAGTAAGAGTAGAGCTAGTGGATGCAGCAATCATAGCACATTCAGCTGAGAAACACACACTAGCAGGAGCTAACACAGTGGTAGGAGCAACAAAAATAGTAGCAACAACAGGTATAGCACAAACATCAGCAACATCACAAGCATCAACAACAATAGCAAATGGAGGAGTATCAACTAGCTGTGCAACAGGCAATGACTAAAGAGAAGTGATTTTGGCAAACATTTCATCATTCTTTGTGCCAAGCAGTGCAATTTCATCCCTAAGCTCATGGATAGTAGCTAGAAGTCCCTCCTCAGACTCATTCATAGTCCTATTCTCTACTTCCATTTCATTATACCTTCTAGTCATGGCATTGCTAGAGCTAGTCAGGAGATCATGTTCAGTTTCAAGTGATTCAAACTTAGCAGTTAAAGCATTAGCTTCCGGAGGAGCCTTCATTCACAAGGCAATAAGGAAAGGGAAGGAAATATTGGAGAAAATCCTTGGTACCCCTTTCACTGAAGTTTATGATGAACCTTTCATGCCTACCAAACCGGCAGAAAATCCTTATTCTCTCAATCCCATTGTATTCTCATCCACCATTGATTCCCGAAGGCCTCTAGTAGTAGAGGTGTAAGAGCAAGCTCCCGAGGGGCTTATTTGATTTTGGTAATTGATGGCAACTAGGCTGTAGAGCTGGATCACGTCAAGATTAAGGACATTTGTTTCTTAGTTCTTTTTGATTTCTTGCGTGTGTGTAGCCTATGGAAAACATGTCTGCTGATCGTCGTATCTCTGGCTACAGGGTCCCACTGAGCACATGTCCGGAAACATCAGCCGTGGGCTCCATGGGGTTAGTTTTTGAGCGAACCATCTAGAGTGAGTACACCTGCCCCAGGGTCGAGAAGGTTCGGGGGTCCAGCTGTCCAGGTTTTCGTAGCTGCTAAGTCTCCGAAATACCTGTGAGCGCGAAACTTCCCGCCCAAGTGATCTAAAGTTTTCGCTTAACCCTACCCAGGCTGTCACCGTTTCCACAAATCGACAAAAGTGTCCCAAGACCCGAGGCGTGGTGACGAGAGGGAGCGAGAGAGGCTAAGTCCGAAGTACTGTGAAGATTAGTCTCTGTCGGACGGGGTCCGACCACCATCAGACGGGGTCCAATGAATGAGTGAGCTCGAGAGACTAAGTCCCGGAATGCATAGCCTCTGTCGGACGGCGTCCGACGATTATCGGACTCGGTCCGATGAAAGCTCGATATGAAAAACGACTAAGTCCTGAAAAACATAGCCTCTGTCGGACGGGGTCCGACGGCTCTTCGGACTGGGTCTGACGGATGAGAAAAACGCTCAAATTCTAGGAATTTGAACTTCATCGGACGGCGTCCGATAAACCATCGGACTGGGTCCGACGGAGTACAAATTTGGCCTAAACTTCATCGGACTGGGTCCTATAAGCCATCGGACTGGGTCCTACAGAGTACAGATTTTTGCCTAAACTTGATCGGACGGGGTCCGCCGTCTGGACGGCGCCGAAGAGGCGCCGCCCTCTCCGGCGGAGGTGGCCCCACCGGAGTCCTCCTGCTGGCCCCCGCCAACGGCGGCGATAGCGCGGCCGCGATGTCGATCATGCCGCCTGCGGAGCTTGTCGCGCAGGTCTTCTCCGTGTCGCAGATGGCGGTCCTCCAAGTGGGTCCGAAGATCCCGCCCACCTGTACGCCTGCCCGGTGGAACCCCCGTAGGAGTCGCCTGGCTCCTGTCGTCTTGGGCCCGCTCCCTCTCGCCAGGAGATCGGTGGGAGGCATGCAGGGAAACCAAAGAGCGGGAGGAGGCGCAAACACCAGTTCCCGCACCCCCCGCAACTTGCACTACCGCCGCGACAGCTTCCACATAGCGGGCCAAACTGGCCAGCCACGGCGCCGTCGGAGAGTCCGGAGTTACCGGAACCGGCGGGTTGTCCAGCAGGGCCCTGGCCGCATGGAGGTTTGGCGCCGGAGTGCACTCCTCCAAGGCCAGGCGCCGCCTAGCCAGACTGGGACGGTCGCCCTCCGCCAGGGCACCGGCCCTAGGCAGGAGGCTGCCGCCCGGCTGATCTACCGCCATCGCCGTGGCCGACGCCGCGGCCGCGGCTCTGGCAGCTGCTTCCTTCTCCATCGCGGACTGCTGATCCGCCATTGTCGTCTAAAGAGATGTCGAAGAACTCGAACTGATGCTAGTGCTCCCCTACCTAGCGCTCCACTAACGGCGTGTTCACTGCTCAACCACTGCGGATTACACCCCGATCAGATTTTCTATCCTGCTAGCCGACCAGCTCGAGCTCGGTTCGATTCGAGCGTCAGGCACGACGAGGAGCGACGCGCAGAATTTACCCAGGTTCGGACCCCTCTGCTGGTAATAGTTCTACTCCTGCCAAGCCTTAGCTCTTTTTCGTGTTGTGGTTGTGTGGAATGCGATTACAGAATGTTTTTTGGAACCCCCTCCCTCTTCTCTCTCCTTCCCTTTTGTACAAGCTTCGAACTGACGGAGAGAGCCGAGGGGGTAGGCAGTACAGTACTCTCAGTACACTGATAAGACATAAGGGACGGGACAGGAGGGACGAAAACGTCCTGCTACTGCGCCGTATGGCGCCGCCCACGCGCGCTTCGCAAGTGGCTTCTGACCTGTGTGAACACGTCAGTGAGACTGCGGGCGAGGCCTAGCTTGCTCCTTCTGACGCGGGCGGCGAGCTTGATGATGGCAAATTCTCTCTGCCGGTCAATTCCGCTGCGCCACAGTGACAGTTGATCAGACCTGCAGAGGTCACTGTGGCGGTAATCATCTCTTCATCCGTCTATCCGCGCGTAATGTCGCATTGAATGCGCCTGTCCTTCACAGCAGGGGGAGCCTTCGCCCAGAAGATTCCTTTCAGGACGCTCCCTGCCATGCGGGCCCCACCAGACAGAGAGGGGCCCTGCGCGTTTGCTCTGGGGGGCTCGCCCACACGCTGGGGCCTGGTCGCCCGCCTGACGCGTGGGGCCCTCGCCCGGCGCCCTGAGGGGCTCGCCCACACGCTGGGGCCTGGTCGCCCGCCTGACGTGTGGGGCCCTCGCCCGGTCTTCTCCAGGACTCATCACACCCTGGTATTTATTATACCGACAGGTTGCACCATGAAGATCCCTGGATAAGGCGAGTTAGCTTCCAGAGAGAATATCCAACGCTATCCTCAGATTCAGAATCCGAGTGAGATAGGCTGACTTGCTCGCTCTGGCCTATAGGGACACTTTGACTTATGGTCCCCACCAGGCATGATACTTCGTGTTGATAGCCATGGTGAGCAGGCACCAGTGGAAGGTCTTGGACAGAAGATTCCTCCCCGACTGGTGGATCTTGCTCCAGCCACGGATTTCCTTGACTAGAGCCATGGCGCCTACGTGAGTATTTCACCGCGGTTGTCCAAGTTCTGATGGGATTCCCCGGCTGAAGGGTATTAATCTCTCCAATCGGAAGGGCCTTGCTATATAGAGTGCACCCGTGTCTGAACTGAAGCAACCCTTGGCTCACCACTCGGGAGAGATGAGCCGCGGTGTTCTCCAATTCAAAGGGATGCACTTGAGTGATGGTTGAATCTTGAGATTGGATCTCTTCTGAAAGATGAAGCTCTCAAAGCTAATCAGCGACGAAGTCGAGACTTCCGAAGCGGAAGGCTTGACCTGGAGCGTAGATGCCGATCGAAGAGTCATCTTGAGCCATCAGACTTGATGAAGATGATCCTGACGCTCCCCTACCTGGCGCGCCAATTGTCGACGATTTGGACTTTGGGGGGTACTCGTTGGCAATGAATTCGATATTCAGGATGAAGGGGGGGTGTCAGAATATCTGATCTAATGGTAACACAGGAGTCAAGGGACACTTTTTTATACAGGTTCAGGCCTTCATGGATGAAGTAATACCCTAGTCCTGTGCTCTGGGATTATGTGGAGGATCTCGATTACAAGATGACCAAGTGGTCTAATTGTGTCTCGAGAGGTGGTTTCTCGTGGACAAGCTCCTAGTTGCTTATGCCTTGATTGATTCCTTTGATCCCGACCCCCTGCCCTTTATATAGTAGAGGGGTTACGGGTTACAGGGTGGTTTCCTAGTTCAGGATGTAACCAGCAGAGTCCGACTCATGGTAGAATCCTTTCGATAGATGCCTTACACGGACTGGCCGGTAAGCTTGCCTTGTTTAGCTTGTACAGAATATGTGAAAGGAGCATTGCGCCTGGAGGTAAGTACTCTGGCACTCTTTTGGATCTTGCAATTTTGTGACACGTCTTTTCGATTTTTAGTTCTTAGTCAAATTAATGAATCATGGCCAAGTAATCCTATTTTTACTAAGCTAAATGACTAGAACTAATCGAGTACGTATGCGGAAGTAAACTAGTCCTAATAGCCGAGGCACATGAGAGCTAAGATAGCCGAAGCAACAATATAATACATGTGCGGAAATGGTAAATGGGAGCTCACCGATTTTTTTGTGGTTCGGTACGAAGCACCTACTCCACGATGCCGAATCCCTCAAAGAGTGACCGGGACTCTCTCGTCCCGTGCCGGCAATCCACTCGGTAGGCTTTTAGGCCGATGGACCAAGGCTCGCCTCCGACCCGGTACACCGAGGCTGAGCTCCACCACAAGTTGGCGGCTTCTCGACACCCCAGCATCACGTACGTGGCACCGACCCCCGCAATGGAGGTATTTTGTACAAAAGTTCTTCTTCGGGAGTCTTCGGCTTGAAGTGGAACCGGCGGCGACTCGAACCCTTGATCGTCCCGGCAACGCCACCATGGAGTTGTAGACACACGGCTTCCCTTGGACTCCAAGCACGGTGAAGTGGAAGCACCCGGTTTCTCATAGGGTGACCAAGCCCAAGGCATGGAATTTCGTCGGTGGAGCGGTTCTTGGTGGTGAAGTGGTACGGCGCGGTGGAGAGGTACACCTTGGCGATGACTTGGCCGATTGAAGCTCGGGCGGCAAGACGAAGGCTCAAACCCGGCGGGATGGACCCAAAGAGCACACAATTTCGAAATCCCGGGAAACCCCCAAAATCTCACCGATCCACCCTGAAATCCAAGCCAAAATCGAGAGGAGAAACCATGAGGAGGAAGGGAACCAACCTTCTCTTACCTCCTCTCCTCTCTCTCACCCCAACCCTAGGTGAAGATAGCCATGGGAGAAGGGAAACCCATGAGGATAGACCTAGATCGTACCATGGAGGATGGGAGGAGGTGGGGGAGCAGATCCTCTCCTTCTTCTCCCTCTTTCCATCACTTGGATGGCATGGAAACCCTAGGTTTGGAGGGGATCCACGAGAGGAGCTCTTGGGGAGACTAGGGTTCTTAGGTGGCTGCTAGAAGGCTCTCTCTCTCCCCTCCCGAAGAGATAAGGTCTATTTATAGTCCCCGGTCAAGCCCCGAAACATGGACGGAGCCCAGGCACGGTCTGACCGCACCTCCCATGCGGTCTGACTGCAAGGGTGCGGTCAGACCGCACCCCCCTTTAGCTCAATTCTCTGTCCTGGTGCGGTCAGCCGCACTAAAAAATTCATATCTCGAGCTCCCGAACTCGGAATTTGATGATCTTGGACATTCCGAAAAGGTAAAAGCGAGGGCTATCCAAATAACTAGGTTACAAAACCTATTTCAAAAATAATGAACCCTCAAAACCAATAAAACCACTTTCCGGCTCCTCTCTTATCTCTATTTCCTACCTTCGGATGCCCGGCTTAGGTTCGGTTAGGCTTTTTGTCGACTTTTGGACTTGGATAAGGACGACACGTCTTCCGGATAGGCTCGAATCAGTTTGGATCGACCCAGATGGCTTTGGGCGGGAGTTTTCGCACCTAAGGAGATATTTTTGACTTGGTGGCTACGAAACCGTCCCGGACACGACAAGATCGCCTCGGATGCTTCCGGGCCCACCCGGTGACATCGACACCTACCCAGCTCACCCTCGGACACCTGGCACTATCTAGGACGCTATCGAACCTTCCGGACTCAACTCGAATCACCCCGGAGAGACGACTCTAGTGTGCTCGATGGGACCGACTCGTCAGAGATTGAAGTACTCCACGTTGACAAGGTCTTGGACACGCACGCAACCAAAAGACATGTAGAGAAATGTGCTAAGCAAAAAGGTCCTTAGTTGACACGTGGCACTAAATTGCCAAAACTCCAATTAGGAGTCTTAATGATCTTACAATCTCCCCCTTTTTGGCAATTTGGTGACAAGACGCTGCAAAAGCAATCTCCAAAGTACAAGAGCATATTTCTCATGGCATTGAGGTTAGTTTGCATGGCCAATGTCCATTTCCAAGAATTGAGCATGATTGAGCACAAGCCAAAGTCTTTGTTATCTAAGCAATGAGCATGATTTAGTGAATGCCAAATGATTGAGCAAAGGCCAAGATCAAAGAAATTCTAGCACATCACATGCAAGCTCATTCAATCCTAAGCACATGCTAGTTGATTATGCGAGCAAATGAGCACAATTCAAACAACACTTGAGCACAATCCTATTCAAAAGCAAGATACACATGCTCTAAGCACGACCATGGCAATAAGCAAGATACAACCTCAAAGAGGACTACTCATGAGCAAGATACAACCACAAAGAGGACTACTCAGGAGCAAGATACATATATACATATGAGCAAGAATTTTGAGCACAATTTATGCGCAATGATCTAGAGCATGTTCTTCGCACAACCACAAGTCAAGACAAGTAATAGTATATGCAAATGACTCGATTCCTAGCTCCCCCTAGATCAATGCACTCAAATTGCTCTTTGCTCTCATGCTCCCCCTCAACACATGCTCATAACAACTAAAGCACAAACGCTTTCCTTCCGTCCCAAACCAGTGTTTAAGCAATTGAGATTAGTTTTTGCAATTTTCCTCCCCCTTCTTGTAAGCAAAATGCAAAAAGATAGCTAAACTGGCACTAATTTAGGGATGCACATGAGAAAGCGAATTAGGAGCTTCACAATTTATACCAACGGCAAACAAGACCATTAGTTCACCACACATCTATCAAGACTAGTGCAAGGTCACATTGTCAACTTAGTTCAAATTAAGCCATTTTCAGGTGATCTTTACTAAGTATTAACCGAGCACAAGCACAAGGTGAACCTATAGCCACAAGTTCTAGCACACCATTCTAGCGCAAGGGAGAATACTAGCTAACATCGCTATTGGTGCTAATCTAGTACAAGTTTGGCGGTCAAACTTCAAGAGACAAAATATTTTGGTTGAGCAATTTTATTCACTTTTCAAAGCATTTGGGCCTTTGGCCTCTTTTCAAATTTGTTGTTTTGACTCAAGCCTCAAATGGGAAGGATTTGAGAGGCGATTGTAGCTTATTTTATTTTATTTGCTCAACATTTTGAAAAGGTTCTAAATTGGATATCCTGTTACCCCCAGTAATAGAATGCCCAATTACACGTTGCTAGGTTCTAGATTATCCAATGAACAAGAATAGTAGTGAGAGAAACATGTGGCTCTAGATATCCTAGCACAAGTTCAAGGCATCAATTTAGCAGGTAAATTAATTAAGCTCTATATGAGTAAGTGATTCAGTTTCCAAGCACTAGCTCTCAAGAACATGTAATATAGCTAAATGGAACAACTTGAGAAGCGAGTATAAAGAATTAAGCTCAAAATCACACACTCATATGCAAGAGCCCGTAGCCCAATCTAGATGATCAAATTGCATTTCACTTATCAAGCATATTCAATTCATTAAGCAATTTGCAAATCCTATTCTCATCTAGTGGTCATGCTCTCATTATCACATAGCAAGGGAATGTGGTCAAGTTTTATACCAAAGTTGTATAGAGACAATGTGAGAGAGAGCAATTGAGCTTATGGGTTCATTAAGTGCATTTCTCTAGAAGCAACTTAGAATCAAGCACACATGCATACACTAGTCATTATATCAAGCCTAGGAGCAACCAAATCCAACAAGGCACCAAACATTGAGTGAATACCACTTAGAAGGGATCTAAGGGAGTACCTTGAGTGTCGACGTCGAGGTGCTCGTTAGACTTAGGAGTCCTGAAGATCTCACAATCTTGCATCAGCTGCTCTTGAGTCCCATTGCCATTGATAATCACTCAACAGAAATCCATAGCTCATTCCTTGCTCAACTGCCGTCATCACAAGTGACTCCTGCCGGGAAGATCTCTTCCCTTGTGAGGTGGCCATCTGGTGACTCGCCTGCTGTGACTTTGACACCACATGAAAATTGTCGGCGCCGTCCACTCCGGTGGTCCACCTGTCTTAGAGGAGAAATCACTTGCGTAACTCAGGGACCAAAACAACGGGTCCCCGAGGGTTAGTCTTAGCAGTTGCAAAAGCATCAATTAAGGATTTCTTGACCCAAACTCATGCACGGTGTTCGTTTTCTCATGCAGGCCCCACGAACCTAGCGGTTATCCTACCTTGCTGTGGACTATGTGGCCATGTGGGCCCAGGGTATCCTTTAGAAGGCCCATAAAGGAACAGATAGGGGGCGATCCAGGTCGGCCGGCTGAGTACAAAGACCACTCGGGATGCGCACGCCTTGAGCTCCAAGGAAGTTCTCGAGGATATAATCTATCTCCATGTAATTAGTAGATTAGCGCATGCATGACATGTAACAGCATAACAGAATTGGTTACCATGTGCCACGCACAATCTTGTAATTCTATCTCCCCCCATACTATATAAGGGGAGGGGGTAGAAGCCATCAGCATGAGACATAGAATCATCCGTAGCGCACGGCATCATCTTGCATCCCGCATCTTGATCCACCATATAATCCCATAACACAGGAAGTAGGGTGTTACCTCCTCCGTTGAGGGCCTGAACCTGTATAAACCCTTGTCTTGTGTTACCATTTGACTTAGTTCTTGATTAGCGTCCCCTCGTACAAATTCATTGCCGGCGGTGACCCCCCAGTTAGTCACCAGTCAACAGTTGGCGCGCCAGGTAGGGGGCAGCGTCAAGATCATCTCTCAAGTCAGATGGCTTCTTCAAGATCGCCGCACATCGCCATGAAGCTCGGGCAGCCCCTTCGGTTCGGCACCCTAGACTTCGTTGCCGATGGCGTCGGCAATCTCCATCTCTCTCCTCCTGGAGAGATTCCCTCGCAAGGAGGCGCGCGCAATCAAGGTGACCCATTGCCTTTTGGCTTGGAGAATTTAGCAAGCGCCTTCCGCAGATTGACCCCCTCGCTGTTCGCCTTCGCACCTCCTCCCGAGGAAGATGAAAAAGGACTCGGCGGGCTCAACCGCTTGGCATGGATTGTATCTCGCCGCACAACAACTCATCGCCCTCGGCTGGATTTCCCTCCGGACTCGAGAATTCCATCGCGACTCTCGCACGGGATTCCTCGACTATTCGGATAGGAGATAACCAGTCGGCAAGCGCATCAGATCCATTTGGATCAGACCCAACCATGTTCATGGGTGTCATCAACGGTGGCCAACCCATTGGACAGAGTGAACAAGTCAGCCCCACCGCCTCTGACTCAGAGTCCGACGGGATTGCTGAGATTCGTAACTACCGAGAGGTTTTTGTCCTAGGCGTGGACGATCACCACTCCACTGCTCCGCTTGTCGCATACAAAGAAACCGACGCTGGCACGAACCTAGATCCTTGCCAGGTGGAAAAACAAGATCGAGTACAGCAACTTCGCGTCCGCGGCCGTGACGTCCAGAATGAGCTCCGCACGGTGAAGCTAAGGGATCAGGAGGTCTACAACACTCCCCAGGCCAATGTTATCGCGTCAAAGACTCTTCTTGAGACTATCGCGCCGCAACTTTCGGAAGGCAACCCGTGTATCCAGGCCCTTGCTCGAGCGACGGCCATGGTGGAGATGGCCGCCATACAGCAAAACGAGGCAATACCTGCTCCGACCGCCTCGGCACGCAGTCGGTCTACGCGCAATCGGAACCAGGCTCGCGCCTCAGCGGCTGGCGACTCACACCAATCGCCTGCCCGTGATTTACGTCAAGACATCGAAGCCAAGCGGCGGGAGCGCAGTAACAGCGAGCGGAACTCTCGTGGCCATCGCAGCCGCCGCAATGATGACCAAGCTGAGAGCACTGCCAGTCGGCACGACCACCGTCAAGAGCAGCTCTAAGGCCTGCGACGGGGGCATCGTAGCAGATCACCAACGCGGAGGCGACCACGACCGTTGGAGGGGATTCGGGCCTTCACCCCGGATCTTCGCCGAGTGGTTTGGCTAGATGGTTTCAACCTCAAAGGCATCGACAAGTTTGATGGCGAGAGGGATCCAAAGAACTGGCTGCAAGTTTACACTTTAGCAGTCAGCGCGGCAGGAGGCGATCAGAACGTCATGGCAAATTACCTTCCAGTCGCTCTGACCCCAACCGCCCAGACCTGGCTAACGGGACTCCCGGAGAACTCTATCGAGTCTAGGGATGACCTCCAGAAGCAGTTCAGCGCCAATTTCCAAGGGACCTATGAAAGGCCCACGGGGAGATGGGAGATTGGACAGCTACATAGACGCAAGAACGAGACTCTTTGCGAGTTCATCAAGCGCTTCACCAAGAAGAAGAATGAGATCCGGGACGTTTCGGAGCAACCCGTCATCGATGCCTTCTTCGCCGGATGCAAATCCGAGGTGTTAATCAGGCAAATGACCCGGGATCCCCCGAGTAATCTCAAGGCCATGTTCACGATGGCGGACCAGGAGGCCGAAGCCGAGGAGGCCATCGCGAATCATCGCGGTGGCAACGACGGAGGCCCCAAGAAGAAGCCTAACGAAGAGCAAGGCAAGCCTAAGGACAAGAAGCGAAAGGGGGACGAGATGGTCGCCAACATGGAGCGCAACTGACCAAAGCCCCCCAATGACAATGACTACAAAAAAGTGATGGATTCGGTATGTCCCTTTCATCCTCGAGGAAAGCACTCTGCCAAAGACTGTCTTATATTGCAGAAGTTCGCCGATAACTCGAACCAGTCGGCTAAGGGCAGTCAAGGCAAGAAACCCGATGAAGATTACCAGGACGCTGAGCGCGAGATCAGCTACATCTTCAGGGGCTCTGACGCATACGAGTCCAAGCGGAAGCAAAAGCTTACCACTCGGGAGATCAACACTGTCATGCTCGCGACGCCAAAGTACTTGTGCTGGTCCGAGGTGCCCATCATCTTCGACCGATCGGACCACCCGGACCGGATCGCCTTCCCTGGGAGGTATCCACTGGTGCTGGACCCGGTCGTGCGAGGAAGCAAACTGAAGAGGGTTCTGGTCGATGGCGGGAGTGAGATTAATGTCCTTTTCGTCAAGACCCTGGACCAGATGAGTATCCCACGTTCCAAGCTACGGCAGGGATCCTCTCCTTTCCACGGGGTAATCCCTGGGACGTCCGCGATTCCACTCGGACAAATCTCCCTGCCTGCCACGTTCGGGACTAAGGACAATTATCGGACTGAGAGTCTGAGTTTTGAAGTGGCTGATTTCGAGACGACATATCATGCCATCTTGGGAAGGCCGGGGATCGCTAAATTCATGGCGGTTCCCAACTACACTTACCTCGTCTTAAAGATGCCAGGTCCCAACGGTGTAATCACCCTCACTGTTGACGTTAAATAGTCCCTGCTCTGCGACAGCGAGAGCTGTGAGATGGCGCAGACACTGGACTCGTCTGCTGAGATGGAGAAAATCCGACTGGAGGTTGCATCTCTTCAGGAGGAGGGGGACGTCCCCGCCAAGAAGCAGGCCAAAACATCCATCCAAGCAGTCGAAGAAACCAAAAAGATCCTGTTGGACCCGTCTTATCCGGCCAAGACTAACGTGATCGGGACAGGGCTTGACAGCAAATAGGAAGACGTGCTCGTCACTTTCCTCCGGGCCAACCGATATGTGTTCGCTTGGAAACCTTCGGACATGCCCGGTGTTCCGAGGGAGGTGATCGAGCACTCCCTCCACGTCGATGAAAAGGCAAAGCCAGTCAAGCAGCGCCTACAAAGATTTGCCCCGGATCGGAAAGACGCCATACGGAGTGAGATCACCAAATTGTTAGCCGCACTGTATATCAAAGAGGTGTACCATCCCGAGTGGCATGCCAATCCGGTCCTGGTGCAGAAGAAAAACAAGACATGGCGGATGTGTGTCGACTACACGGACCTCAACAAAGTGTGTCCCAAGGAACCTTTTGGGCTCCCCCGCATTGATCAAGTGGTGGATTCGACCGCCGGGTGCGAGCTCTTGAGTTTTCTGGACGCCTAGTCAGGCTATCACCAGATCAGTCTGAAGCAGGAGGATTGCATCAAGACGTCGTTTATCACGCCATTCGGCGCTTTCTGCTATATCACAATGCCATTCGGGTTGAAAAACGCTGGCGCAACTTATCAGCACACTATACAGCGGTGTTTTCATACTCAACTCGGACGCAACGTGGAGGCATATGTCGACGACGTCGTCATAAAAACCAAATCCAGATGGGATCTCATAACAGATCTGACCGAGACATTCGAGAGCCTAAAGGCGTTTCGAATGAAGCTAAATCCCGAGAAGTGCGTTTTTGGGGTTCCGTCTGGTAAACTACTCGGATTCATCATCTCCAACCGAGGGATCGAAGCAAACCCAGAGAAAGTTAACGCCATCATCAAGATGAAGCCCCTGACCAATCAGAAGGATGTGCAGAAGCTCACTGGATGCATCGTGGCACTTAGCCGATTCGTTTCCCGACTCGGGGAGCGAGGCATGCCTTCTTTAGGCTCTTACGCCGACAAGATGATTTTCAGTGGACAGCAGAAGCACAGCAAGCCTTTGAAGATCTAAAGCCGACTTCGTTGCCGAGTGGACAGAAACCCAAACCCCAGCAGCAAAGGAGAATCTCGAGTACTGGACAATGTACTTTGATGGTTCCCTCATGCTCAGCGGCGCGGGGGCTGGGATTTTGCTCATATCGCCGACCGGAGAGAAGCTGCGCTATGTTCTCCAGATACTATTTCCCGTCAGCAACAACGCCGCCGAGTATGAGGCGCTCCTCCACGGGCTACGCATGGCCATATCGCTTGGTGTCAGACGGTTAATGGTACGCGGGGATTCCCAGCTCGTGGTCAATCAAGTCCAAAAGGAGTGGTCTTGTGTCGATGATAGCATGACAGCGTACTGCTAGGAGGTTCGGAAGCTAGAAAACAAGTTCAACGGCTTAGAGCTCACACACGTGCTCCGCCGCGACAACGAAGCAGCAGACGAGCTAGCGCGGATGGGATCCACTCGGGCCCAAGTCCCGAGCAGTGTTTTTGTCCAGGAGATACGCGCACCGTCAATCAAGCTACCACCTGCACCAGGAGATGATCAGGAGAAGCAGCCGGAACCCGACGCAGAGGTACTGTCAGTTACCCCCGGATGGACTCAGCCTTACTCAGAACCCGATGCAGAGGTATTCACGATTAAACCTGGGTGGACTCAGCCTTACTTAGATTATCTTCTTCATGATGAGCCTCCCGAGAATCGAAGCCTCGCCGAGTGCATTACACGCCGAAGCAAAAGCTACAAGATAGTCGGGGACGAGCTTTTCAGGAAAAGCAGTTCCGGGGTACTAAGCCGTTGCATATCCGAGCATGCAGGCAGAGATCTACTCAACGAAATACACTCGGGAGAATGCGGCCACCACGCGGCTGCCAGCACCCTGGTGGGCAAAGCCTATCGGCAAGGATTTTTCTGGCCAACTGCGGTCACAGATGCGGAAGACATAGTATGCAGGTGTGACGGGTGTCAGTTTTTCACACAGCAAATCCACATCCCGGCCCAAGATCTACAGACGATTCTGATCTCTTGGCCCTTCGCCGTCTGGAATCTGGACATGGTGGGCCCCTCAAGCGAGCGTAAGGCGGGTTTACCCATCTCTTCGTCGCCATAGACAAGTTTACCAAGTGGATTGAAGCCAAGCCGGTTGCTGTCATCATGGCGGCCAAGACACGCGAGTTCTTTGGGGACATCATTGTGCGTTTCGGCGTACCCAATCGCATCATCACCAACAATGGCGTTCAGTTCAAAAGCAGCGAATTTCAAGACTGGGGCGAGCAGCTGGGCATCAAGATCTGCTATGCCTCGGTGGCCCACACACGGAGCAACGGACATGTTGAGCGTGCCAACAGATTGGTGCTACAAGGGCTCAAAGCCCGAATTTTTGATCGCCTGAAGCCGTACGCTACGCGCTGGGTCAAGGAGTTGTCGTCGGTGCTCTGGGGGCTCAGAACGACCTCGAGTCAAGCAACCGGGCAGACACCCTTTTTCCTAGTCTATGGCTCGGAGGCGGTCCTCCCGACTGAAGTGAAGTTCCGGTCCCCTCGGGTCGCCGGTTACCACGATAATCAGTTGGATGAAGCAAGATGGGAAGACCTCGACCGGCTCGAGTAAGCCAGGGAAGCAGCAATGATCCAGTCGGCAAGGTACCAACAGGGCCTGCGTCGCTATCATCAGCGCAACATACGGGGCCGTGCAATTTCCAAGGGAGATCTGGTCCTCCGAAGGAACCAGAAGCACGAGCATAAACTCTCCCCACTCTGGGAAGGCCCCTACGTGATCGCTGAGGTGACCCGCCCGGGGGCTTACCGGCTACAACGTGAAGATGGATCTGAAGTCCCCAATACCTGGAACAACGAGCAACTACGTCGTTTTTACTCTTAAAGTTTTGTATTCAAGCAGCATGTAATTAGTTTCCCTTCTTTTGACTTGCTACTTGGCCGTAAACGATCAAGCAGTAAGTCGGAGGCTATACTAAATAGTGTGCGGAGTCAACCGCACCCTATCTTATCAATAAAAGATTGTTTTCTCTTTACATGTGTTGATCAAATTCGAGTGTTATGAAAATTCTTGAGTAATGGCGCCTCTATATCCCAAATGACAACGTTTAGCTACTCCGTAGTCGCATGGGGAGAAAGCCAAGTGCTAATTCCTTGCACTCGGGGGCTGGACCAGTCGGCGGATGCGTTCCGTGAAAAAGGATAAAGCATACTATTCGGATAAGCGGGATCATTAGTATTGAGGATCAACCAAGTGTTTCCATTATAGACACATTTACAAGTCCAATTGTTCTACTATCTAGACGGCAGTCGGACGAACCTCCTCCAGTAAAGCGGCAGCCTTCTCCTCCGTACAAGCAAACTCGTCCTTCACGGCTTCGCAGTCTAGACGGGGGAAGTTTGACTTCGCGATGGCGAGGCCTTGGCCGGTACATGTTATCGCGGCCTCCCGAGTAAAGACTTTGATCTGATCAAGGAGAGTGTCGAGATGGGCCACCAGGAGGTCGGGATCGCTCGGCGGTTCTTCATCCGGGTAAAGGCATTGAAGCACTGGGGCTATCCCCATCGAAACTCGGTGACGAAGCTCTACGAAACCAGTTGGGTGTGGTGTGTTAGTTGGATTCGAATGAGGTTGAGTCAGGGAGAGCCAATGGGGAAAGTTACCTTCCAACTCTTTGGCAGATTTCTCTGCTTGAGTGTTGGCTCGGCGGACTTCTTCCTCCAAGGCCTTCTGCCTCGCCTCCAGAGCTACATTTGAAGACAAATATCGGAGATTATTATTTATGAAGCATCCTTTCTAGAGATTTAGCACGGACAGGGGTCTATACCTCGGTTAGTGTTGGACTCTTCCACGTGGCGGAATCGGAGCTCGGAGACTTCGTCGTGGAGTTCTTTGATCCGGCCGCGGTATTGCGACTTAACAGCATACAACGCCTTGTCAAACTCGTCGCGTGTTTTCAGCTCGCCTACCGTTTTCTCCATGCATCGGGTCTTCTGCATTGACCTCTCCACGTGCTGCGTGGAGAAGGGAGGGAGATTAGTGGGATTCCCCCGTGCAAGGTAAGGATTCGCAGTGGGAAAGAGTTTTACCTCGTATATCTTGGCTTGAATTGCAGTCACTTGCTCCAGCACCTCCCATTCCTCGGCCTCCTGCCCGTCGTCGACCTCGTAGCCCTCCATCTCCTTCCTCCATTTCAGTCGGAAGGGTGGAACGTGAGCTTTGGGGGAGGGGCGTGGAATCTCCTCGATTTCTGGTTCCGTGCTCCCTGGAGCCGGAACTAGGACTTTCCCCTTCGCCGACGAGGATTGGCGACTGGTGGAGGATGGGCCGGAATTTTGGCGAGGCGCGGTGGGCTGAGCCGAGTGCCCAGAAGATTGGGACTTAGCTTGGCATCCGGATTTTGAAGGCGTCGAGGCTGGCATTTCCTTGCCATGCGGACTTGGCGGCGCATCGTCATCAACTGGTTTTCGGAAAGAGATTGGAGACCTATCAAGATACACATTTCTACGAATTATGAAGTTACGGCGCGTCGCAAATGAATACCTGTGTGATGGGAAATACTTCGTCCTGAATCGGACGCCCGAACCGCTCGGGCAAGTACCCAAAGGCTTCTCTCCCCCTGACGTGGCTATTGGGCCGGCTGTCTGGGGAGACGGAGGGCTCGGAACCTGCTCGGCCGGAGCCGGAGACGGCCATGGAGCTGAGCGGCGGCAGTGTTGGAGCGGGACATGATCGTCGTCATCATCCTCATCTGAGTCCCTTGAAGCGGCTCCCCTGCCTTTCTTGGCTGAAGGAGCATTGGTTGAGCCCTCGGCAGGACGCTTACGCGGTGCCTCCTTGGGATGTGGAGCTTCTGGGACCGGAGGGGTGGAGAAGAAGGCTTCGCGCCCCTGCGGCGTATCAGATTGCATTAGCTACGGCTATGCATTAAAAAAGGTCGCGGTTGAGCTGAGGAGGGTGTTCTCCTTACCGTTGGTGGCAAGTACCCCAAATGGTAAGGAGCTGGGCAATCTACGCGAACTATTTCCGAGCCCGGAGCAAAGAGCTCGACGACTCGGCTAATGATTTCCTTCTGAGAAAGGTTTTCGTTGGATTCCCGAGTGGTATCTTGAGCCCCCGAGTACTCGAAGGCAAGATGCACCCTCTCCTTTATGGGCTGGACACCGCGCTGGGTGAAGTTCCAAACAACCCCAATGCCGGTCAGCCCAGCAGCTTTAGCTCTGTGGAGAAGGATAAGAAGTTCCTCTACTTGGCCTCCCTCGTCATCGGCGAGAAGAGAGGACCAGGAGGGATGGACTGTGGGGCACTCGCCGGAGAAGGAAGGGAGGACCGGAGGAGAATTGGCGCAGTAGAACCACTCCAAGTGCCAGCCCTTATTGGAGGTTCTTAAAGGAAGATCGAGATAATGTTTTCGGGCCCCTTCCCGCAATTAAAATCCCGCGCCGCCGCCGGCTTTGGGGGAATTCTTGTAGGGAAAAGCCTTGAGAAGGAAAAGAAATCTGAAAAGGTTGAAATGAGGAGCAATCCCCAAATAGGCCTCACAGACATGGACGAAAATCGCAATTTGGAAGATAGAATTGGGGTTCAAGTGTGAAACCTCGATCCCATAAAAATGCAGTAATCCCCGGAAGAAAGGAGAAAAAGGAAGGTCGAAGCCATGGAGAAAGAAAGATTCGAAGACCACTACATCGTCGGAGCGAGGGTTGGGGCAGGATTCGCCGGCGGCGGCGCGCCAAGACACAAAACCTTCAGAGGGGAGCACGCCAAGGGAGACCAGCTTCTGCAGCCTCCGTTCGGTCGTGATGGACTTCATCCACTCCTTCCCGCTTTTAGCAGCCTTAGGGGCGGCGGGGGATGGTGGAGCCATTGCGATCGGAGACAGGTGGCGGCGGAGGTGGCGATGGAGACGAACCCTAGCGGCGGAGCTTTCTGGAGAAGCTAACAGACTGGCGCGAAAAGTGAGCAAGGTGAACTAATTTCGTTCTTCTGTTCTTAACTTATCGCGATGAGCGTTGCTTCGCATTCTGGGCCAGGCCTTAGTCTAGCGCCGGACGCGGCCCCTTTTTGAGGAGGGTTTGCCTAAATCACTCGGCTGCCCGAGTGGTTCCTCCCGAGAGGCCTGCGTTAAGTGCCAACTTCCGGTCCAGGAGCGGGTGGCTCTAACTACTCGGATGAAGCGATGTTGCGGATTCGAGATCAAGTCAAGGATAAGCAATGTTGCGGATTCAAGATTGGAGCAAAAACAAAGACTCAAAGGTTTTCAAAAGATCTTCATTAAGAGGCACTTTGGCCTGATTACAATTTTTCCGCGGCGCAGCACATCGAGCTAAGGTTCGTCGCTGGCTCGTGGAGGATACGACCCCCCGGTGGGAGGACTTCAATGTCCCCCGTCGGCGAGGAGGGCTGCGACCAGTGCGTCCTTGAGGGGGAAGCGCACTTTGTGGAGTTGCGGGAACCCGCGGATTAGAACCCTGATGGATTCTTCCGCGCGGATCTCCGCCTTCATCAGGGCAAAATCTTGCTAGAGCTCATCTTCGAAAGCTTGGGCGGCGGCTTCCGCCTCATCCTTCGTGCGGGCCTCGGCAATCCACATCTCTTTCAGCTCCATGATGTTCGCCATCGCTCTTGGAAAAGGAGGGGCTGAAGATTTCTAAGTTTCGCCGAGGACTCAAAAACTTGAAAGCTGGTGGTGAAGTAGTACTCCGCCCCTAGGATTTCTTTTATACACAGAGGAAGTTCAAGGGTTGCGCCTTGTAATCCGTTACAAACACAGTAAAACCATTGTGGCGATGGTACGGAAGTGGATACGAATACGGTTTCCGACGGAAGCGCGTACCGCTCCAGCTGCGTGAGAAAAAGGCGCGAAAACGCTTCGCCTCCCCCAAATTGGGCTTGGGCTAAAACTGCAAAGGGCAACCCCCTTAATAGGATTTCTTAACATGCCACTGACGGTGGCAATGTGTTAAAATTGAGCCTAATTCAGCCTCGGTGCACCCTGGAGGGCATATCACCGGCAACGCCAAAATTGAAGGTATTTCACGGCATACCCCATGGTCACTAGCCAACTTCGCACGTTCGAGGTTGGGTGTTGGTGAAATTTGGGTTCAATTTCTTGAGGTATGCCTTTATAAGGTGCGCCAGTTGTACACCGCTACCCGGGTACAAATACCTCTCGGCAAAATTGCGTCCAATCGGTACGCCCTGAGGGGCCTATGCTGATCCCTTCCTTGGTAGGGACAGGTACCACCCGGCTAAAAGGTGCGCCCCATGCTGGGCCGAGTGCTGGTTCTTACAAGTTAAGGCCAGGCGCCTGATGCTGATATCCTTTGCAACGCTAAGATTACGGCATGCTGCAAGACAAAAGTCGTAATGGCGTGGCTTAAGGCACGCCCCATGATGGGCCGGTTGCTGCTTTGGCATTGCAAGAGTGGGTGTCCAGTAGCCGAATCCATTTGTTGAGACGATGCGCCCAATGGGCTGAGTAAGCTGAGTTTGGTATTGCCAATTTAGGCGTTGCTTCGACACAAATACTTAAGATTTCTTGAGTTCTTTATAATCTCTTTTCAGATTACAGGAGATATGGGCGAAACCAGTTGGCCAAGCATCTAACTCGATCGTAAACACTCGGGGGCAACTGTGGACTATGTGGGCCTCGGGTATCCTCTAGAAGGCCCATAAAGGAGCAGATAGAGGGCGATCCAGGTTGGCCGGCTAAGGAGAAAGACCACTCGGGATGCGCGCGCCTTGAGCTCCAAGGAAGTTCCCGAGGATATAATCTATCTCCATGTAATTAGTAGATTAGCGCATGCATGACATGTAACAGCATAACAGAATTGGTTACCATGTGCCACGCACAATCTTGTAATTCTATCTCCCCCCCATACTATATAAGGAGAGGGGGTAGAAGCCATCCGCATGAGACATAGAATCATCCATAGCGCACGGCATCATCTTGCTTCCCGCATCTTGATCCACCATATAATCCCAGGACACAGGAAGTAGGGTGTTACCTCCTCCGTTGAGGGCCTGAACCTGTATAAACCCTTGTCTTGTGTTACCATTTGACTTAGTTCTTGATTAACGTCCCCTCGTACAAATTCATTACCGGCGGTGACCCCCCAGTTAGTCACCAGTCGACACTTGCCCATCCCTTTTGAGCAGGTAGTTCCCGTCTACCTCTATGTGGTTCCTAGGTAGGTTGGGGTTGGGTCTAGTCCACGTGTAAGGTCTAGGTAGAGTCCTAGGTGGCGCTCTCCTCCTCTCAAAACCCCTAGGCTCCCCCTGAATCCTACACGGCACGTAGTAAGGTCTCATAGGCCTAAAGCTCCTATCCTGGCCATACCCATTCCAATCACTCCACCCTCTAGTCCTAGCTGGGTACCTCCCCCAAGAATCACCCCTGCTAGTATCCCAAGTGTCTGGCCTATAGTTCACCATGGGTCTAGCATTCCACACTCTAACCCCCGGGTTTTCCCATTGCCTAAACCTATTCAAAAACCTAGGCTGCCAGTTGTTGGGTGGTTGTGTTTTAGGACGAGGGGTTCTGGTGTATTGCCAAGACTGGTAGTAGGTGCTCCCCTGGGTAAAGCACGAGAGGTATCGAACATGTTGGTAGATGCACGAGGACCAGGACCCTTTCCTTTTCTCCCCTTGGGCTTCTTCTTGGGAGTAAACCCCAATCCGCCCTTCTCGGAGATAGGTCGCTGGTCCTTGAGCATCTTATCCAAGGCCAAACTCCCCTCGTAGCTCCTAACCTCAAACTTGGCTATCTTTGCTCTAAGCTCAGCATTTTCACTCTCTAGCCCCTGGCACTTAGCTAATTTCGCTCTTAGCTCACAGTTTTCCCTCACAAGCTCCCCATTCTCTATTATCAACTCCCGTGCCGCCAATGCACCCTTGCAATGGTCGGGATCACACAACCCACCATTACCCCTGGACCCACTTGAAGAAGAAGCAATCATAGCTGGATCACTAGTGCGAGCAATAGAACTTGAAGGCACATTCAAAAGCAAAGTCTCAACAGATGCAATAGATTTTTGCTTATCACTAGCAGTAGGTACAACAGGTAATGGTGCAGGTAAATCTAGTAAAGGAGCATGTGAATCAGGAACAGTAACAAGTAAATCAGTTGGTTGAGCAATAGGCAAAGGGCTACTAGCTGAAGCAGGCAAATCGAGCACAGGAGCATCTCTACTAGATCATGCAAGCAAAGTGACAGGTGGTGTAACACTAGCAAGAGCACTCTCATCATAGCTAGCAGCCAATAGATCACAAGCAATGGCATCAAATTCAGTGAGTGGAGCAGGAGTGTCAAGATCAGGTGTATCAAGCACAGATAGATCATTATCATCATGAGCAATGTTAGGCAGAGAATTGATAGCAGCATCTAGAGCATTAGCAGACAATAGAAGTTCATGATCATCTTTAAGCAGTGAGTGTTCAGCTCTAAGCAAATCATGATCCTTCCTAAGATTTTGCATATTATGCACTAAATCATCTATAGATTCTTTATATGCATCTCGCTCTTGCTCTAGCACACTGCCACGCTTAGCAATTACCATAATTTCGTCTTGCAAATCCTCAATCTCCACTCCTAGTTCTTCATTGTGCTTACGTGTGCTCTTATGCTCAGATTTTAGTTTTTCATACTTATGCACTAGTTTTTCATATTCACCAGACAGTTTGGTTGCAAGTTTCTCCAAGTCAAAGTAAGAGTTGATGAGTTTGTCAAGTGACTTCTCTGTACTCTCTGGACAAGAGGAAGAGTTACTGACCTCATCACCTGTGGATGTAGACTTGGAGGAATGTGCCACAAGGCAACGTGAAGGAAGTACTGGCTCAGCTCTAAACTCGATGTCGGACCACCAGCCCGTCCTCTTCAGAAGTGGCTTCGGCTGCCAAGCCTGCAGGTAGCTAAGCTGGTGGTGGAGGCGTCATCTCGAGCAATGTAAGACCAAGTAGCAACTTCGTCTTCCCCTTATCCTTCTCCTTGGGTCGATCATCGCTCAAGGTAGAGGAGGAGCAGTTGCTTGAGCCGTCGTCGGTCTTGGTCTCCCACTCACCGAAGAAAGCTTGCTTCTTGCCATTCTTGTTGGTGCGACGGAAGCCGGACTTGTACCTCCTGGTCTTCCTCTTGGACTTGTGGTCATCACTGCTTGACTTGTCCTTGCTCTTGGACTTGTTCTTGGACTTGCTTGGGCACACGGAGGCAATGTGTCGCCGCTCATTCCACTCATAGCATCGAATAGATGCTAGTGCCTTTCTGTCCTTGAAGTTCCTTGACTTGAACTTCCGGAACTCTCTTGTGTTGCCCTTCACGGCAAGTGCTAGGTTCTTCATCTCTTTTATCATTTCCGCCTGTGCTTCATCTTCAGAGCTTGACTTGCTGGAGCCTGAAGGTGCACTTGACTTGGGCATCTTGGCCTTGAGAGCGATGGCCTTCTCCTTGGGCTTGGAAGGCTCATCCTCTTCACTATGATTCACCAGCATCTCATGAGCAACGAGTTGCCCGAGAAGTTGTCCTGGAGTCATCGTCTTGACCTCCTTGCTCTTGAGGATGATGAACTCCTTGTACTTGTCCATCAGCAACACTGAGGTAATTCTCCTGCATACATCCACGTTAGGGATGGTGTACCCGATTCCCTTGAGCTCGTTCACCAGAGGGTTAAGGTGGGAGTACATGGCATTTGCATCTTCGCCTGGGTTCATCCTAAAGCGATCAAAGCGCCTCCTAAGTACTACAATTTTCTCTTCCTTAACCTCATCCGTACCCTCGTGAATTTCAACCAGAGTTTTCCATATATCGTGTGCCGTGGGAAGATTGCTAACCCTCTCAAAGGCATCCGTCCCCAAACCAAAAAACAAAGCATTTTTAGCTTTAGCATCAAGGTCAAGTTTAGCGTTTTGAGCAGCCGTGGGACATGTCTCCTTGTCCACCTCAAAGCCTAAAGGAGACTCTACCACTTTCAAGACTTGATGACCTAGGAATTGGATGTATGCTGTCATTTTTGTTTTCTAGTGTCCAAAGTGAGTGCCCGTGAACAGAGGGATTCTATTACCGGCTATACTACCCTGTCTGCCATTTTGACTCTATGCGGTTAAGCAATAGCAGAGAGCAACCTCCCTCTGATACCACTTGAAAGGATCGGTGACCTCGAGGGGGGTGATGAGGCCTAATTAGCAATTTAAACTAGCTATTTTTGGATTTTTAGTTCTTAGTCAAATTAATGAACCATGGCCAAGTAATCCTAATTTGACTAAGCTAAGTGACTAGAACTAACCGAGTACGTATGCGGAAGTAAACTAGTCCTAATAGCCGAGGCACATGAGAGCTAAGATAGCCGAAGCAACAATATAATACATGTGCAGAAATGGTAAATGGGAGCTCACCGATTTTTTTAACGTGGTTCGGTGCGAAGCATCTACTCCACGATGCTGAATCCCTCAAAGAAAGACCGGGACTCTCTTGTCCCGTGCCGGCAATCCACTCGGTAGGCTTTTAGGCCGATGGGCCAAGGCTCGCCTCTGACCCGGTACACCGAGGCATAGATCCACCACAAGTTGGCGGCTTCTCGACACCCCGGCACCACGTACGTGGCACCGTCCCCCGCAATGGAGGTATTTTGTACAAGAGTTCTTCTTCGGGTGTCTTCGGCTCGAAGTGGAACCGGCGGAGACTCGAACCCTTGATCATCCCGGCAACGTCACCACGGAGTTGTAGACGCACGGCTTCCCTTTGACTCCAAGCGCGGTGAAGTGGAAGCACCCGGTTTCTCATCGGGTGACCAAGCCCGAGGCTTGGAATTTCGTCGGTGGAGCGGTTCTTGGTGGTGAAGCGGTACGGCGCGGTGGAGTGGTACACCTTGGTGATGACTTGGCCGATTGAAGCTCGGGAACGGCAAGACAAAGGCTCAAACCCGGCTGGATGGACCCAAAGAGCACACAATTTCGAAATCCCCGAAAACCCCCAAAATCTCACCGACCCACCATGAAATCCAAGCCCAAATCGAGAGGGGAAACCATCGGGAGGAAGGGAACCAACCTTCTCTTACCTTCTCCTTCCTTCCCTCTCCTCTCCTCTCTTCTCTCTCACCCTAACCCTAGGTGAAGATGGCCATGGGAGAAGGGAAACCCATGAGGATAGACCTAGATCGTACCATGGAGGATGGGAGGAGGTGGGGGAGCAGATCCTCTCCTTCTTCTCCCTCTTTCCATCACTTGGATGGCATGGAAACCCTAGGTTTGGAGGGGATCCACGAGAGGAGCTCTTGGGGAGACTAGGGTTCTTAGGTGGCTGCTAGAAGGCTCTCTCTCTCCCCTCCCGAAGAGATAAGGTCTATTTATAGTCCCCGGTCAAGCCCCGAAACATGGACGGAGCCCAGGCACGGTCTGACCGCACCTGCCATGCGGTCTGACCGCAAGGGTGCGGTCAGATCGCACCCCCTTCAGCTCAATTCTCTGTCCCTGCGGTCTGACCGCAGTCTATGACCTAGCCGCAATAAAAAATTCATATCTCGAGCTCCCGAACTCGGAATTCAATGATCTTGGACACTCCGGAAAGGTAAAAACAAGGGCTATTCAACTAACTAGGATACAAAACCTATTTCAAAAATAAAGAACCCTCAAAACCAATAAAACCACTTTCCGGCTCCTCTCTTTTCTCTATTTCCTACCTTCGGATGTCCGACTTAGGTTCGGTTAGGCTTTTGTTGACTTTTGGACTAGGATCAGGACGACACGTCTTCCGGATAGGCTCGAATCAGTTTGGATCGACCCGGATGGCTTTGGGCAGGAGTTTTCGCTCCTAAGGAGATATTTTTGACTTGGTGGCTATGAAACCGTCCCGGACACGACAAGATCGCCTCGGATGCTTCCGGGCCCACCCGGTGGCATCGACACCTACCCAGCTCACCCTCAGACATCTGGCACTATCTAGGACGCTCTCGAACCTTCCGGACTCAACTCGACTCACCCTGGAGAGACGACTCTAGTGTGCTCGATGGGACCAACTCGCCAGAGATTGAAGTACTCCACGTTGACAAGGTCTTGGACACGCACGCAACCAAAATACATGTAGAGAAATATGCTAAGCAAAAAGGTCCTTACTTGACACATGGCACTAAATTGCCAAAACTCCAATTAGGAGTCCTAATGATTTTACAATATGGAGTCCTTCCTTTCTTGCTACGCAAGCTTTGTCTCGTACCCGACTAGTACACGACCTAGAAGGCCACCGTCTTGGGCTACCCCCCTTTTGGTGTATCTTGGGCCGTACTTGAGGATACCCAGGGCCCATGTTGTCCACAATAATCTCAAGCTCCAACTCGGGGTAGTGTGACTTCATAATAGCTAAAGCCTGGCTAGTGCATGTTGTCGCCGCATCCTTCACAATGGACTTGATTTGCTCAGGGGCTTTGGCAAGCTTGTTCACCATACTAGGAACGTTGGAAGGAAAGGCATCTTCAGGATGGAGGAATACCAGCAAAGGCTTGACCCCTTCAGCGAGTTGATCACGGCGCTGCTCGACGAAAACTGCCTTCTCTTACAATACCTTGAACTGGGCACGAGTCTTCTTTTTGTAAGTTGTGAACCAATCGGGTGCTCATCATGACACATATTCAGCATATGGATAGAGGATTTTATTCGTATTAGATGGGCGCGTACCTTCTAGTTCGGGTAACCTTGTCCAACTGAGATGTAGTCCTCCAGTGCTCCTTCTCCAAGGCCACATATTGCTCATTGTGCCGATCAGCTTCTTTAGCAAAACCTGGCAGCATCTTGCTCAAGGTCTGCAACGGAGACAAATGTTACTTGGGGTGGATAATAAATCAATGAGGACGTGCTAAACCTTACCGTGAATCCTGGCTAGATCCTTTAAGCGTCGAGATCGGAGTTGGGATCAGTGTTTTAAATAGCGGGCTATAGCATTTAGCGCCGGGCTCTGCAAAAGCTAAGAAAGGCTATAGCGGGCTATAGCGGCAGCTAATCCATTTAGAGGTTTACCAAAATACATGTCTGAGATCAGAAATTCAGAATTCACAAACCTAGAATCAGAAGTTCAGAACTCAGAAAACAAGTGAAGTTCATCAATCAATAGTACAATAGATAGTGCATTGACCAGTTCGCTAAATGCTAATCCATTAATCCATAAAGTCCAACTCGCAAACATAAAAGGTGCAGTCCTGATCAGTATCTAAAACAACAGCATTTTGCTTAGAACAAGATTAAAGAAGTGTAGGGATGTATCCGATGCTTGCCTGGCTGCTGGGACATGGTGTCCAAAAAATGCAAAAAGAAAAGGTGCAGTCCTTTGCAGCTTGCCGCTTCAACTGTGATGAATCCTGCTTCAACACACTGGATGACGAGCCAAATTTCGATTTCTCTGAAGAATCAAGTAAGAATAATAGTATCAGCAAGGAACGGAGGGCATACGCTGAAGGTTGTATCTCAAATTCATATTGCATCTAAAATGAAGGAACACAAACAAGATTGAAATCTAGAAGAAACATCAGCGAGTGAAATGAGCAGAGGCTGTAGGAGGATCCGGGTGGCACAAGACCGATGCTCTTGACCATGGGCAAACATATTCAGGAGCAACCTGGACATGTCCCAGGTCAAATTCCGCACAAATGCATCAAGGGCAGCATCACCGTGGTGCTCCGCCTCTAGGCAATGCTCCAGTGCCAGTGGTGGTACAGCATTGAGCCATCCTCGTCCTCACGGGTGATGGCCACAGCAGAGGATCGGATGCAGACTGCACAGACTTGAGAGCCGTCGCCGTGAACAAGGGCAGAATAGCAAGAACAAGGGTCGCACCTTGGGCTGGCGAGCTCCGTCTTCCTCAGCTTCCCGCCGTCATCGCCGTCGTCGCCGCCGCCATATTTTCGCCTTTTCGGGGGAGCGATGGAGCTTGGAGCAGCCGAATGGGATTAGGGTTAGCTCAGTCGTATAGTGTATATCCCATTTGGGCCGTCTAAATGAGGCCCAACTTAGTTTAGCTGCCGCGGCTGCCGCTAAATGGAATACGTTTTTAGCATTATTATCACGCTAAATCCGGCTATTAGCGGCTAAGGATGATTAGCGCAAAACAGCACGTAACGTAGCTGTGACCCCTCCCAAACCGCTATAGCCGGCTATAGCGGCCGCTATAGCCGGCTATTTAAAACCTTGGTTGGGATACTTCCTTCCGGAGATCCCCAAGCTCATTTTGACACTTGAGCTTTGCCATGGTCATTGCGGCTTAGTGAAGGTCTTGACTCTCAAAATCTTCAAGCATCCCACGGAGATACTGTGTCTTCTGGATTGAGCTCTTGCTCATCGTCTACCATCAACGAAAAAGGTGTAAGGAACGATATGCAGACACGAGGCAGGACAAAATTTGGTTACCTACGCCATGCTAGTGCAGCGGTTTGCCATTTCTTCCATGGCCCTCACGTTCTGTTTGTCCTCTTCATCATTAATATCAAGCCAACTCAAGTCGAACTTCCATTTGAGGCGAGCAGAAGGCCTTACCACATTGTCAAGATTGCGATGGATTTCTTTGACTTCCGCAACTGCCTCTTGATCAGTGGGGGTGGTCTTGCTACCCCTTTAGATGGTGCCAAGGGTGCGGCTGAGGAGGAGGCATCGGTTCTTTTGGGATGACCTATTGCTGCCTTTGGTGATGGTTCCTTGACCATTGGCGAAGAACCTCGCTCTTCAAGAGGTTTTTCATCAGAGGTTTTCATTTGTTGGTAAGGGTTTTCCTACATCAGCTAGAGATACTTTGGTGGAGGGTTTCCCGATTGCACGAGAAAGCATTAGTGGAGTATTTCGTTAAGGAGTATTCAAAAGAAAACTCTACCTCTGGGCCATTTTGATCTTGAGGGTCAGAGGTTTTCGAGTGATTAAATCACTCAGGATAGCCTCCCTTATTCCATCAGAAGTCGATGGAGGGGAAGTACCGCTGTTTGACGACAGCGCAGATGGCTTCATGGTTTCCAGGGCTCTGCGTCCGTGGGACTTCGGCTGCCTACGCCTGTTTAGAATTAGTCAGGGGGTGTTTGGTTCCCCGCCGCAGTTTGCCACGCCTCTGCTACGGCCGCCACGCTTGCTGCGGCTCGCGTTTGGCGCCCTGCCGCTGCTTCGGCGCGCCACAGCGTTCAGACGCCGGCTCCGTTGTTTTCTCCCGCCTGCGGCTGCCGCAAGTGTGGCCCTGAAATCCAACGCCGCAACTGCAGCGCGGCCACACCTGCGGCGCGGTGGGTTAAGGCGGCAAGCAAACAGGCCCTCAGTCTTCTTCCTCTTCCTCTTCTTCATCGTCATCATCGCCGGAGGATTCCCTCACGATGGCTTTGCCCTTCCTTTTTGGGCGCTTGCTAGCCAAGTCTTTCACAGGACGCTTTGGCCGAGTGCTCTTTGAGGGAGGCAGGTCTAGAAGTGGGGGTACAGAGATAAAAGCTTCGCGTCCCTGAAGAGAACGGGCGTGATCAATCGGAGCAAATAAAAAATCACTCGGATAAGTGTCAGAGTATACCTCTGGTGCCGGATTTGACTTCAGCCTAAATGGCTTATGGCAATTGGCGTTCTCAATGATGGTTCCGCCCACAAAGAAATAGCTCACTCTGCTAAGGACTGCCTTGGTGGAGATGTCTAGCTCAAATTCACGGGTTGGATCACCATGACCAGAGTATTCAAAGACAGGGTGAACTCGCTCCTTGAGAGGCTCATTATGATACCAACACCGGTTAAGCCTTCTTCTTCAGATTGGAGATGAGCTTTAGGATGTCTTTCACTTGATCCATCTCGTTCTGCTCAGGAACGGAAGACCAGGAGAAGGAGATTTCTGGGCAATTCCCAATGAAAGAGGGCAAAGCAGGGGTCGGGTTGGAGTAGTAAAACAACTCACTGTGTGTTGACGTCAAATAAACATCAATTTTATACGTCAACATATTCCGGAATTCCGGCATTTCGTAGGAAAAAATCAAGGTTTATATTAACATTTTATTTATTCTAATAAAGTTCCACAAGTTTTGGTGAGTTTTGGGTCTACAGGTACAAAATGGGAAGAACCGGAGCCGAACCAGGCAAAAAGCCAGGCCGGCCGACCCACCCTAGGCCGGCCGACCTGGCCACGTCACCAATCCGGCTCCAGCTTCTCTCAAGTGGCTTAGAAGCACAAATTGAAGATATCCACACCCTCCATTACAGTTGGTTTGATCAAATGGACACGGTTGCTTCACAAATGAGCATAGGATTCCTTTGGATTCCTTTCTTGCGGATGTCAACTTGATCCACCGGCTTAAGGGGTTAATCTACACCATCAAAGAGGAATCCTAGCCAAATTTGACGGCCAGATGGCGCAAAGGTGGGTCGGCCGACCGACCTAGGCCGGCCGACCCCCCCTGGATGCTCCTCGGATTCCCCTTTGGAGGGTGGCAAGATGACAAGTGTCCCATGCCGTGGCACCCTCTCATTGGCTCCGGAACACTATAAAAGGACCCCCTCACCTCTCTTTCATGGAGAACACAACATGTTCAACACTCTTCATTCCACTTATTAGAGTAGCTCTTAGTCTAGTAGTAGTTGGGAGTTAGAGTCAAGTTGGGCTGAAGCTCGGAGTTCCGGAAGTGTCTTCGGGAATTCGGGTAATAGCTCTTGTACCATTTCCTAATTGTTTCAATTAGTGAAATTACTTCATTCATTGCTTATATGTTGAACTTTATCTGAGCTGCGTATATCTACATAAATGAGTTGTGTAGATTTGCCTTACCGGTACCTTGTATTCGTCTGGAACCAATTTAGGTTCTTACTCATATACTGTAAGAGTCAGGCATTGAACCTCTAACGGTTTGTATAGTTCTTTCACTTTGCCCATCAGTTTGAGGGTCATAGGCAGAACTGAAATCAAGACTAGTTCCTATGGCGGAGTGTAATTCTTTCCAGAATTTGGAAGTGAACTGTGATCCGCGATCAGAGATAATCCTTTTTGGCACACCATGAAGACACACAATCCTGCAATTAAATATCTCAGCCAACTTGGGTCCCTTGAATGTGGTATTCACTGGTATAAAGTGAGCCTGCACCTTTGTCAACCGGTCCACGATCAATCATACAGAGTCAAATACGGCACAGGACCTTGGTAGTCCAATGATGAAGTCCATGGTGATCTCGTCCCACTTCCATACCGTCTAGAGGCTCAGCTGGAAGGAAGTTGAGGCATAAGTGATTCATCTGGTTGATCGGGGCCTGTGCGGTGTTCTCTAGCTCCAATGGTTTAGAGAGACATATTAGTGAGTTGCACTGATTCTTTCGGCTTAACGCATCAGCTACTACGTTAGCCTTGCCAGGATGGTATAGAATGTTTAGTTAGTAGTCCTTGATCAAATCAAACCATCGGCGTTGTCTCATATTGAGATTGGGTTGTGTGAAGATGTACTTCAAGCTCTTATGATCGGTGTAGATGTCACACTCCTTACCCATTAAGAAGTGCCTCCAAATATTGAGAGCATGCACAACAGCTGCTAACTCAGTTCTCTTCATGCATTCGTAATTGACGGGAAGCATAAGCTACTACTTGATCCTCTTGCATCAGCACTGCCGGGACCACCCTTGGATTCACATTCCAAGGCGAGGCGCCTGCCTGCACTAGTCCCTAGATCAGTATACTAGTGCCGGTTACATAGCTGAACATCATTTCATACATCGAGTTCTGAATATTATTATAATAGATGACACGTTGGTCGCCAATTTGTCCAAAAGGCCATAGGCCAAGATACAACAAGTCTGAGATCAACATCAGAGTTACTGAAAATGCAGAAGATTAAAAACCGAAATCACATCTATCGCTATGTAACCCTACATACGACCGGTGGATACTTGGAACCACCATAGTAGCCTATTCTCCATCAGGAATGTTCGGGTCACCGTCTTCATGACACACGTAAGCCTCGTCGTCCTTAGTCGGGAACTCCATCTCTATTAGGATAATAAATGCGATTGTCAGTGCTTTGTCCTCACTTGCACTGGCGAGCCAACAGCCATCTAGAAATGCTTAAGTGGTTTCAAAGGAAAAAGGTTAAATGTTTGTTTTATTTGCGGAAAGCCAGTTTTATAAGACAAAGCCTAAGACCTAGCATGTTATAAAAAGCTAAATCATTATCTTTATATATGAGCATAAGCAAGTCAACAACAGTCAATCCACAAGTCCAGGCCATCCTCCAATCATGGTAGTTTTAGCTTACTACCAACTTCTCCACATGATCCAAACCATCTCCGAGCAGCTCCACACCATAACCTAACTACCTTCTTACCCCGCCATCGTGTTCCAAGGGTGACTAGCCCTCGTTGTGGATCACATTCACCCATGGTTGTCCTATATTGTCATCATCTGGGGAGATCAAGCCCCAAACGACTCAAGGGCCGTGAGCAATGGACCTAGATCTCCGTAGAGACGACGTGGGACTGTCTTCACCTTGAGTCTGAGAACCACGTACACGAAACTAGTACGTACATAGAATAGCCATACGGACCTGCCACACGAGTGGGATCACGTACCCGCACAAAAGAGGGTGCACGTGCCCATGATTAGGCGTATGCGTACTCCAGTCACACACACCCGCCACACTAGTGGGATCACGTACCCTCCATAAAATGAGGGCACGTGCCTACGAATATGTGTGTGGGTTCTCCAGCACTCGCACTACCTCGCGATGGCCACGAGTTGAATCAGAGATCCAGATCTCAATCTGGACAGGGCAAACCACTACACCAGAGTTCTCGCAAGACACTCCGTGCCTCCAACGGTCGGATCCTCAGTCCACTGTATCATGTTTTGGGCTCCTAACGCCCACCTGCTTACTTCTCACACCATAAAGAGCTCATCATGACATGTCCATGTCTAATCTCAAGACCTCAATCATCCATCTCAATCATACATGATCAGCGATCACACACACGGGTATGCCAAGTCCCAAAGTTCATCCAGGTCATGTATAAGAGGTCTGTTGGTGAATACCGGTTCACCGTTCTAGGGTGCGAGACCCATTATAAAAGTGGGGAACTTAAGCATGGACAAGCTAGTTTTACCAGACCTAAGGGGTCTAACAGTTTTATTTGTTTTCTAAACCAGGTTATTAATGGAAGTGATATCAAGGGAATCACCAGATAGGGTAATAAATTAATCAATGAACATGGCATGATATATCATGATTAGCAACCAGGCATATAATTTAAACCAGCATGCAATTTGATACTTTAAAAGGAAATACTTGTAAAACTAGGTAATCAATCATGCAAAGTTAAGGTTTAACTCGCACTAGGGAAGGTAGGGTACTCTCCCTAGTAAAAGCAAACCCTTCGATGTTATCCCACTAGGGAAGGTCCCACTCTTCCCTAATATTGGCAAACATACTTAAGATAGAAGTTGACTCGCCTAGATCTCGGGTCTTGATTCTTCTCGAGGATTCTCCTTCTTATCCTTCGGGGTCTATCACGAAGAACCATAAAACATAGATAAACACCAAGATGGGCTGGGAAAACATGATGCATGAGATGCACACATTTTTAAGCATCGGGTCTATCGATTGCTCAAAGGCTATCTTAGCGTCGTATATGTATTCCTACTTATCAAGGAAATTCCATGACCGTAACAACTAATGTCTAATTTCATCATTCTAACGGTGTATGCAAAATTACATGGGATGAATGCATCATGAGTAGCCTAGTGGTATTATCATAAGTAATATTCCCACAATTAGCTCACGGGAGTAAGACCCTGATTACAAACCCATAAGATAAAGTACTATTTTATCATGATAATTGAATGACTTATACCTAAACCGTGTTACTAGGAGATACCTGCTTAATTTGAAAGATTGAATTAATATTACAAGGTTCTATGCTTGCAATTCCATAAGTGATCTACTAATTCCTATATTTTCCTAAAGTGTTTTCTTGGTCACAATGTATTTTTGATGCATTTTATTTGTCCAAAGGAAATCCATTAAAATTATTAGAATAAAGTGTACTAAAAACATTTACCTAAGAAATGTATAAGTTAAACATCTCTCTAAAGATTAGAGGTATCTCTAGTATTTATTTACATTTTTATATGTTTCATAGAGCTCAAATACTATTAGTATATTCTCATATCTAAGAAAGGCCTAAAGAACATGAACAATTTGTTCTAGAGAATAATCTTTGATACTACATGGGTATAATATTTTTATAAAATTGTAATGTGACATGTTTTAGCCAAACCAATTTTTATAGGCTTTATAGAAGTAGTTGGCTATTTATTTCACAATTCTTAGAAGTCTTTAGAAAATAGGAATGATATTTCCCTATAGGCTTCTAGTATCTTTATTGTGTAATTGTACTGTAGCAAGACTAAGTTTTGTGTTTTTATTAGGTACTAGTCCTACTTTAGTATTGAGGTGCCAAGTTTCACAATCATTGGAATTGATTTACTATTTTATCTAATTTGAAATCAGCAACAAGGTTAGCATTAAATGGAAAATACCCAAAAGAGTTAGAGCTAGGTTTATTTCAAAATTCTCAATAGTACCTATTGACACCCAAATTTGGCAGGAAAATTGGATATAGTAGAGTAGCTGAGTATATCAAAATTATTGGGCCGAATCAGAAAATGGGCTTCATCGGCAAAGAACAAAGGCACATTGAAGAATACCGATAGATGTGAGCTCCGCAAGAAATATGATCTGATCAGGAGCGCGACGCGGTAAAATAGGTCGTATCGGTATCGACATTGTAATAGTATAAATAGGACCTTAGGTCTCGTGAAAACGATACATCATACTCAAAACACAAACCCATTTTTCGAATCCAATCGACATCGTCGAAAGGCTTCAACTCGCAGGTAGAGCTATCTCGATGGGATAATCGATTCTCTTCTTGTAACCCGTATGCATGGATGTATCATCTTGATCTCATGTATACAAAGCATATTAAACTGTCTCGGGATTTGCCGATCTTTAATGTGTTCTCGCATATTGCACTGTCTCGATCAAATCGATCTGTAATGTGTGTTTATCCTGCAATGCCGATTGTTAATTATCTCATACGCTTTTCTTGAATCCGATATATGCAACTGTCTTGTTTAATCGATCTTGTGTATGTCTTGTTTAAGATTTTGTGTGTGTAGATGTTTACCGATCAGTATTGTATTTACCGATATTAGTTCTAAACCTTTAAATCGCTTTACGGACTTACATCTAGATTTAGAATTGAATACTGTCTTGGCCTGACCAATCTATTCAATCTATTCCTTGGTTTAATCTAATACACTGATATGAAGGCTTATTGCTAATATTATATAAAAAAATACCAAAAAAAGTAAAAGATTTTCAATTGAATGCATATTTATATTTAGTTGATTCATCATATTCCAAGAGAACAGAATTGTTAGGCCAATGACTTAGTCCAAGAAGCGCCAGGGTATAAGTTACCGATCATGGAGTTGGAAATTATTCCGATTGAAAATTCAGTTCCGATAGGATGGCGGGCAGAAATTATCGGTTATCTTAAAGATCCTCAGGGGAAAATCGATAGAAAGCTTAAAAGGAGGGCTCAGAGGTATGTATTAATTGGTGACAAATTAAACTATCGAAGTTTTGATGGGTTATTGCTTAAATGCCCAAATGAGGAAGAGGCTAAAGTTGCAATCGAAGAAATTCATGAAGGACTTTGTGGAACTCATCAATCAGCATATAAAATGAGATCGATGTTGAAGCGCGTGGGGTACTTCAAGCCAACGATGGTAGAGGATTGTTTTAAATATTATAAAGGCTGCAAAGATTGTTAGAAGTTCGGAAATATTCAGCATGCGCCTGCATTAAGGGTTGCAAAGACTGTCAGAAATTTGAAAATATCCAACATGCGCCTGCGTCTATTTTACATCCAATCATAAAGCCGTGGCCCTTTAGGGGATGGGGAATTGATATGATCGGAGAAATATTTCCTTCCACGTCCAAGGGGCATCGGTACATTTTGGTTGCAACGGATTACTTTACCAAGTTGGTCGAAGCTGTACCATTGAAGAAAGTGATTGCTACTGAAGCGATCGATTTTGTCGGAGAAAACATAATTTACTGATTTGGTATTCCTCAGGCGATTACTACAGATCAAGGATCGGTATTTATGTCAGAGGCGTTTCAAGATTATGCTCGAAGTTTGGGAATTACAACGATTAACTCCTCACCGTATTATGCTCAAGCCAACGGCCAAGCAGAATCTTCAAATAAAAGTGCTATAAAACTTGACGGCGTGCTCTCCGCTCAACCACTGCGGATCACACCCCAGTCAGATTTTCTTATCCTGCTAGCCGATCAGCTCGAGCTCGGTTCGATTTGAGCGTCGGGCACGACGAGGAGCGACTCTCGGGGTTTACCCAGGTTCGGACCCCCTCGTAGGTAATAGTCCTACTCCTGCCGAGCCTTAGCTCTTTTCTGTGTTGTGGTTGTGGCAATGCGATTACAGAATGTTTTTTCGGGCCCCTCTCCTTCTCTCTCTTCCTTTTATACAAGCCTCGAACAGGCGGAGAGAACCGAGGGGGTAGGCAGTACAGTACTCTCAGTACACTGAAAAGACAAAAGGGATGGGACAGGAGAGACGAAAACGTGCTGCTACTGTGCCAAGTGTTTGGGTTGGAGCTTGATTATGAAAGTTAAAAGCCGATTCTTAAATGAATCTCCTATAGTTTAAAAATCAACAAATACTTGGTCGAACTGCTGATGTAATTTTACTCAACGCGTTGCTGTTGAGCAAAAGCCGATTCTGGGGAATCGTCTATAGTTTAAAAGCCAGCACAGTCAAATCGAGGTTGGTATTTTACTCAACACGTTGTTGTTCAGCAAAAGCCGATTTTGATGAATCGTCTATAGTAAAAGTTAATATAGAGCGAAAAGAAATTTGCATGAAAGAAATAAAGTTATTACAAAGGCTCGAAGGCCTTGAATGTTTGGTGCCTGAAGCGCAGCCAAAAGTGTACATCAACAACTTTGCCGATTCAACCATGGTAATGTTTAAATTTGGCTCGTAGGCCAATCATTTGCAAAATTCAAAAATCGTTGCGGCGGCGCTGGTGATTGTGTAACGGATCCGGTTGACAGTGTCGGTATCTTCCTCGATTGATTCGGGAACAATCGGTATTTTCTTTTTTGCCTCTAGTACTGCCAAGCCGCAAGCCTTTACTATACTGTACTGTTCCTTAGCTGCTGATTTAGACTCCTTCAAATCTGAGCGAGCAGTCGCTTCGGCTTTCTTTGTCTTCTCCAATTCTTGTTCCAAGGACTTGACCCTTGAAACTGCCTTGGAGGCAGCAACTTTTGCCGATTCGGCTTCTTGCTTCAGCCTGAGGAGCTTGTTATTTTGAGAATTGGCATCTTGGATCAGACCCTTCAACTCCGCTTCAGCTTCTTTCAGAGCTTCCCTCTGATGGAGCCGGTCCAACACAGCATTGAAATCGGCTTTCTTCTCATCAAGAGATAATAATTTTTGGATAGCTGATACCATCTGCTCCGGGAGAATTTCCTTGATGGAATCTGCTATATCTCGGATGGCAGATGGATTGGCCAGAAGAGCCGATTCGTTGCCGACCAGCTCCCACATTTGCTTTAGCTTAGCGAGGGTGTCCGGTGAATACCGATTCCTCTTGGCTGGTTCCACAGCAGGTGGCTCAATGGCAACGACTGGAGGAGACGGTGTCCTGATCGGAGAAGATAAAAAATCCAGTACGTCGTCGAGCCAATTCATGCTGGATGGGTCGAAATTCAGCTCATCGGTTTTCTTCCCATCGTATGTTATCACCTGCGTGGATACCACAGTTACTCAAACTGGGCTTCGAGGTTGAAACATATACTAGAGAAGAAAATGTAAAGTTACAAAAGATCGGAATTAGAGAATTTTATGATGTAAAGTAAGGGATTCCGATTACATCTTGGGGATTGAAGGCCGGTGGGGTCTGTGATGCCAGTGGAGGAGCAGGTGTACCATCTTTCTTCCTTGAGATGGGAGAAGTGTCCTGAAATCGAAATTCCGATAAGCAGAAAACCGAAGGGAAGATGTGAGAATTTGAGGAAAAATCAAGTGCTTACTGTGTCACATACAGACTCTGTGCTATCGGGAGTACGCAACTTTTGGGGTCGTGGCTTCTGTGCGGCCAATTTCTTTCTTTGACCGGGTTCACCTTCAGGTCTCCCTGTTAATCAAAAGTGATTAAGAAATCGGGTTTTGCGGAATTATATACCATAAACCGATTTTACGTCTATTCTTGGGTTGCTGAGAGGACCCTTGCGTAAAGGCCGATGCGGACTTGGCCGTTGCATGGAGGCGGCCGGCTTCCTCGCCAACGAGTTTAGCCCTTGGGCGCTTATCTCCACTCTGAAAAAGAAGATAGCACAAGGTTATTTATCAGAAAAGAAGAACAGTATGGGTTAGTGAACACATGCAAGTTAGTAACCTCGCTGTTAGAAGACGATGTTTGATTTTGAGACTCTGTTCTTTCATCTGAGTCCGATGAAGAGGGTCCTGACTCGGAAGAATTTTCCTCTTTGTCATCGTCATCATCGGAATCGGAATCAGAATTGGAACTTTCATTACTGCTTTCTTCTAATTCTGACTGGAGCTCTGCCATACTAGCAATCTTCGGCCAATTGGGTTTGCATATTTTCCATTTTGCCGGTGAGCCGTTCGATTAAGGCTGTAGCTCCGCCTTCTGTGGCATAGATGTTTTTAGCAATGGATTCCCACCAGATGTCGAATTTCGGCAATGTGTCAGACCACATTATGAATTCTGTCGGCATTTCGAAGTCAATATGTGCAGCAGATAAAATTCCATATGCCGATTGAGAGTTGAGGTCTTCTCTGGCATTCAGGTGGCGATATATAAATAAGTCAGGAATATCCTGTCCTAGATTAAATTGCCGGGCAACCACAGCAAGGTGATAGAACTCATATGAGGGTTTTCTGATATGAGATCTCGGGCTCAAGATGGCGAAGAAAATACCCGGAGAGATGAACGCTTTATATGCCGATAAGGCGTCCCCTCTTAAGGTATTGTCCAATCGAAAAAAGGAAGGAACAGGGTATTTGTCCAAATCTGTATATGGGTTGAACTGTTCCACGCCATAATCCGATTCAGACATGGTGAAAAATGCAACCAAGGAATGAGAGAGATCGTCTTGGTTTAAGCGCCTTCTGTTGCAGTTTACTGAGATCATCTCTCCATAGGATCTGCATGGGCGCTCGATGCTATCGGATTCCCTTTCATTCGGAAACTCTAAGCTGAAATCCAGTTCTCCAATGGAGTTGTATATCTGGAGCTTCAAAAATAGACAGATAAACCAGAAAGGACCACCTAGGTTTCCTACTGAGAAATCGGCTTCTTGGAGCAGAGACCTTCTCTAATCTCGTGCATCATCCGATAGGTTGCTCCTAGGAGGTACTTTCTGATTGCTAGTTTCTGGCCTGCTGCTAGCGCTTCGGCTACCCCTTGATAAACTATACTCGGGCTAAGGGATTGGCCACAGAAAAAGAACCTATCTAGCCACATGTTCAGAAAGGCGATGTGTTCTTCATCTTCAACATTGCCTGTTTGCTGATGGGTACTGATATAGCGCTGCCAGCCGAAGTTTTTCTCTGGAACTAATTTGAGCGTGGCAGATAGATCAAAGGCCGATAGCATTTCACCATCGGGACTCAAACCTGTTAACATTGCTACGTCCAAGAGTGTAGGGCTTATTGGTCCCGTCGGAAAAAGGAAAGCATTGGTTGTATTGCACCAATAATAAGCCGATGCTGCCATAAAGGGTTCATCTGCTGGAGGAGGATGTAAGGAAAGGAGAATGGCATCGGCAATTCCTAACTCGTTCCATTGTTCCTTTTTCTAGCTGTAGACCCGAATGAGCCAGTCCTTGTATCCCTTGATCGGGCTAGGCCAGGAACGGAAAGCCGATCTCCAACTGTTAATACTAAGCTTATCGGCAAACAATGGGAGCCTTGCTACCGAATAATCTATGAATTCCGCTGGATCTCTCTCCCCTATCGGTCCCAAAGAATACAGAGCTTCAGTGTCTGAGCATCGGAATAGTACCTGAGACATGTTGCCGATTGGAAGATGAACGAGAAGTGGCTGTGCACTGGAAGTCCTGAGGGCTCTGGAAAATCCGATGCAAGAGACGTGTGCACAGAGGAGAGCGTGAAAGTGACAGCGAATGGAGACCTATTTATAGCAGTGGTAAAATTAGGGTTTTTACCGCGGGTTTCGGTGTTACTATTTTGGCCCATATAGCTTGGTGGGCTGACACGTGTTTTTGAAATGGGCCGAAAGCGAAGATTGCAAGGGTAAAATTGTGAAATGTTTCAAGACAATTTGGTAGAAATCCGATTTTTTATGAAAGTTCGGCTAATGAGAAAACCCATTGCCAAACTTAGGGGCATATGTTGACACCCAAATTTGGCAGAAAAATCGGATATAGTAGAGTAGCTGAGTATATCAAAATTATTGGGCCGAATCAGAAAATGGGCTTCATCGGCAAAGAACAAGGCACATTGAAGAATACCGCTAGATGTGAGACTCCGGAAGAAATACGATCTGATCAGGAGTGCGACGCGGTAAAATAGGTCGTATCGGTATCGACATTGTAATAGTATAAATAGGACCTTAGGTCTCGTGAAAACGATACATCATACTCAAAACACAAACCCATTTTTCGAATCAAATCGACATCGTCGAAAGGCTCCAACTCGCATGTAGAGCTATCTCGATGGGATAATCGATTCTCTTCTTGTAACCCGTATGCATGGCTGTATCATCTTGATCTCATGTATACAAAGCATATTAAACTGTCTCGGGATTTGTCGATCTTTAATGTGTTATCGCATATTGCACTATCTCGATCAAATCGATCTGTAATGTGTGTTTATCCTGCAATGCCGACTGTTAATTATCTCATATGCTTTTCTTGAACCCGATATATGCAACTGTCTCGTTTAATCGATCTTGTGTATATCTTGTTTAAGATTTTGCGTGTGTAGATGTTTACCGATCAGTATTGTATTTACCGATATCAGTTCTAAACCTTTAAATCGCTTTATGGACTTACATCTAGATTTAGAATTGAATACTATCTTGGCCTGACCAATCTATTCAATCTATTCCTTGATTTAATCTAATACACTGATATGAAGGCTTATTGCTAATATTATATAAAAAATACCAAAAAGAAGTAAAAGATTTTCAATTGAATGCATATTTATATTTAGTAGCTCTATCAGGCATTAATACTAGTACTACTTTAGTATTTAGGTGCCAAGTTTCACAATCATTGCAATTGATTTACTATTTTATCTAATTTGAAAGCAGCAACAAGGTTAGCATTAAATGGAAAATACCCAGAAGGGTTAGAGCTAGGTTTATTTCAAAATTCTCTATAGTACCCCATGTGAGATATATTTTTATTAGATCAAGCACTGACTAAGGTACATACTATAATTTTCCTAGGATTTATAAAGATCTTTACCTATTTATTTTATAAACCACAAAGCCTCATTGTAAAAATAGGAAAAGGGATGCCTAGGGCTTCCGACATTTTTAGTATTTTATTTTTCTACTGTAAGATTTAGTTTAACATTTTTAATAGAACCTAAACCTTTAGTATTTATGTTTAAAGTTTCATAGGTAGTGGATGTGTTTTACTATTTTAAATAAATTCTACCAGTGCTCAGCTGTATAGGGGATAATAAATTTCGGAATTACTTCACTAGATGGGCTTCGGCTGGCTTGATGGACTGCAACTGGGCCGAACCGTGGCTGAGGGAGGCGCCCAGAAAACGTATTTGTCGTAATACGTCTCCACTTATTTACACGTGGGGCCTGATTGTCATTAGCTCAGCTCGGCTCCTGGCTTCCTTCGGCTTCTACCTCCCGACAGGAGCACGCAGCACCCATGGAGGTGCTCCGGTGAGCTTTGGCCAGCGGCGCTAGGCTGGACTGAGGCACAGGGAGTTTTCTAAAATGGATTCCCCATGACGAACCGCACCCAATGGTACCAATGGTGTGGCCAATGGTGCGACACAGTGGCGGCGCGACGAGCTCCCGCGGCGGCGGACGTGGCTGCACACGGCACCGGCTGCCTAGACATATACGAGACGAGTTACCACGTGATTGAGCTATGAGGGAGGTTTAGGGAGCTCACAAAGGAGGCGCAGTGGCTGGGGACGTTCTGGAGATGGTTAGCAACATGCACACCCAGCTTGGAGCGGCGGCGTGACATTGGCGTTCGTCTTCATCAACGAATATCCGGGCAATCTGGAAAGGTGGTTATTAGAGTATGTCGTGAGGTGTTCCCTAGCCCGAGGGCTTGGCAAAATACCTACTCCCTCTGTCCTGAAATATAAGGATTCGAAGCATTCAAATCTTGTCCTGAAATATATGGATTCCTACCATTCAAGTTTTCCCTCCAACAATCATTCATTCAAATTTCTTTCCATCTTACCCCAACCACACTTTCCCACTCACCACATACCATCATTAATTGAGGGGCATTATAGTACTTTCCTCTTCTCTTTAATCTCTCCTTTGAATGCTAGTTCTTATATTTCAGGACGGAGGGAGTACCGTAGAGGGACCATGGTAAGGGTATGCCAGTGGCCGCGCTATAGAGCGTGCAACAGTGGCAACGATGTTCCGGCTAGCCTGAGGCTTCTCGAGTCGATTCCTTTGATCTAGAGCAAGGAGAGGGAGAGGAGGAGCTACTGGCGCGACCTTCTGGGCTGAGGCTAACTGATTAGGGCTGACTGCGTGCGCGCCTGCGAGCTCTGTTTTGATGTGGCAATGTAGGACGAGGGCAGTCCAAGGCGGTCAGGGGAGTGGCTTGGGATTAGGATGGGAGAATCGGGTGTATGACACCCAATTCGTGTGCCTCATGCCATTTGACATTAATTTCGTGTGCTTTAACCTATATGACACCGGGCCCACGAATTTTGGCCATTTTCCACTCTTTTCCTCCATTTTCTCTTCTTTTTTCCATATTTTCATTGATTGGGCCCACATGTCAGCCTCTACTCCCCTTCTTCTTCCTCCTCCTCCCTTCTTCTTCCCTGCTCGGGTCACTGCCGGCGGCGCTACTCCGGCGAGGGGGCGACGCGGCTCGACGGAGGCACTCGGCGTAAAGAACTAGGCGCGGCCCTCTGCTTCTCCAAGCTGAGGCTCGCCGCCTCTGCCTCACACTGGTGAGCGGCCGCGCCCTTGCCGACACCGGGCGTCGCGCTTCCATCGTCGCCAGCGGTGGCGACTAGCGTGCCGCCGCCTGATCTACTACGACCATGGGCACTGGGCATAACGGCTGGCACGCCTCCACCTCGTGTCCAACAACTCCACGACGCGCCGCCCGTGCCACCATCTCCTCCTCCGCGGCACAAGCCACGCCGCCGGCCACCTCTCCACGGTCGGGCGCCGCCGCGCCTAGTGCTGCGCCGCATCACCGACGCCGCGCCCCGGCCATCTCGGGCCGCCGCCTTCCTCTGCAATGGGGGCTCGGCGCCCCTTACCTTCGCCTCCACGCACCATGCCAACGTCGGGACACGAACACCGCGTCCACCTCACTGGGCCAGGGGCTCGCTGCCCTTCTCAATGATGAGGCGGCCGGCGCGCCGCCAACAACGAAAATGACGCCGGTGGGCACGGCCTCGCCGCCGTCTTCTCATAGATAGGTGTGAGTGCCTCCGTTGAGCCGCGCCGCCCCCTTGCCGGAGCAGCATCGCCGGCGGTGACCCAAGAGGGAGGAGGAGGAAGAAGAAGAAGGGGAGTAGAGGCTGACGTGTGGGCCCAATATATGAAAATATGGGAAAAAAGAAGAGAAAATAGAGGAAAATAGTGAAAAATGGCCAAAATGTCATATGGAAGGTAAATTCATGTGCCCAGTGTCATAGGTCCAGGCACACGAAATTAATGTCAAATGGCATGGGGCACACGAATTGGGTGTCATACACCCGATTCTCCCAGATTACTTCTCCACGGAGCTTGCTCTATGCCCCAGACATGGAGAGAAAGAGAGAGCAGGGAGGCAGAGGCGTGTCGCCAAGTGGCAGGGGAAGTCTGCAGCAATGCCCAAATTCGGGGGGCGTTGTCCGGCAAAACCACGACGCAGATGGCTCTGGCTCAGTCACGAGCGACGTAGGGCACTCAAGCATGTTGCAGACGACACGGCGGACCGCGGTGGCATCACCCCCACACCGAGCCGGCAGAGCGAGCTGTGGGGCCGCCATGGCAGGTGGCGGTTGCAAGAACGACGAGCTATGGTTGGCGGGCCAGGGCAGGCGGTTCGACGACGGCGTGGCGACGTATAGAAGCTGACAAGAGTGCACTGCCCACTGGCTAGCTCCAAGGTCAACTAGAGAGCGGGAGGGAGAGGGAGAGAGAGGTAGTGAGCAGGGTGAGCTCAAGGTGTTTGAGAAAATGCCCAAAAGGACAAGAACTGCTATCCTATGCCAATTGGGGTCCACTAAGGATCAATATTTGATCCAATTTAGTTCTAAAAGTGCAAATGTAGTTCAAACAAGTTCCTAGAATTTTCTTGGAATTCGTATCTTATTTTATCCTATTTTCCTATAGTTTCTATAGAGGACATGTATTATGTCCATTAGTTTGTTAAAGTAAAAATACAATTTCATACTAGTTTCCTCCTAATATTTCATTTAATAACTTTTGCTCATGATGTTCTCAAATTATTTAGATCACCCATGCTAGGTTGTCATTTTAATTCTCTTGGTACATGTACTTTATACTTGTGTAGTCTAAGTTCGCTAATGCACATAAATGTTTAATACATATTTACTAACTAAATATTTGTTATGTAAAAGCAATCAACCTAGATTCAAATTTGTAACTGAAGTGATTTGCTCTAAGTAGATAGGTTTCTCTGATCATGTTCACGCCATAACTTGTTTTAGCTATTCACGGTTTTTACTAAAATATAATTATTCACAATAGCATTTCTCAATTTGAGGTAACCATAGAAGGTCTAAGTGTCATATTAGTCACATATTAGGTTCTAAAACTAGTTAGGTGATTTTTGGGCTGTTACACAAATCCTCTGCATTAAATGCGCTCGATACGCCGCGGGGGAGAGACTCCTTCACGAGGAAGCTTCCTCTCACCGTGGCCCCTCTGACAATGGGTCCCGCGCGTAACCAATGCTAGCAAGGACACCTCCTTGCCTGCTCTGCTTCGACGTGGGGGCCAGGTCGCCTGGCCAGCGTCGTGCTCGCCCGCGTGTCACGCGCCCTCCCCATCCTAGGAGAGGGAGTCGTTCTCGCGCGCCTTACCCGTGCTCGTTGTGGCGCCGTGTGGCCGTCGGTGCCTCGCTTTGCCCCGCGTCTCTAACTACTAGGGGCCCGCCATAGTTGGGGCCACCCGTTAGTCCCTTGGTCGTGAGCGCCCTAGTACAGAATGTACCGACAATAGCCCCCGCGCTGCACTTCGACGCCAGCATTACAGTAATCTTGATATGGGATCCCTGCTAGAGGACTCCATTATGGTTGATAATGATATAAGACAAATTAAGTTTTTTGAGACAAAAAGACAAATCAATAGGTACTATTGAAGCATTACAGAACCATGTGACGGTTGCATATACTGAATAAAGTAAGGAAACGTTTACACAGTTAATTATTTTTCCTTGGTTTTCCTATATTTTTTTAAAAATTGTTATTTTTCCTTTTAAAATGGTTATTTTTCCTGCATTAGATATCCAAAAGTACTTGAGCCAAAATTTGTCACGGGCCAAATAGTACATTAAAATTGTTGTAAAGCAGCCAGTAGCGGCGGATCGACGTAGACGTAGAAGTAGACGATCTAGAACGGCAACACAATGAACAATCATAGAGAGACAGAAGTAGAGAGGAAACACACACAACGGTGGTAGTCTTTATTGATTTTCAGGTACCAATTACAAGGGTCCTCTCATCTATTTATATTGGCGATAGGAAGCCTCCGGAAGCTTGAATCCTAATAAGGATAGAATTCGGTATGCCCACATATCCCTAGCCACGCGGCCCTGGTTGGCCCTGCCTACGCGCGGCGCGCCGGGCACACATGGGCCCCACCGAGGCGGCTAGCGGTGTTTCATAACACTCCCCTTTGGGCATACCGCACTATACGAATGCCTCGTTAAAAACTCCATCCAAAAATACAATGGGAAAAAAGGATTGGAGAAAAGAGTACATCGCACACGCATGCTGTATTGTAATATTGCCTCGTTAAAAACCTTATTATGAGAAACCTCGCCGGGAAAACTCATATAAGGGAAAAGGAGTACAATATATGATCTAGCAAATCTTTACGGGCTATCCCATAGGTGCTTGCTCCCCCTGAGCCTTGCACCCCTTGAAATTGCCTCATCCAATTCCGTGAACACCACCGGAATGCAGAGGTAGGTAACACCATTGTGGATAAATTCGGCAATTTATCACACTATTTCAGCTGAACTACTTCTATCTCACAGCTCCCCCTGGCTTGAGAGAGTAGAACAGACTTGGGAGCAATATACTACATGGTATTGCTCTCAATGTAACCCGTTTGCACATGTGCAATACAAGCATTTTCATCCTTACCATATGATGGGGTAAATTAATTGCAACGTCAAACCACCCGTGTGCCGTGACAGGCCAAGTCCGTCCCGGCTACGCACTATGCCAAACCGCGTGCCATGCCAGGCCGCGTCATGCCCGTGTCGGACAATTGCAATTACCAATGAGTGGCTATAACTATAACCAAGTTGCTCCTCCCAAAGGTCTTACACACTTGGTTATACTACTCTAACCAGTCTTATGGCACCAAGGGGATTAAACAATGTGCCACTATCACCAATGTATATCGTACCTCCCAAGGTACTAGAGGATACCATCTCTCAACTACCTCCTAGTAGGAGATGCACATCACCTGTGCACATATGGCGCCACTCCAGCCATGCCGGGACGTGCGCCGCGCTGGTTGCACACTGGACTTTAAGTTCCTCATATCATATTATCGGGTTTCGATGAGTCATCAACCACATTGGCATATTCCAAAAATCTACTGGTAATCATGTTCCACCATGGAACCTTTCTTTCTAAAAGAAAGAGACCTTCGTCCTGGGAGGGATTATTAGGTATGAGATTAGCAGATATGTCGTGACTTTATCACCTTTCTTTCAAGGGATAGTGGATCCTCCTAGGACCTTAACTTGGATTATTCAAATCCATTAACTGCATTTATATCATCAGCCAGATTTAGTATATGTCGGAACATTATTATTTATAGGAGAGTAATTGGTCACACCAGGGACCATTGAACCAGAGCTATCACCACCTCATTATTTAAAATGACCCATCAAGTCAGAGCAAACCGGCTCTCAGACTTCGATCATCCTCATGGTTCGACCACAGTTGCTTTCCCATATACCCGATACAAGCGCATCCAGTGCTATGCCATGGACTTTGATTTCAGATCCGAATAGAAACATAAGAGGTATACAATTTGTCGACAGTTTTCTCTCCATATTCCCATCGCCGTAGGAATCCAAATTTGACCAGAATTTCATTATTTCCCAAAACGAAAATTCTTGGTTGTTTCGTTCTCCTAGCATATAGTAATATTGCTGGGACGACCTCCCCAGGAGATCTATCACCTGATTTGCCAATCAAGTGAATTAAGGAGTGATAACCGAGCGTGACTAGGGCCAACAAATCCAAAACTCGCAGGTGTCCCCGCAGTTTTAAGATTGTGAACCACAAAGTCAATTTCGCAAAGATGGAAATACTATTTATCCCAGGGTATTCCACTCTTTAGCGACACATTTACATCCAGTAAATGTAACTCCTTTTTATCTGGCAGGCTCCTACATACAGCTGTACCGAAGCACTCCTCACGAACAGGCGTCCAGGAGTATTGACTAAACCTCGTTTAGTCCGGCTAGTGCGTGAATCTTTACACATAAAGATCATCTCATAAGCATTCCAAACCAATGGGCATTCCTCCCCTAATGCTAATATCCGATCTTTACTATAGCATACTTATAAAAATCCCCTTTATTGAGCATAGGACTAATGGAGCGCCGTCCAAAATCCCCCTAACCGCCGTGGGAGCTCAAAAATGTATGCTCAGTGGTGATATAATATGAAAAATATCTCGATTTCACTCACTACCATTTGGGGGCCAACCAATATATGCAGTGAGCTTAGACTTATTCATATCTCATACCAAGAGAGGCATCCCGACACCATGTCTTAAAAGTCCAGCTTCTTATACGAATGCCCAATGCCTGACCCAATTACTCATACCAACCTCAAAAATTGGGTCATTCAACACTAGGTTCGGCACAAAAGCGACATTTACTCATAGTCAGCACATAATATCATTGTTCCCCAAGAACAAGAATAACCATTCATATATGCCTAACATGCATGATGCCACATGCAGTGTCGGGATGGTTGACTCCAAGCGACTTTGATTAAACCTTATATGGACGACTAGGGCATATAATGCACACTTCCAATGTGTGCAACAACAAAGTGGTGGAAAAAGGCTTCCAAAGTGCATCACCACAACCCATGACTGCCGTCATGTGGTAGCAACATCTTAGTGCCAGTGACAACACAATAGCAACAACACCATGATCACACCAGATCACATAAAGCAAAGGCACCATCAACCATTTATTTTGGAAATTATCACTCGCCAGTCACGCCCGCACCCAAGCTATGATGTGCGTACGTGGCATGGCAGTTGTGCATTGAACAATACTACGTTGGGAACCATGTCAACCAAGCACCAAATGCGGCCGCACCCACGCCGGGGTCTCGCCGGCCTATCGCGCACCACCGAGCTGCCGATCGGCCAGGTCACCGCGCCGCCGAGTCGCCGCTCGGCCGGGTCATATCCATGTCATACTCGTTGCGCTTTGGCCAAGCCAGCCACGCCCATGCCGGGGTCGTGTCGCGCTCGTCGAGTGGCAACGTTCACTGATTGAGCCAATCCTACCCATGCCAGGGTCATGCCATGATCGTCAGTCTTCCAAAATAACTAGATGGGTCAATAGAAATAACAAAATTTTCTAATGCCACTTTTCTCTTCTCATAAAGCCCAAATTCTCCCCCTTTTCACGTCATTCATAAAATATATGGCACGCCGTCAGGCAGAGATAACCAAGCTCATGCCAGGGCTGCTCCCTGAGCGCCCGTTTTAGGCAGCGCAAATGCCAGGCAACGCCGGCACACCCACGCCGGGGCCGTCCCACGCATGCTCACAACGGACATTTAGTACACAAGAATGCAATTTGATGGCGTGAAATCAACATTAGGAGAAATAGTCATAATCTTAAGCCACAACGATCCTATAGGGATTGACATAAGAAGAGCAAACATGCTCTAGCTGCACCTCGAAAGACCATGCCAGGTCTCACCGTGTCGGCCACGTCCGCACTGGGACGTGCCGCACCGGTAATGTGCCACGCCGGCCACGTCCACGCCGGGACGAGCGCCGCGCCAGTCACATTGGTACAGTACTAATGGCTTAAATATTTGTTCAAGTGTAGACATATAGATATTCTATGCAACATGTGCACCTGGCATCATGTTCTATTAAGCATTAAACACCAACTCCACGACTGGAGGGAATGCCTTAACTAGAACAACTTAGACCTGCAGAAAAGCAAACCAAAACGAGCAAAGCATGAAAACAAACCGCATACCTTAAACTAGAGCTCGTGCTAGCAGTACCGTGTGCGCGCCCACGCCGAGACCGAGCCGTGCTCTACCAACATCCAGGCACACATCGAGGTACCCAAACCTCGTCCATGTGTGGCCGTGCCAGTTAAACCAACCATGCAGGGCTATGCATCAAATGCAACAAGCCATATCGACCGTTCTAGCCACATGACTTTCCGCACCAGTCGTGCCCCGCACGTGCCGTGCGGTACTCGCCGACCATGGACTAGCAAATCCATACCATGCCTGTTGCAGCACCTAGCTGTGCTGAGCCGCCGCATCAAGCACGCCTGCAACAACTACTACCACGCCAGTCAATGTTGGTCTCAACTGCGCTAGCTAGGGCTGCACCGAGCCACATCAGCTACTGCCTGTTGCCATCGGTTCTACTACATAAAGTATAGTTTACGCCTAGCCGCACGTCCTACATGCAAGACTACCATGGTCGCACTAGCTCTGCAACGTACTACCCACACCGGTCGCGCCCTATACAAACCGCGTCGGAATAGTAGACTACGAGCTATTTCATGCCAAGGATGGGCCGGTTGCTTAGCCAGGTTATGCCGTGCCGCCACGTAAAGCGCATACCGCATCGGTCGAACCACCCCAATCCACATTGGACCATACCGCGTCGGTCAATAGACTTCGCCAAGTCTCTACTGCCGTTGCCGGACGCCGTCGAGTTCGCCTAAGCTGCCGCATCAAGGCTCATACGTGTCGGAACACCGTCGGACTGTGTTTTAGTTCTTATTCACTTCCCGACAGCTACTAGGCCAAGTCTCCCCTTGCGCCGAGCTACGTAAGTTGGACCATGCATGAGCCGGCTGGTCGAGCCGTGCCCTTTGCTACCAGGCCAAGCCCCTCCGGGCTAGCCGAGCCAAACCAGGGCTGGAGCCGAGCTGGGTTGGGTTCAAGCCGAGCCGTGACCGAGCCACCAGGCCGGGCAATGCCAGGCTGTGCCGAGCAGGGGCCGATGGCCGCGTCGAGCCAGGGCCGACAGCCGCGCCTAGCCTGGGCCGGGCCACGCCGAGCCGAAACCTGGGGCCACGACAAGCCGGGGCCGGAGCCGAGCCGCGTCGGGACCTGGGCCGAGCCGCCACCGAGCCTCGCTGGGGTCGGGCCATGGCCGAGCTGGGTAGAGCTAGCTGTGCCGAGCGGCGCCCAGGCCGGGTCCGAGCCAAGGCAGAGCCGGGCCGGGTAGTAGACGGACTCAGGCTCAGGCTGAGCCTAGGCCACGCCGAGCCACGGGCGTACCCGCCTCAGGCTGAGCCACCGCCGACCTCGCCAGGTCGCGGTCAGTGGTCAGTCTCGCCTAGGCCGAGCCGTCGTCGACCTCGCTAGGTCGCGACGTGCACCTCCTTTTACCAGCTTTCGGATTTTTCGGAATTGAATCAAGAACACATCTATATATCTAGGGTTGTCGCCGTCCGAGACTACAAGCTTTGCCGAGCCGTGATTAGGGTTAGGGTTAGGTTGCACCACCAGTCACCGCCGGCAACTGCTCTCCCGCGTTCCGCCGGCCGGCCGCCACCGCTGGGTGCCATGCGCTGCCGCGCGCTTGCGCCGTCGGCCGCGCCGGGTCACCGGCTGTAACTCGCCGCAGCGCTGCCGTACGTTCAGCATGTGTGTGCGCTAGGTGATGCACCGAGCTAGGGCACCAGATGGCTATTGATCGGAGATGCACAGAAGAAAACAAACGGCAAACAACTAGCAAATTGTACACACGTACTGCCGTACAAGCGTACTAGCTAGCAACTAGTGGATCGTGCTGCCTGAATGCCTGATACATCAGGCCGAGAGAAGCATTGATCGTGCAGGCGATCAAGAGTGCACACTAGAATACGCGCCCTCGAACAGACCGCCGTGCTGCCTTGCCAGGTCGTCGCCTGCGCTGCGCCATGCCGTCGAGCCGCCGCCTGGCCGAGCTGTCTTGCGTGCCTGCGCACACGTCGGCCTCCCCCTAACCTCAATATACCGGAAACCCAGAAAGAAGAACGATGTACAACCTCCAACAAACAGCGAAATATATCGAATTGAACAACATAGTGTTCTCCAAAACTCAAGAACGCCTGCCTTGATCCAACGAAAAACGGCGATCATCGCGTAGTACAAATCGACGGGTTCGCAGACCCGCCGACGTGACGAAGAGTTGGCGCCGACCGTACGTAGAGGATATAGTCGTACAGTCGATCTTGTCTCTCCCGCCAACGTGCTGCCGATATAGTCGTACAACCGACGCCATTAATCGATCCAGCGCCGAAGAGCTTCATCACTACTAGGGATACATGCAACACAAGCGGTCGAAGAGCTTCATCACTACTAGGGATACATGCAACACAAGCGGTCGAAGAGCTTCATCACTACTAGGGATACATGCAACACAAGCGGTCGAAGAGCTTCATCACTACTAGGGATACATGCAACACAAGCGGTCGAAGAGCTTCATCACTACTAGGGATACATGCAACACAAGCGGTCGAAGAGCTTCATCACTACTAGGGATACATGCAACACAAGCGGTCGAAGAGCTTCATCACTACTAGGGATACATGCAACACAAGCGGTCGAAGAGCTTCATCACTACTAGGGATACATGCAACACAAGCGGTCAAAGAGCTTCATCACTACTAGGGATACA